>OZ032124.1:2603988-3063988 GCA_964026355.1 Pseudorhiza aurosa
AACTTTGCCTGAACATACCTGATTAATTAATTGGTCCAGTCTATGATTAGTCCTTGGACTGTCAGGCTCAACAGAAGATCTCTTGGAATGTGGTGCTGTGTTCAACGGGTCTTGCGATGGCCTGCTTGTTAATCAATATTGATTAGCCGAGTGCTCGCCGTTGTAAGTCAGGGAAAACCGTCCATAAAGTGGTGTAGAATCAGTTGAATGCTTCTCAAGAGAGTCGAGAAGGAAATAAGCTTAATCAATCGTTCTGCTTGCTTCTGGGGGGTCAAACATCGTTGCTTAAAAACTTCGAGAGCTTCTGAGGATCCTTTCATTTCCAAATGTCTCACTTGTTATGCTATGCCTGAATTTTCCAATTTCAACTCTGTCTCTCTCTCTCTCTCTCTCTCTCTCTCTCTCTCTCTCTCTCTCTCTCTCTCTCTCTCTCTCTCTCTCTCTCTCTCTCTCTCTCTCTCTCTCTCTCTCTCTCTCTCTCTCTCTCTCTCTAGCATCTCTCTCTCTCTCTCTCTCTCTCTCTCTCTCTCTCTCTCTCTCTCTCTCTCTCTCTCTCTCTCTCTCTCTCTCTCTTCTCTTTTAAAGTCTCTACTTGTCGCTCATAGAGTCTCTACTTCTCTCTGCTTCTCTCTACTTCTCTCTGCTTCTCTCTATTTCTTCTATTTCTCTTCTCTCTCTCTCTCTCTCTCTCTCTCTCTCTCTCTCTCTCTCTCTCTCTCTCTCTCTCTCTCTCTCTCTCTCTCTCTCTCTCTCTCTCTCTCTCTCTCTCTCTCTCTCTCTCTCTCTCTCTCTCTCTCTCTCTCTCTCTGGCTCTCTCTCTCCTGGCTCTCTCTCTCTGGCTCTCTCTCTCTGGCTCTCCTCTCTCTGGCTCTCTCACTCTCTCTCTCTCTCTCTCTCTCTCTCTCTCTCTCTCTCTCTCTCTCTCTGGCTCTCTCTCTCTGGCTCTCTCTCTCTGGCTCTCTCTCTCTGGCTCTCTCTCTCTGGCTCTCTCTCTCTCTCTCTCTCTCTCTCTCTCTCTCTCTCTCTCTCTCTCTCTCTCTCTCTCTGGCTCTCTCTCTCTGGCTCTCTCTCTCTGGCTCTCTCTCTCTCTGGCTCTCTCTCTCTCTCTCTCTCTCTCTCTCTCCATCTTGGGGTCATTTTCTATGGCGTTCCCAGTAACCGGGTTAAACCGCGCCCCATACAGCTTTAATTTGTGAAACTAGGAATTTAGAGGGCAAGAATCCGGGAGCATAGCAATAGGAAGTATAGCCTGGAATCATATTTTTCTGATTTAGAAACGGAAGGAAAACTGCAAGAATTTTTCCTCTTTTCGCTAATTTCAATTCAAACACATTTAATTCACCCTGAACTCTTTAACAACCACTGATCTCAATTTTGACAACAAAATTTGATCATTTCACTTCCAAAAAGAAGCTTCGCGTTGTCTCTAGAAAAAGAGCACCTTTGCTCTTTTGAGGAAAAGGGAAGAGATCTGAACCCCATATTACTCCATAGCTACTCACCTGGATTTGCTACAAATTGAAACATGTTTTCATAAGATAATGCATCTTCTCTCCTGGGCGACGTCTTTCTTAAGCTCTACCATAGCTTCGTCTAAATGATATCTCCTCCACTCAATTCATTCTCCCAGGCATATGGACCGAGAGACCTTCATTTGCAAACCAAAAAGCTTGGTTACGGAAGCACTGTTCATAGCCATCTTAAAAGTAGGGGAAGTGTATGTAATTGAAAGGTCGATGCTCATTTCCTTTTCAAGACTGGATTCCAGCCGGAAAGCTTTCGTCATGGAGTGTAGGCCCTCTATCATCCTTATAAATGTGCAGATGATGGAGACTTGATGCTTGAGATAGCGATCATTAATTGACTGTTCCGCAGTCAAAACCCTGTTTAATTTTTAAAAGTTGACGACTTTATTCATTAAATTATTTTGAATTTCCCTCTCATCATTATTTTGCTCAACACAGCTGCTTTTAGTTACTCAACTTCGCAAGGTTTCCTCAAAAATCTTTCAATGATAGTTCCATTTGATTCCTGTTTAATATGATCAGGTTACAATGTCAGGTAGAATAATCTCCTGATGCAGGAAAATCCGTAATTGCTTTAACACTCCACTTTCCCTGAGACAGGTAGAAATTCTTGATTCGTTGCCGTTGTTTCTGCCCTTTGTCTTACGTGATAGCAGGTATTTACCTGTGTTTCATCCCGAAGCAAATCATGGAGATCGGCTCAGGGCCAAGTGGAGTGAATTCCACTTCAAGGGGAAGAAGTAACTGGTAAGGTATTTACTCTTGTATTGATTTGAAAGCTGTTTGCTGCATCCCCCCAGCAGGTATCCCATCGACTGATAACTGCGATTGTAGCATCGACATGCCCAGTTTGATTGCCATTCACGCTGTTTTGTTTGCCCACGAAGCTGATTCCCGCCCTAGATTGCAAGCTCTTGATAGTTGAAAAGGTTTTTCATGTGGAAACAGCAACTGCAAATTGAAGCAGGCAGCGCGCAATTATTGCGTTCATCAAGCCTTCGATTTCCTAAGATCTCAAACAGTTAATTTCGCGGAAGCGTCGAATCGACTAATTTGGAAAAAAATTGGAAATTAGCTGTTTTTAATTTCTCACATGTAGATACTTCTCTGTAAAGTTATAACTGGTACTTATTTGATATATTCGATTTTTCTACTTTTTACACATACTAAATGCATATTTGTGATCAAACAACGAATGGGTAACGAGATTTGCTAAGAGCAGACGCATGGAAGCATTTCACTAAGGCCGTGGGGTGTCTCAACTTTCGCCCAACTATAAGATCGAACAAGAAGGCGCGTTGTCAAAAACTAAGGCTTTTCTTATGCAAACACGACATATCACATGTACATGCGTTGCAATGCTGAATCACATCTTGTGTTTAGCAATTCTCTTCGAGAAGATTACACAGTTTGGTAAAGGTTTTTGGCTCCACCCATCTCGATTACGCAGAAATGCGCATGCTTAACTGCGATGAGATTCGACAATTCGATATTGCGACAGAGACTCCGTGATGAAACTCGACATATCTCTTATGATCTGTTTAAGCTTTGTAGAATTTCTACAAGACGATGCTGCGATTGCGAAACAGCAATTTAAAGCTTAAATCTAGCATGGGCCAAAGAAGCATGTATGAAATATATTGCCATCTGCAGGTTTTCCCTTGCCGTTTTTTAATCTATTATTCTTATAGATTTACTATTATCGTTTTTTAATACATGAACACTAAAATGATGATTTTTTAGCTAGTCATGTTGGGGAAAGACCATGGTGGCCTATACAAATCCCAAACAAAGGAAGAAAGAAGTAAGAGGCTAAGAGGAGAGGAAGATCAGATCAAGATTATTGACCTTAAATTTGAGAAAAGATAAGTTGCAGGATTCGGGAAAGGAGGAGGAGGGCAAGATGTCCCATGAGTTGCGTGTTCTAGGGATGAATGATGATTTGTGGGAAAGATTTCATGGATTTCATGGATTTCATGGATTAGGCAGTGAAACTTGGACAGGTTGTGAGTGCTTCGAGCTTCTATTATTTGCAAAAATAGCGAAAATAGCACCCCATGATTATATTTGGTGCAATGATAAAGGCAGCAATGGAAATTGATTGTAGTGATCATTATGACGGTGATAGAAATTGAATCTCTAACAGGATATCTGGAGAGTTGCTCATCAAAATAGATGCTTATCAGAAGTACTTCTTCTTCATCTAGTCTAATCTTTTTCATCTAGTCTTTCTTTCAAATGTGCTTCCAATATTGTAGAAAGCTTTTTGTCGCATTTGTTTATCATCGGTTTGGTAAGCTCAACTTTCTTGATTGTTTGTGGCATATTGGGAACATTCAAACAGATGTGCCATAATCTACTGGTTCGTACAGTCACATAGAATTATTTACTTGCATAAGAAAAATAACCAAAATCTAGCATCTCTCTAAGCATTCTGG
This sequence comes from Pseudorhiza aurosa, assembly GCA_964026355.1. Lineage (NCBI taxonomy): Eukaryota > Metazoa > Cnidaria > Scyphozoa > Rhizostomeae > Lychnorhizidae > Pseudorhiza > Pseudorhiza aurosa. The sequence goes on from OZ032124.1 coordinate 2,607,953, forward strand.
GCATTTTTCCTTTCCGAAAAGCGTCTCAGAAAGCAACATCGACAAAATTTGAAAAATTTGCGTAATTGAAGCGTTATTTCTGATAACCCCCATTCTAATTAGAAAAGTTTGGATATCAGAATTACTTCAATAACAAAGCCGAGCAACAAAGCGAAATTCCTTCTTGCATGATCTAAGTAACGATTTATCTTCATATTTTCATTCCATTCTAAGCATCATTTCCTTCATCTAAACAATCCGATTTTCAAGCAATGCTGTGTCAAATTTTGATATTAGGACACAGCTTCTTCTTATGACGTGTCCCTAAACAGCACTCTTCCACATCATCACATATTCTTTCGTTGCTGTTGAGGCATATGCAAAGTAAGTCATCCCTTGTGCACTGCTGCTTCAACCTTGGATGACTTTGCAGCAGATAACCCTTGATGTTGATGGAGAGGATCGTCATCGCCGATGAAAAGTTCTGACAATTTCTTGATATGAAAGTGATAGTTCCCGCATTGAAAGAATCAGTTTGCTTATTGTGGTGAATCAAAAACGTGCGTAACAGGGCCGCGACGAGAGCTCTTCATTCTTTACCCCAGGACGCACTTATCTATAATGATTAATACCGTGGAATCAGCTTTTCTGCATTCAGTTAAAAATATTCTGGCAACGACCTGCTCGTAGATATTGTAGACACACAAACCATTATGCGATGTGACGAAGACGATTGATATGGATTGGAAGCCCATTGCAGCCTGATGGCCTTTAATATACAGAGATAACGAACACGAGCCTGGATCTAAACTTAAATGAAAGAAAGATGCAAAATGCTTATTTCTTTAAGGCTCAGAGACTGCTTAAATCAGTATCGTTGCCACAGGAGTTTCTATTTTCTTCTCCATCGAGTCTTTCCTTCAAATGTGCTCTGGTGGAAATTGGTTGCCGAATCTGTTACGAGACGGCGAAAATGAGTTGAGGTCACCTCCAGCGGTCGATATTCAGGGACGCCAACGTGCAAATCTATGCATTGTCCCCTTGTCTACTGATAGGTGGTTTTCAAAGAGAAGGCTGTCATGCCAACCTCTGTTGTCAGGCAAAATAATAGAATGTGACACGAAACATGCTCAGATTCTTAGTCCGATTCAACTGGCGACGAACGGTCTGTTTACAACCAACCACATGCAAGAAGAGCATTGCTACGTCATCTGCGATTCATCTTCAAGAACATTTTGTTGTCATCAGACCATGAAGGAGCAGAGCACCTGTTTCCCTACCATTCATGGTTATAAACATCAACCTCAGCATCATCACCTTTGAGAATCGTTAGCAGTATAATCAAGACAATCACATTAAGCGTCACTTTAATGATCAACATTGATTAATGCTACAAATGGCATCATCATGATTGTGATCTGCATTGTTCTCGTTGCAATCAAATAGTCCCTCTCAAATCATGATTAACTTAATTACGATAATATTCGATCCACATGGTTATCCATAAAATCCTTCCAGTCAACTGGATTTTCTAATGATCGCTGATAAGATGTGATTTCAGTAAATAATGAAAATCAGACAAATCATATTAGGAATGCATCAAGATCAGCTCGCTTATTGTAGTAGATATTATGACTAGATGAATCTTGTAGCAAATATTGTAAACTCATTGCTGGTTAATCTCTGAATGAGTCCCTAAAATACCTGTTTTCTCGTTTCCAACCAGATGTTGTTTGTACTATGGATGATAAAAGGAAATTCAGGTTTTCCAATGCTTTCCTTTGTACAGTTTTTAATGACGACCTGTTGTACCTATTGAAAGGGACTGCTTTGTTATTATCCTCAAATTATGTCAAATAGCCGTTCATACTACTGAATAAATCATCGTTGGTTGTTTTCTAATAAAAAAGGACTTCTGTCACATAGACTTCTCGCACTGCCAACTTTGAAGCTTTCACATGTATCACTATATAGACAGGAAGCTCTCGCTGCTCGGTGCTTGAGCCTGGGTTTACGTTGCTTGGTGTTACGTTCACTGTGCTCAAATCTGCGGTTGCTATTCTATGAGTTCTTGGTACTGGTGTTCGTGGCGTCGGCTGGCAATCAAATGGCCACAGGCTACCGTTCTTTGAACTGACGCAAATACGATACTATTCAAGGCTTTTTACGCAGCTTAACGATTCGATCTATTTGCATTTGGATTACCAGTTAATTCTTCAAGCTAGTTATGTGCCCAATAGCTTAATTCAATCCCATGGCAGTGAAAGCTTTCCCTAGCGAAACAAAGGGGATCTTAAAGACGATCAATACGATTCCACTTTGCCGGCATATCTTTTCACTTTGTGGAGATAAGAAGTTATCTGTGTTATCGATCATTCATCCCGCCTTGATGTATCGACTCTGCACTGAGCTCTGTCCTGGTTGTTGTGTCATTTATGCCACCGACATCGATTGTAAATAGACGTTAACGTAGAGCTCAACTCATGCATCGCTTTTTGCATCAGTGAAGAAAATAGCGAATGGAGACTCTTTTCCTAGAGGCTAACTTGCTTTATTCTAACTGAAGATGACAAGTAAATTGTGGATCGAATTCAGTATTGAATCAGACAGGGACCGACTGCTGTTACAGGGAATTTTAGAATTCGTAATTGCACGAGACTTCCACAATTAATTATTAATTTGTGGAGGTTTTGCATACAGTTTCACCCTAGAAAACAATGAGTGGTTCATGCATAGCGAAGTATAGCATTCAAGCTTTCGAGTTTGCTTTGAAACAGGCGTGATCAATTACTTCGACAAACCAAACATAGCTCGTAATATCCTTTGTAAAGGAGACTTAAAACTAGAGAATGCCAACAACTGTATCTCAGCACTATTTGTTTTCACATGGGCATTGTTGTAAATTACTTGAGACGGGACTTGAGAAGCAGCGGAATGAGTTTTCAAGAGTTTAACGGCTCGCGATTGCATTTAAAAAGGGAGCCGTCTGGATGCTGAATATATTCTGATACCGTCGAGTCCACACATTTCTGTTACCATGCAAAATAAACGAGGTTTTGCACGACATACCTTGCCAGTACCGAAACTGAGAATACAGAATGCTGAAGAGGAGACATCCTTTTTCGAAGATACGACAGCAAGTCACGAGATTGATTGCCATTTTTCTAACGATTCTAGGTACAAACTTCGCAATATCATAACCACGGAGAGAAACTCGGACGACAAGGAAACGTAAGTTTGCTCGCTTCTCATATATTCATTTGCTTAAGAACAATCTCTAATATTTGATATGAAATAGTTTTCCGCATCCTCTGCTTCCTATCAACTATAAATGCCTTGAAAATGTGTTTTTCTCAATCAATGATGCATTCACTACACTTAAGCTTGCACTTTATAATGCCAGCGATCGATAAGAAGCAAGTCTTGTTCAATCAGTCCATTTCGCATTGCAATTTTGCGTGTAAAAAGGTAGCACACTTATTTTTCAATGTTTTTACATGGTATCCGCAAGTAGAATTCAGGGCACTGGCAATCTATAATTATCTTACAATGACCTGGTTTCATCTGCTAAAAGCAACGACATTTAGAGAGACTTGTGATTCATTATTCCTAAGAATGGTTGTAGCTGCACTAAGCGAACAATCCCTCGTCCTTTTCCTCGATCTGACTATACATAATGATGCTTGCAGCTGGCATTCCAAATAGTTAGCAACTCTTCTCGCTTTGATGATAGCTGGTCGCTCAAATCCCTGCCCATTGGGCTTGCAATCAACTATTACTATTGCACCTTACAATCAAGCTATTCTCACGCCAGTGATAGTTTGGACAGCCTGACAACAGCGGTCCCTTCAAATGGATTGACATCCGTCAAGTTTAGCAGCGAAGGGATGCTATAATGCTTCTACAAAGGTCGTTGTAGGATTAGAAGATCTATCCTGTTTAGAAAGAAAAGAAATATTGCCTTTTAGAAATAAGCTTCAAATCTTAAATGTTAACAGGCTCAGAGATCCTTTTATGAAATCATTAGATAAAATTACGTACTAATTTGCTCTCGCATTTTAAAAGAGAATAGCTATCTATATAGCTGACTACGCAGTTCCCTAGACGCCGATCGTTTTATCAGAAGTGACGGTAAATGTCACGTCTTGCAGTTGACCAAGCCATATTAGCGGGATTTGCCACAAGCACGGTCCCTTGAATCTCAGAGTTTGCTGTTTGTTTCGGTAAACGCATGGGATGAAATAGAATGATGTGACAGAGTGAGACTCAGCTATCTCTATGCGCCAGTTTAAGGATAATCACAACATTTTTATCCTGCATATGCAAAAGAGAAACGTTGAATGAGGCCTGAAAATACGAGAGAATGGATTTACGAAACAAGCAAACGAACGGATATAATAGGCTTACTGGTGATGAGTGGCGTTGAGGCAATTAGCATTTATGTTGCAACTTATGCATGGATGGGGGGATATGATTTAAAAAACAAATTTCTCTGTGAAACAGCAACATTAAATGGCATTTTACAATTCAATCCATTTTGTAAGAACTGATTGGGACACCATGCTAAATCGCTACATTGAAAATGTTTTACAAATTTTTTATGCAAGATTTTTTAACTTTTTATGTTGGCTTTTAACTCTACTTTGACTGTTGGCCCTATTGGAAAGAATTGATCTCATATCATTATTTCAACTATTATTACTACTGCTATCTTTACTATCTATCAGCCTCTAGCTAGGTTTTTGCGGTTCTAAGGCAACACGGACCTACCAACGACCTAGCACCAAAGAAAACTGCGTTGCATACTCGATTTCGAGCGTAGCAGAAACCAGAGGCAGGAACCAACTTTTGTTGGACACTTATCAGTTGAAACATTGACGAGAACATGCACGCGAAGCCTTCAAAATATGAAATTATGCTCTGTTCATGAAAAGCAGCATTCAAACACATATGAGATCTATTAAACGAAAGCATCTCCGTTTACATGCGATTTCTATTGACACCGTTACATGTCGACAAACCTTGTCGGCGGAGGACATCTCACTGAACTCGACGACATCAATCTCAGTAAACCCTAGCAAAAATGCTGTTACGCCCACTTGCAATCAGTCAAACGTGACCAACACTCTTTGGTTGATTGTTATTTTCTTCAAAACTTTTCCACCGCCTGCTGCAAGAATCAAGTCTCTTGCTGGGATTCAACACATTTTTTTTCAGTTTTAATAACGATATTGACTCATCGGAGAAAGCTCTGCTATCGACATCTTGAGCTTCGAGCTCTGTACTGTGTCTATTTAATCATCAATTGAATCTTATCTTCCACAATTTTTGTGCTTTTAATTTCCTTTGCTCGAGGAATGTTGTATTTTCCCGTCAAAAATACATCTACTCTGCATTTAAGACTTTTCTAAATGCGATGCAGTCTCTGTTCTTGTGGCAGAGAGGCATTTTCCCACGATAATCCCTTTCATTTTTGAAGTGATATTAAATCAAGACTTCTACCTTTTCAGAGTTCGAGTAAAATATTACATACATGAAAAGACGTTCAAGGAAAGATTAAAAAATATTTTCATCACCAATCATAAATCAAGTGAGTAAGGGTTTGCCTTCTTCATGTGAATATGCATTCGCCCTATTTCTTTATGATTAGATCTAGGCCTGAAATGTTTTGATAGAAATTCTCTGACAAACAGTATATCTACTGTATCTCGCCTTCATTACCTAATATCGTATGTTCCACTGTGATTTCTAGCTTAAAAATCAGTTGTGCTTGACGTCACTATCAAAACATGTCGAGGGGAAAGTTTATTTCCTACATCTGACTTCGTTAAGGGGCTACTCCTTGATGAACTGCACATTTTAAACGCATTGATTGCTTCCGCAATCTACAGCTTCGTCGCATGCTCGATTTCGAGCGTAGCAGAACCAGAGACAGGGTTCCGGGTTTTTTTATAGGAAGTGAATATCTATGAGGTGGTTTCCCCTTGCCTTCCTCACCAATGGCCTTTTTCTTGTGACGCATGGAGGAATCGAACTCACGACCCCTGCGTTATGAATCCGCATGCTTAACCACTTCACCACGGCACCACTGCAATCTACAGCACTTTGCATAATTAAGAAGAGGAATCCAAAATCCGCAAATTCATCGATTGATGTGAGTGGCTTGCTGTTCACTTCATCAAGCGAAGAGTTCGAAATTTGAAGTACTGTCTTAAAGCTGCTAACATCTCGTTGTAAAGTGAAACATAATCAGTCTGATGCTTCAAATTTTCAATGGTATACTCAGCAACGCCGGGAGGATTTTTCCAGGTTGGGAAAGTGTGAAAGGAAAACATTTTAAGATCAATATTGGTAGATAACTTCAAGATGCAAAAGCAACTAGAAAAGCTTCATTTCTGGTGGCCTGATATCTCACAAATGTTTGTTAGAAAGAAAAAAAGGTGCCATCCTTACCCTTTCTCGTGGAAATCAATCGCTTACTTTCTCTCATTTTTTAAATCTGAGCAGGGAGTGGGAAGTACTGTTTCCCCCTCATTACATCAATGCCAGCGCCACTGGTCCTACTCACATCGGTTGAAAAGGAGAATACGTGCTAAACGAGGAGAGAAGCAGAGGGGTCAACGCCTCTTGGAAGGGGGGCAGTACGTCGTAGCAGTTTACGATCTATGCGTAGCCGAAGACCTGCAGTTGTGATTTGGCTCTTAGCTGTGTCATCTGCTAGGTGATGATGAGTACGGTGCTTAGTCTCAACAAGCAGCACCTCCCTATCTCAAACAAGAAGGAGATCAACTCTCTAGTATCTTCACTGGTAGCGACATCAGACCACTCTAAACTATTCTTTGTCATGTCTACTTAGCATGCAACGGTCGGTTCTTGGACCCTGGTAAGCTTCTGCTTAATCGAGGACTTCTCAAAGCCTCCCTCCCAATTCGACCATGCCTTGTAAAGAGAACTATTGCTTCTCCTTGTTCTGTGCGGAATTTTAGCTGAAGGTAAGCCACTGAAAGACTCAAGCCACTGAACAATGAATCAGTGAGCTTGAACGATTGCATTTTATCATTCTTCCTTCTTTCTTTTTCGAACACGTCAAATTTTACCGCCTCTGCTAAACTGTAAATGGTCTAACTTTTCAATACAGTAACTTAAATAGTCCATTTCAAAAGGTGTGTCTGCCAGTTGTCAGATTACCCACAAGCTGACGCTGTCTTTTAAACCAATTCAATAACATTCAGAGCCTTGCTTGAAAGCTAGGCTCTGAAATTGGATAAAGATTACTCAAAACAGACATTTCCGCCCCGTTTTTGGATGACCATGATAGCATTGTAATCAAAATTTCTTTGATGTTGATATTCTTTCCAAGACATGTCGATCATGTGCCAATGGAGCCATTGAATTCTTGTCTAGGCAGCCTTCAGTAAGAAAACCAATTCAACCACACCCTGCTAGACTTCCTTTTCCTTTGCTGATAGAAAAACGCCAAATAAACTGCTGCAATTTTAACGATAAGACAAGCCTTGAATGGATGAACGTTAAATTTTTGTTTTTGCGCTTAGCGGTATGTAAGTACACTCGTGATTCAATAATTAGACGTCTTTCTAAAAACGCTACCGGTGAATCATACTTCATTTGACTCTTATGCCCCGTCTGCAAGAGCGAGTATTCAAATCAAATTATTCTGCTTCGTTTTTGCCCGTTGTCTACACGACTTCAATAAAAGTCTTGAGCGAAAACGCCGCAATTTTAAAACCCACCTTTTTTGTGCAGACCACGGAAAACGACATGCTTCTAAGGCTATGCAACAACTACTGTCAAATTGTCTTGCCATCTTTTGGCGGTAGCAAGTAAATTGAATGGAAGAACTGTGGCCACAATGTCATGGCTGTCATGTTCAGTATCATCGCATCAGATAAATTATAAATTGATCTTTCTGAGTCGGAAGATAATTCTCGAGAGAAAAAGAAATTCGCCAGATTGAATGGGCCTGTGCATGCACTTAATAATGCATGATCATTTATCCGTCTTTGTCGTTTCCGTGAAGACGGAACATTTTTGTGAAAACGCTCGCAGAGACCCAAAACATTTTATTCATTTCAATTGAAATAAAAATGCGATATTTTGACAGCGTGCTTGTATAGACTAGTCCTTAAATGCTGTCCACTTGGTCAATTGATTACCTTGACATGCCAAAGATTTAAGGCAAAGCCAAGCCATTTAGCCAAATGGCACCAATATGCACGATACCAAATGATGAAAAAGTCATAAATTTTTATATTATGCCCTCTTCTTAGCATCCGAGCGTCCGAAGTTAGATTTAAGGATTTTTTGAAACAATTCAACTCGAGCTATTTCTTGGTCCTTCCTCTCGATGTGACCACACATTATGGTTCATGCACGCCTGGGTTTACAGAAAGCTAGCGAACCTGCAACCTCGAAGTGAATGTTTAGTTGGGGATTCCCCCGGTAAGACCAATGATTTAATGGGGTATTCCCGACACATCCGGATCGAGATGAGATATAAGTAAACATTTGTTGGGACTTTTGTGGTTCATTCAACACTTTTCGTAATTTCTTGAGGCATAGGGGAGACCGCTGATTGCTAAAATGCTATTCCAAATTCTGTGATACAGATGTCTAGATGCCATCTCCGAGCATGACCAGTGGTAATGCCTGGTGCGAAAATTATTCGTAAGGCAATACGATATCATTGATAACAATACTTGGAAAAACTAGCTTGTTTAGCAGGTTGTGAGCTGCTATAAACGAAAAGCATGCAAGATGCAAGAGCCATGATTTTCAACAAAGCAATAATTTTCAATCAATATTATATTTTTCTATCATCAACCTCAACATCTAGGCAACATATTTCGATAGCAATAGCGACATCAGTCATTTTTTTTAGGTATACGATGGCAAATTATGCGTTTTGTATTGTTTTCGTCGTCCTGCATTGTTTACCTCATCAGAGCACTCCTCGATACAGAACCCAAGAAATCTGGCTGGTAAGTAAATTCCTCCTTTCAACCCCACATTGTCCTGTTTAGACACTATATACGTATTTTCTCTTTTTATCACTTAGTTGGAAGCAGCTAATTTAGCTACGAGAAGCTAATGCTTCAATAATTCGCTGAATTTTTATTCTATTGTTGCTGTTTTCAATCAGATGCTGTTTGCGTTTATTTGATTAATTCTGTGTTTCCTTTAATTCGCTGTAGTGGTGGTTGCCCAGAGGACAGGAGAAACTCAACCAAATGGTGCTGCCCAGATTTCTCAACAGACGATATGCAGTATGATTGTTTAGCGAATTCCATTTTCAGCTGAATTTTAGGCTTGAATAAATTCCCAGTGGAGTGGTGGGATTTCCCCAGGTGGGGTAGGGAGCAGATCAGAACAAATATCAGCAAACTAACGTCAATGAACTTGATCTGATCTCTCTCGCCTCTTAGCCTTTCGCTTTCTTCTTTCTTCCTTTGTTGGGGCATTGTTTAGGCCACCGTGGCCCTTTCCCAACATAACTCACTAGAAAAAAAAGGTTTTGGGATTTGCATCATTGAAGAATTTTAACAGAAGAGGCCAACTGATATGTCATTAATAGAAGCTCCTAATTCTACAAGCAGTGCCACTAAAACTCACCGAAGCTTGTGAAAATCTTTCTGCAGAACCCATAAATCTTGTCATTGAAAGTGAGTGCATTGGATAAGCCCTTTTCTATTTTTTGGGGGACGATTTCTTTTTCTTTTTCTCCTTTCTTGCTGGTTCCACTGCTAGTAGCAGGGGTTCTAATGCAATGCCTTTCTATAAGTTTAGATGATAATTCAGATGGCAGCAGGAATAAGAAAGAATTTTTTTTTCTTTTTTTTTTTAGTGGGTTATGTAGAGGAAAGGCTATGGTGGCCTATACAAAGCCCCAACAAATGAAAAAGAAAGCGAACAGCTAAGAGGAGAGAGATGAGAGATAAGATCAAGTTTATAAGAGATAAGATCAAGAATAGCCGTATTCTTTTAGCTTTTTTTTATATTCTCATAAAATTTACAATGAAATACAATTACCATACAAAAGCAAAGGGAGCATGGAAATACATAACAAACCTAAAACGTACACTAAACGTAGAGACACAAATATTACAGAAATTGTTACACAATATTTAGCTACAAAAGGATAATTGGAGTGGTGTTGCCCGTCGTGTCCACAGCGTTGCAAATATGGATGAACCTCACAAAGAGTTATTTCAAAGGAGAAAGCAAATCTACTTATGTTTCTTGCTAATCTGCCTTTCTTTTAATTAAACTTTTGTTAATAAATTATGTCAATTGAGGGGAAATTAAAGGAGGAAACGTGGGCTTGATTTTGCTATACGAGAGTGGGTATATTCTAGATTTTGTTTGATCAGGTGCTAATGCCTCTTCTCCGTGTACTTCAATAGTCTTCAGTCTTCAAACGTCTTCATACTTTTCAAGAATTCTTCCAAGGTCACCAGCAGTTTCCAAATTCATTAAAAGCCCTCGAAGTATTTAGAAATTCTTTGCATTCTTCAATTTCTTCAAGACTATTCAAATGCCTTAAAAGTTCATTTAGAGGCTTCGAATTTTTCCGTTCTAGTTTAGCACTGCTGTGGGTTGACAGACCACTAGGTATCTGGGCCTTTCAGGTATGTTGGCATTTTTAAACGAGTTTTGTTTTTGGAAGGCTTTGGTGACCTATAATATGCTCCAACAAACGAAAGAAGAGAAAAGCTTAGAGGAGAGGATGATAAGATCAAGTTTGCTTATTTTGGATTTGAAAGAAAGTAAGTTATAGGATTCTGGAAAAGGATTAAGAAGCAAAGAAAGGAAGTTTCTAATGCACTGCATTGTTCTCAATATGTATCATATTCATTTGATTGCTTGCCTCTTCGTAATAATGCACGGTAGTCACTAAGGAAGAAGCACAATGAATATAAAGTTTACAATGGATACAGAATTAAGTCGAGATTTGGATATCTTTTAATCATCAGAATAGGTTTACATCTTTGGATAGCTGAACGTTACAGTTCTGACCCCTTGTTTCAATAGGCAGAGGTTCGAATCCAACATCAGCTAAACATATTCACTTAGAGAGTGGCGATTAGAATCATAATAATGATTATGATTATAGTATACCGAGTCTTTAAACAGTAGATACATTTCAACAAAAGATGCTGCTATCAAACTGTGTCCTGAACGCCGCTAGCTTTTTGCCATTCCAGACTTTAGATTCGTTAGGTTTGATGATATTGAGTCGAAAGACCTGCAAATTGTCCTATAAGCATTGCTCTCTTGCCCCTAAATTCTACTTCAAGAATCATGAGGTAAAGTCACACTGAGGAGAAGGACCAGCGTATCTTATCGGTGTCCTAGAATCTTACTTCGGATGATCGATAGAAGACAGATCAAGCATTTCATTTGCCTTACCATACTAGGTACAAAATCCTTGTTGGTTGTTAATCATCGTCTGGCTCTCTTTGTAATGTTTGCAAAAAATTATTTTCCTTTAGACCAGTGTTGCTATATTCAGCGTGTTCGATTCCATACTTACGGGATTTCTGTCTTACAAGGTACATATTTGATTACTCATAGTGATTGTACAAATACGCTTGTGAATGTCTTCATTTATGAAATTCGTATTCAATTTCTAATCTGAGTTCTCTAAATCCCTCTGCAACCTTCGATCTCCTTTCTATTCCCATACATCTTAGCCATCATTTGAACTCTTTTCATTACTTTGAAGCAAACCCATGCCCCATACCCTTTTCGAGCTTTGATGCGCACCTTGCTATAGGGGTACCACCCTACGCCACGGCAATGCTAGGTAAGGTGGCTAGTGATCTTTCTCCGCCATTTTACCCTAAGTTTTACTCCTGGTACCCAATTTTGCTTTGCAAAATAAAGAGGGTGAGGGGAATCATAAACGAGCCCGCCTCGAACTAAGGAATTTCTGCACAGTTGATATTTACACTAATCACTCTTCCAAACAACAGTCGAGTCTGTCCAATGCGAACTTTCTGGGGGATCGTAAAAGTTTTCGAATAACAAAGAGTTTGAATTACAAAAATTCGAATTATAGAAACATTTTGTTGAGAGATTTTCAAGGGACCTAACATTTTTTTCGAATTACACGAGTTCGAAACACAGGTTTCTTTTAGGAGATTTTCGAGGGACCTGGAAATTTTGTTCGAATTAGCGAAATTTCCAATGGCACGAGTTCAAATTAGACAGAGTTGACAGTACTTTTTAATGTGATTTATTTCTTGTGATAAATTTGGTACAATTTTGAATTTCATTATAGTTCTATTTAGGTCATCCCTTAGGCAAGCCGACATAATTCTTCATTTTCTTGGAAGTCGTATGTTCATACTTGGTATTCTATTCAAGGGGTCACTGCTGGGTGCAATCAGACGATATATAGTATTGGAAATGGTCACTGCACTACCGTTCATCATATCGGCGAGTTTGCATTGTTTTCGCTTCGTATTATCCATTATAAGCATAATCTTACTTTACCAACCTTTCAGTCTTGGAAAAATCTAGCCAATCTAGATGTTTGTGTCTATGGATCAAGAATAGACGTATGGTCCTTTTCCGGACACAGTCTAGCAACGCCGGTCACAAATGTTAGGTTCCGGACGTTTCATATTTAGTTTTCCAGTTCTTTATCTAGTTATCCATTAAAAGTAGGGATGGTTGTTTTCTACAGAAACACCATCATTTCTTTCAACAATAAGAAATGGCATTTGCAAATGAATCGAAAATCAAGGATTCCAAGTTTAACTCGACCAGTTTGACGAGAGGTATTCTGGTCCATGTTCCATTTTTTAGTGGGCTATGTTGCGGAAAGGGCATGGTGGACTATACAAAGCCCCATACTCTCAATGCGACAATATCTCAGGATTCCCACGAATAGATTTACAGAGAGTCACTTGATTCTTCTCACTGTAAGAGAACGCTAAGCTAGGGATCACCTCCAATAACTGACAACTGGGTCTGTTAAAAGCGCTGTAAACTGAGCTATCCTGACAAGCTTTCATTCATCCACAGAACATGCAGCTTGTGGAACGTCTTGCCTTTTGCCTTCCTGAATCTTACAACTTGCCATCTTTCAAATCCAAGATCAATAAACTTGATCTGATCCCTCTCTTCTCTTGGCCTTTCGCTTTCTCGCTTTCTTCTTTCTTCCTTTGTTGAGGCATCGTATGGCCTTTCCCCAACATAACTCACTAGAAAAAATAAATGAAAATTTAACCCATTGGCAGCGTGTTATGTACTAAAGGTGAATGGCCTAGCTAAAAACTAAACGGATGCACAGAAAATCACGTCATTTTTGCCAGAACACTCAACTAAGACCGACTTCAAGCAAAAGGCACGATCGAAAGCTATGATAGAATAAGAGTTTCCTTGGGAGCAGAGTTTAATCAACGTCACTTGAAACACAATTACCATCACACAGTGGAAATTCCGACAAGACATTAAATTGTGCAGATTGTGGAATGCATACGTAAGTAAATATAGTTGGCAGGTGTTTTTTAAGATCAATGCGTTTGATAAGCGTATTCACAGAGTTTGCATATTCAACGAGCAAATTGCTTTTTCTAGACTGATAGTAAAAGTTGTCTTACTAGTCCGAAACCTCAGTTTCAAACTTAAGTGCTACTTTTTCACGAACGAACGACCTTGTCTTGTAAATTCCCTTGAACTTCCACCGCCATTTCTGACTATTCAGTCTTTGTGCGATAAAATGGCTGTTTTTTCTATATATATATCAGGGGTGGGCAAACTACGGCCCGCGGGCTACACGCAGCTCGCCGAGTGCTTTTTTGTGGCCCGCCAATAACTTGTAGCAAGCAAAAACAACTCTCCCGTTATTCTCGTTTTCTAATCGCTTGATACCGTATAATTGCATTATAAGCATGTGAAGCGTTACCATACTGAGGTTGGATTATTTTTTGAAAAGATTTAAGCATGTTTTCATTTTTATTGCGTGACAATCTGCTCTTGAAACAGCCTGGCAACATACTGCACCGGCCTTTAAAAATAAAAAATTTGGCTGCGGCCCTTCTGCTGAAAAATTTGCCCACCCTTGGTATATATCAATGCTACGCACGTCATTTTCTACTGTGCGAAGCTGCGGGCCATCTGCTTACTTGCTAGAAAAGTAGGCTTTTAGTTATTCCGTTAATAATTCATCGAATCTCTCGTGGAAAATTTTGCGTCGTTCTCTTTCATTTTGATGAATAACAAGCCAATAGATTGACCAACATTGCGATTATTTTCCAAGAGCTTTCAATTTTTCATGCTCTTTATATTTCTACCCGCAATGATAACATGTTGTTAGAAATCACAATTGTATACAACTGGATTGAAGAAAGCTCTTTGCCTCTCTTTGCATCTTCGGAAGCAAGCATGCAGAGGATCGTATCAGCAGAGGATTCGAAGCAGAACATCTGTAGCACCAACACTGTAGAAAAGGGACTTCGGCGAGTTTAGATGTTAAGGAAAGAAAATCACAAGTCGAACTGGAGACAGCTGACCCAGCTGCCTACTATCAATGCCCAAGAACATTTCATTTCTAGTGCTGAGTGCATGAGAAACTTGCTCACATGCTCTCGAATCAGTGGTCTGAGCTTTCCTTCGAGCTAACCTTTCATTCCAAAAGAAGAGAATAAGTAGATAACGAATAGACAATTTTAAAGACGAATTTTTCATACTAGATTAAACGTTTCAACTTTAGAATAGATGCTAGCAATGTGTGTCCAGTGCTTGTGCCCTCAGAATTACTTCTGAGTACTCATTTTTTCACCCTTGGAAGGACGGACAGCTGAGTTGACAGTTGGCTAGCGGTTAGTGGTACCGAGGACGGGACTCGAACCCACGCGGGTAGACCTCAAAAGATTCGCAGCACTGCGCCTTATGCGTGATATGTTTTGATAGATGGTGTCGTACTGGAGCGCCAAGTATCTTCCTCAATTTGCAAGGGTTGTCGACCCCAGTCATGAGCTGCTGATCATTGGGTAAGGATGCCAACGAAAAAATGCATCAAATATACTTGCTTCACGATTTATAAGGCTTTGGCTTGGCCTGAAATTCATGGTGCTAGGCAGTTTTGCTTTAAATAATCAAATAAGAAAATCAATTTCCCTGAAAATTACTCAAAGCCCAAAGCCCTCAAGAGCCCAGTTCCATGGTTTTTGTTACGATCAAGAAAAGCATGCAATGTAGAAAGTAATGAATGAGATTTAATCTAATGTGTTTGGAGTAGCATTAAATGGAACCAGCCGTAGTTCTTGACGTGATGCCTTGGAGAAATTTCGAGGCTTGGAATTAATAAAGATTTTTTATTACAACTGTGTGGAAGATGGTGTGCAAAGCAGCGAAACAAGCCAAATTTGATGATTGCGATCTTCAGTAAAGCAGAAACTGATTACATGTTGATTAAACCAGGCACAAAGCTGTCATGAAAAAGCGTACGGCAGCGGCTTGTTTTTTCTGTTTCAAACAGTCATTCATGGCCACAATCATCTGTGTTTGAATTTAATATGACCCTATTTGAAAAGACGAAGAGCAAGCATCCAAAAATCCTCGATTAGCTACTGGGAAAGCAACTTCGGCAATAGTTTGAGCGTTTTTGTTATCTCTAGGTTAAGCAAACATATCCCAATGCAAATAATTGATGGGATAGTCGTATATGTTTTGAGCAGGGATGGCGGAGTCAGTTTCAACGACGCAACATCGCATTGAGGTTGGTGCTTGGCACGCCGCGTGCAGATCATTCGTACTACAGAGCATACTCATCTTCCAAGCACATTGCCAATCAAGGAGAAAGTATTGTCGATTTATACTGCAGTTTGGTCAAACTTAAAGCAAGGAGTCGTTTGAGAGACGATATTTTCAAGGAATTCAACACGATCCAGAAGGAAAGCAGACCAGAGACGTGTTTACTAAGGCTGTACTTCTATCCGGTCGAACTGCCTTCATCACCAAAGCTTGTTTCTTTCTTATTGAAGATCCACCGTTCATATTGAACTGAAAAGCGCAGCTGTTCCATAATTGCATCTCTGTCAACTGCAAAATGAAAGATATGATGACTGCCTCAGTATTGCATTTGTCAATTGCTCTACTTTGTGTGGGGACATTGCAGGACTCACTTTGTCCTTTGAATTATCCGCCAAAAGGGGAAGTTTATTCTGATAGAGATTTGAGCAGCCTCGCTGCTTCTGACACGTTTGCTAGAACAGTAGACTTCTGCAGAGATTATTGCTTGAGATACGAGCCTGGATGCAAGTCATTTAACTTTGACTGTAGTAATGTCCCGTCAATGCGTAACTGTAAATTGTTCAATGGTACTTTTGACGAAACTTACTTTCTGTCCTTCGGAGGTAATCATGAGATATGCTGTTGCTATCATGAGGACATGGTATTGTGAGTTAGCAAGCAGCGATCTTAACTAGAGTATTGGTGATTAGAGCAACGGAAATGTCCGAGATTGGGTACTGGACATATTTAGCTAATGACCACAGTGAGTGCAATAGCTTTTAGAGACCATCTGCCAGCAATTACACGAATGGCCGAGATGAATGCATAATTGCTATACTAATTTTGATCAGTTTTCATCATGACTGACTTAACTCAATCTATGCCATTATCTCATCAGGGGTTCTCGTGATGGCAGCTAATCTTAAGTAGCTGACTGAATTACGCTGTTTAAAAACATATTGCTCTTATCATTATGTTGAGTTACCATTAACAATTATTGTATTTCATTATGCATGAGTAGCTAGCTTTTCAGTGTCTGAACACCGGGACCAATCCAGGTCCAAGAGTGAATAGTGCACTTGGAAGTATTTTTTCTTTTTACATGGACAGATGTTTCTTAAGATGTTATAGTGGTGTGGCCGAGTGGTTAAGGCGCAGTGCTTCGAATCATGCGAGCTCTACTCGCGTTGGTTCGAATCCCGTCGTCAGAGCCGCTAACCACAAGCCAACAGTCAACTCAGCTGTCCGTCATTCCGAGGTCGGTAAATGAGTACTCAGATGTAACTCTGAGGGCACAAGCACTGGACACACATCGATAACAGCTAATTTAAAGCTGAAGTGTTTCATCCATTAAAAAGATTCGAAATTATTTATTGTTACTATTAGAGATATTGACTGTTCTGCACAGTGGTATTTTCTGCAATTCCAATATCCTAATATTGCCAGGTATATTTGAAATACCACGTCAAACGGCAGCTAGTTTGTTACTATCCGGGTACAGTCTGGTACCTACATTGCATTCTCGCCATATTCGGAACGAACGTCTAGTCATCTTTGGATTAAGTGTGGACAAAAAGTGTGCATATATTACTTCCCTGCAGTATTCCTCCTTTGAACATTTTTCACGAGATTTTTAGGTTTTACATTAACTAGCATCTGGTTATATGTACCGGGTCAGGGAGATTCCCTAGTTCGGAAAGCCTCATAATCCATAGGAGGTTTGGACGGAAGGATTTTTCGCACTCGGCATCAGTCTCCGGAGTGGTAACGGAGGAGCGAGCTTTTCGAGCGACACGTGTTTTGTTTGTGAGCAAATTTCCATTATTGCCTACCAGGGTCTCTGTTAAATGCACGGGACAAAAAAAACCACCCAACGTTGCCTGGCTCGCTGGGTTAAGTTTCTTTACTGCCAAAGGGGAACTGCGTCCCTGGGGTGTCTGTTTTTCGGCAGAAATAAGGGTCGATCTTCAAGCCATCGGCACAGTTCCACACCATATATTGCTACTCCCTGGGTTTTTCAGAGTTTTCCGTCTTATTCCTTTTAGAAAAGAAAGAATTAACTGAAATTATTACTAACATTATTGCTATTATTATTATCGATGACTCGTCAATGAAAATGCACCAACAACGCTGCCGAGTAATCGAGAAAATGGACGAAGGCTAACGGTCGGAATAGGAAATTCTCAACGATGACGCATGCAGCGAATCGACCAATGAGCAGGTGATTGAGGTTCACAAACTCGGAAACGTGCGTATAAAACCCGGAGTGAGGTTGCCGAGATCGCCTGGCGAATGGACCGCTGCAGACGAACACTCCCAAAAGCTGTTTTCGGAACTTCCAGCTTCATCCCACGTCCATAGACTCTTTCGTGCACGAAACGGACAATGTTACTATGTACCGCACGTCTCTTCCATTGCTCTCTTTGTTTCGGTTTGCATGTCCGTAGGACTGGTCGAAAGGCAAAAACCGTATAGCTGGTTTGAAGCTGGTTGGCTAAACGTGAAATCAATACCTTGAAAAAAATCTACCACGTGCAGTAAGCATTAAAGATGGGAATTTTCTTACTAAGAAATACTGAACGGCATTTGATCCTGAAATATTATATCAACGAGATATAATTTTCCATGAAATGTCAAATAAACGCCATTAAGTCTGTCAAGTTTTCGAACTCTTTAATAATTTGCGCTCAAAACCAGAAAAATGCGATCACTTTAAGTCGTGCCTAGTTCTTCAAGGTGATGATGTATTCAAATCAGCATTGATAGCTTTTAGCTTTCCGAATTAAGTAGAAATTATTTCATTATTATTACCATCACAAGTAGCAGTAGAGTATTGTGCGCTGTCGAAATGGCCACCTTGCTTAAGCGGTATCGTCATGATTCACGGTGTTGTGAGGGATTGCTTTGAGTGAGATATTATTATTTTTATTATTGTTAGTATTATTGTTATTCTTGAAAATGTTCAGAGAAGGTATCCCTTCAGCGTAGCTCGTTTTCAATGGCCCTCTATTTACGTACAAAATGCCAAGATATCTTAACAACCTATCCAGAACTACTACTTAATAAAAAATAAAATTGACAAAAATGCAAATATATAAAAATGTAAGGTAAATACATAAATAGGTAAGGTGAATACATAAAGATGTAAGGTGGATACATAAAAAGGTAAGGTAAATAAATAGAAAGGTAAGGTGAATACATAAATAGGTAAGGTGAATACATAAATAGGTAAGGTGGATAGATACAAAGGTAAGGTGAATACATAAATAGGTAAGGTGAATACATAAAAAGGTAAGGTGAATACATAAATAGGTAAGGTGAATACATAAAAAGGTAAGGTGAATACATAAAAAGGTAAGGTGAATACATAAAAGGTAAGGTGAATACATAAAAAGATAAGGTAAATAAAAGAAAGGTAAGGTGAATACATAAAAAGGTAAGGTAAAATTTCCCTCTGGCCGGGGAATGAAAGGAGCTGATGGGAAATCCCCCCCCCCCCCATTTCATATGTTAAAAGATGCTACGATTCGGAAGTCTTGAAAATTACCCAACAAGAAAACGAGTGATTCATTTTATAGTTATTCTAGTATGCTTCTTTCCCATATTTTCTTTGTTCTGCTGCCATTCCTCCATTTATTGCGGTGTGAAATTCTTTCTTGCGTTACCACGACCTGCACGCAGCCAGCCAACCTTCACTTATAGGAAAATATTTGTATCATCATGCATTAACTGTCCAATTAACACGAATAGCAATTCCCCTTCTGTAATGATTCAAATTCGAAGGTAAAACTGATATTTAATGAATCAAGAATAACAACAGGCTTCACTAAAAATTCTACACTGCTACTGACATAAGGAGACGAAAATTGCTGTAACAAGATGGCTCCTTTGTTTCTTAGATCTTCTGGGCAGACCTTCGTAACTTTTTCGCGCTAACCTTTCTCCACATATGGATAGCCAAAGATTGTGCATATACAGTGCTAGTAAGTTGAAAAAATTCATTCATTCAGTCATTCCATCTATCACTGTCTTATATTCAGGCTTTCTATTCACTCATCCATTCATTTATTTATTCATTCATTCCATCATCAATTTATTAATAAAGATTTAAATCCATTTTCTTCACCATTCTTTAGTTCCTTATTTCATTTAATCGATTGTTTGTTCAGCTACCTTTTGACAAATTTATCATTTAATCATATATCCATTCACTCGTTTACTTAGTCATTAAGTCAATTATCTATTTGTCAAAATCTTCATTAAAACATATGTTCACTTACTCATTAATTCATGTATTCATTTATTGTTTTGATAATTCATTCATTGATTACATCATTCATCAATATATTCAATCGTTCATTCATTCAATAATTCTTACATTTACAATGAATGCGTGCAATCTTATTTTTATGCATTTAAACTGATCTATATTTGATTACAACAATAAATTTGCCTTTTTGCCATGATCATGATTTTCGATTTTCGTAGAACGACTTGCATCGAAATAGATTGCAGAATAATTCGGCAGTCACACAGAAGGTTATATTAGTAGCATTTAGCGTCATCTGCCTCATTTTTACAAGGTATGACCTAATCACAATGACATCGTAATACCATTGGTGTAGATCTGGGAGCGGAGTAGAAAGAGTGCCATGCACGTCAGCCCCCTATCACTGTTCTTCTCATATTTTGGGGGCTAAAGCTTTTTTTGATATAATTGCAATATGACTTTTGTATTTGCTTTAATACAAAATTTGCCTTTTAGCCAAACCTGATATTCTAAAAAAGCTGTTACAAATTTCCTTCTAAATCGGAAACTAGAGAATGGTGACTTGAATGTTTATAGAAATTCCGAAAACCCTCAAGAAAGGCAATCTGCTTTTCCACTTTTCAGCTGTCGCATATAGCTCCCTTCGTCCATCAGGAGAGCTCCCTGGTTCCACCCCCTAGCTCTAAACGACTTGATGGCATGAAAAATGAAACAAGATTCAAGTCTTCTTCTCCTTCTACAGGCGTAATGCCCAACTCTGGGGTCGCCGGTTCGGATTGTCCTCATCCATCTAGCTCTGTCCCGCGCATCCTCTTCTGTCACCCTTGTAGTTCTCATGTCTTCTTTCACACGGTCCATCCAGCCCCTTCTCAGTCCATCCCTCCGCCTTTGTCTCACAACCAACCTCCTGTCTCTCTTCCCAACATACGTCTCCACTCTGCCCCCGGTCGGCAATCCTGAAGTGTCTCCGCATCATGATTAGGTGTGGCCCGATTTCAAGCCGGATGCCCTTCCTGCCGCCAACCCCTTTTAGTGGCCTTGGTTACAACACGCATGGGGGTACGTTGGGTCTATCCTTTCCCGGAACATGCACAGCAAAATAGATTCAATTGAATCAAGAGAAAGAACCGAATGGGATGACTTTTAATGCAATTGATTTTGTCATCAGCTTAAAGTCTTGACTTTCTATTCTATTTGTGACGTTTGAGTAAATCTTTATTCAGAAATGTCAAATATTGCTCAGAAGAGTAAAAAATAATTTCGGTTGTTGGAGATCCCGGACTTCTGAGAAGATGAAATATTACGTAATGGCCGAAATAACTCCCGAAAACATGCTTGCGTTGAGTGTCTACCTTTTGATCTGCAGCTGGATGCAATTTCCAAAGTCATGTCAAAAACTATCCAATTTTCATAATCTAGCGAATGTCAGATCTGCATCACTACAAAATTTTCTTTCCATTCTTCTGTGCAATATTTATGATTCCTGTGAGTTTACTGTAACCATGTTGGCGCCTAGAACCCTTGCTTTGAAAACTGAAGCATGTTTAGTACAACAATCCTCTGTCTAATTCTTGTTTACATAAAGATAAGCAAGTATATCTTCTGAAGTATTTGTATGATATTATTGTGTGCCTGAAATGTAACGGGACGCAAAAGGCAGAGGATTAAAACTCTTTAAAGGTACTTTGGAGTATAATATCGAGCAGCTGATGCTATTGGCTTATTCCGTCTTCATCATCATCAATATCATCAGAAAAATAATAATTATAATCATCATAATCATTATCATAGTTATCATCATCATCATCATCATCATAGTCATCATCATCATAGTCATCGTCATCATCATAGTCATCGTCATCATCATAGTCATCATCATCATCATCATCATCATCATCATCATCATCATCATCATCATCCTCATCATCATCATCATCATCATCATCATCATCAATCATCATCATCATAGTCATCATCATCATCACTATTTATACAGTATTTTCTTTTCACAAGGGATTTCTGTGTCCTGTTCAGCTCATGACACCATATCGTCATATCCTCCTATCCATTGCATCCTCTTTTTCTCAATCGGTCTTCTTAGCTTCTTGCACCCTTTTTCCTAATTCCCCTAAGGCACCTTCATTTAACATCACTGACTGCTATTGCCAATTTCATTACTGAACTGTCTCTTCTAGATAGCTATTTTGCATGTCAAAGCCATCGCCTTTCAGCAGCCACTGACCAAGGTTTTTTGATCTTACCATCTTCTTTTGAAATTTAGCATATGTGGCTTACAGCAATTGGAGCGAGCGCATGGAAATTGGACCATGTTCAAGGCGTTGTGGTTTGTTGTTGTCACATTCAGCACCGTCGGTTATGGTGAAACTGTCCCTAAAGATGATTTATCAAGAACATGGGTTATGATAATGATCATACTCGCCTTGCTTATATTACCGGCTGAGGTAAGCTTTTTTGTCAAGATTTTTCACGATTAGATCTCCTTTCGTTCAGAGCTCGTCAACGTTTTTCTGTAATCAATAATAAATAAATCATAAATGATAATGATAATAAATTCTTTATTTAATGTTGGCGTGTCTAATAGCTTGAGGCTAATTAATGCCAACCATTTTGATAGCATATAACCAAAGAGCAAAACAGAAATAACGAATTATCAACAATGTCAACAAATAAAACGAATAAAATGAGGAGCATGAATCCATCTAAATGAAACTTAAATTTGCAATCAAACTCTTACATGATTTACGGTTGCGTGTGAAACTCCAAGCCTTATGTCCTCTTTGAAGTGCTTTACTCCTTTAAGTCAGATTGGGACTTCGTTTTGGGTAGTGGTACCTTTCGCGACAGATTTGAAGAACAAATAAGCACTAGAATGACTTTAAGCTTCATCCTGTTCAAAAGTGTTACAAATGAACCAGGACCTTTCACGTGACTGGGAATAATCCACGATTTTTTGAGACACGTAGAATTTATGAAAAACTGCTCAGCATAATAGGTGTTGAGCGCGGCAGCAACCAGCGACAGGGCTCTAAGACTTCGTTTGTGGGATGCCTTTATGGGGTTGTTTCCCATTTGCCAATAATGCTTCTATTCTCAACAGTGCCGGAAACAGGTTTGCGACCCCTGAATTGTTACTTCTTTCGCTAAACTACCAAACTATAAGACAACATTGCCCCACGTTTTATGATTCTATATCTTATATGATAATCCTATACCTTTTATAATGATAATATATATTATATGATTATTCTGTATTTTTATGATAAATCTATAGCTTACATGTGAATTCTATAATATAATAATAATAATGATATTCTACCATGTTTATACAGGATTGCCTTCTCAGTAATTATATGATGATTATGATTAGGTAGCTTATATGATAATTCTATGAATTATCTTACATGATGATTCTATATCTTACATGATGATATTGTATCTTATATGATGATAGACATTTTGCGCTGACAACTGTGTTTCAATTATCTTTTCTATCCTCATCGACAGCTCGAAGAACTTGCATTTCTTTTGGTATCCAAACAGAAAGAAGGAGGCGTCTATAGCACGGCTTATGGTACCGACAGGCATGTTGTTGTTTGTTCCACTGCTCTTAGAGCAAGCACAATGATCGACTTCCTCAATGAATTTTATGCCGATCCGAAAATGGAGGTCAGTGACTGCCTGTCTCTCTTAGCACTCAAGTCGTACATTTGATTGGTATAAATGTTTGAATTTCACTACATTGGTTTATTGATTGATCGATTAATTGATTGATTGATTTATCTATTGATTGCTTGATTCATCGATTAATTGATTGATTGGTTGATTGATTGTCGTCAGTTATTTCCTCTCAACACTCAAACGGTATTTTTGAATCGGACAACTTTTTAAGTGATTGCAATATTGGTTTATTGATTGGTGGATAAATTGATTGACTGATTGATTGAGGGTTGGTTTATTTGCTGATTGATTGAATGATTGATTGAATGGTTGATTGAATGATTGATTGAATGATTGATTGAATGATTGATTGAATGATTGATTTAAATGGAAATGTAATTTTGCAAACCGTTCATCTTTGTGACTTACCCATTTTTTAAATAATATTTACATTTTATTCATCTCAATGTTTTATAAAAGAGCTGCCTTTTCCCTGGCTGTATCAATTATCCAATTGATAATTAATAATTATTAATTATGTCAAAAATTAATTATTATTATTTGTATTATCAGAACATTTTTGTAATACCGATTCACCATATTATTTTGTGACTCTTGGTCAAGCATGATTTTTCAAATTTTAGTTAAATTCATAATTTTTATGATTATAAAAACATGATTTCTTTATTTAAGCAAGAACTGTTGATGTTAGAACAAAAATGATGCAATTTTTGGAATCAGTGAGGAAAATTGCATATAAAAATGATTGAAAATTGACATAAGCAAAACTTTCGCAAAATTTTGTTACACAGCATTACTTAGGACTTCATAAAGGGCCCATTTTTTCAGTAGAATGCAATCTGTGATGTCAAAGCTACAAATGCCACAAATCATACATGCTCTCTCTCTCTCTCTCTCTCTAGCATCTCTCTCTCATGGTTTCTCTCTCAGGGTCTCTCTCTCTCTCTCGCTCTCTCTCACTCAGAGCTCTCACTCAGAGCTCTCTCTCTCTCTCTCGCTCTCTCTCTCTCTCTCTCTCTCTCTCTCTCTCTCTCTCTCTCTCTCTCTCTCTCTCTCTCTCACTCAGAGCTCTCACTCAGAGCTCTCACTCAGAGCTCTCTCTCTCTCTCTCGCTCTCTCTCTCTCTCTCTCTCTCTCTCTCTCTCTCTCTCTCTCTCTCTCTCTCTCTCTCTCTCTCTCTCGCTCTCTCTCTCTCTCTCTCTCTCTCTCTCTCTCTCTCTCTCTCTCTCTCACTCAGAGCTCTCACTCAGAGCTCTCACTCAGAGCTCTCACTCAGAGCTCTCACTCAGAGCTCTCTCTCTCTCTCTCTCTCTCTCTCTCTCTCTCTCTCTCTCTCTCTCTCTCTCTCTCTCTCTCTCTCTCTCTCTCTCTCTCTCTCTCTCTCTCTCTCTCTCTCTCTCTCTCTCTCTCTCTTTCATGTCAGCGATATATCTGTTCCTGCTAATGTCATATAGAATTTTTACGTTTGACATCGCAGCCACGTTTTTGCTAACGGCAAGTCCGTAGATTCGCAATTTACTGTTTGCAAACAGAGCCTGGCGATGGTCATGGAGAAAATTGGAAAATCCCAGCTTCCCTTGCTACTCCTTGATATATACATGAATTTAGATCTTCCTTAACCGGACGGAGTTATTTTGTTCAAAAGATTTATCACATTTCTTTCAGGACGTCCATGTCGTGCTGTTATCACCAGCTGAACTCGAGAGTAAACTTAGAATTCTATTACAAGTACCATTATGGGCTCAAAGAGTAACGTATTTGAAGGGCTCAGCATTGAATGATCAAGATCTCATTAGAGCGAGGTAATCTTTCCTTCAATCTTTAGAAAGTCAGTGGTGTTGGGTGTTCCGACGAATCATAGACCAGGACAATTGATTGCAGTCTCGTTTTTGAGAAAAGGCATGTCCCAAACCTCGCTTCAAGGTAACAAAGCATAGCGTTCAGGGTGGCTAGGCCATCTTGCCCATTCATCCCTATGATCAATTATTTGAATGCAATCCTAGCACAGCCGGCACTTAGAGTTAGGAAATTTGCTAGCTTTCTGTGTTTCCAGGAGTAGGTATCACGGGATATAGTTAGATTTTGAGGAGGACCAAGGACACTTCTCGATAAGCACAGCTTTGCAATGCGCTTGAATTTGCCTTCGGATCCTAAGGAGACTGCATGCATGACAGTAACTCCACGACAAAATGATCTGGGAGGATGCGCCCCGCAAAATCCCCGCCAAGCCAATTTTCTTATTTCCATGAGGCAAATGCAAAAATAAGGGCGGTGGAGTTCGGAGACACGAGCAATCCTCTTGATTTGTCTCAAATTTTTCGATCTCTCAACTCTTTCTTTCTCTTGATCCGTTTGGTTTTGCAAGTGACGTCATTTCACCTTTCCAGGGTCATAGATGCAGAAGCTTGCTTCATACTGACTGACAGAGGGAACCCAGATGTTGATGCAAGAGTATGTTATTCATTTTACACGCGTCTGCTTATGCGCTTCTTTTTAATGATGTCATTTTTCATTCATCCCCATTTAATACTGTGCTGGCTGATTTACTGGCATTACTAATTTCGTTGCACTTATTTGTTCGTAGGACCATCAGACGATTGTCAGAACATGGGCTATTCAGGATTTTGCCCCAGCAACTCCACTTTATGTGCAAATTCACAAACCTGAAAACAAGTTTCATGTTACATTTGCAGGTAAGAATTCTAACAGGAAGGAATATGACTAGATGGGGAATAAAAAAACCGAGCCTAGAGTGGCAAATAAGAGCAGGAGGTGACAAGAGAGGATAAGACAGGAGAGGATAGGAGAGTGTAGGATAGGACAGGAGAATGTAGGATAGGACAGGAGAATGTAGGAAAGGACGGGAGAGGACAGGAGAGGGCAGGAGAGGGCAAAATGGGATACGAAAAATACAATTGACAATAACATTGGGGCTCACTGTATTTTGTAGATCTGGATGGATAATGTTTCCATCTATAATGATTTATTTTTACTGTTCTAGAGCATGTTGTATGTGAAGACGAATTAAAGAATGCTTTGCTGGCATCAAATTGCATTTGCCCTGGAATTTCAACATTTGTTACGCTGTTATTGCACACACTACGTGAACAGTTAGTATGATTAATTATAATCGTTTTCTCTGAAGCCTTCAGAGCATGCATCAATCTTTTTTTCAGTGAAATAGGTTAGGGAAAGGCCACGGTGGCCTATGAAAGCCTAAACAATTGGGAAAAAAGAAGAAGGTAAAATGCTAAGAGGAGAGGGAGATCAGATCAAGTCTACTGATCCTAGATGGGAAAGATGGGAGTTGTAATATTCAGGAAAGGAAGAAGAATGCATGGCGTTCCATAAATTGCATGTTCTAGGGATGAATGATGATTGGTGGGATAGAGTTCGTAAAGTAGGCAGTGAATCTTGGAAAGGGTGTGAATGAGTTGAGCGTCTGGTGGTCCTGACACTCCTCAGAGGAACAGGAATAATGTCCCTCATCTCCTGAGAGCAATGCCCGTTAAAGTATCAGTAAAAGGTGGAAAGATCTGCAGCTAACGATCTAAACGACGATCTACCATCTGCCAGGCCGACATGAATCCTGCAGGCAACGCCTCCGTAGAAGTTTGCGTCTTTTTGATTGATCTTGAATTTCATAATGAAATGGCTTTTGTGTAGGAAAGGAACATCATCTGACATATGTGAGAATATCTACGGACGTAGTGCTGGCAATGAGATTTACGACATTCGGCTAGGGGACAGCAAAATGTTTCGCAGATTTGCGTACAAAAGTTTTACATATGCGGCATACAATGCCTTCAGAAGGTATGTGAAATGCAACATGCTTTATTTTTCATCCATCCATTTGGTTAGTTGTTCCAGGCCGTAAGGGAAGCGAAAATTTGCACACAATAAAGTGTCTCATCTTTTAACCCTGTTATTAGTTATTTTTGAGCCATAGAACCTTTTTAGCATATAAAAGCTCTAATATATATTGCCAACAAGAATTACCATGAAATAGCAATTCATGAACAATAAAGAAATTGAAGCATTTTGGTTTGTTCTTGCTCATTATGTAGGCCAGGTCTGTTAAGATGCACACAAGAAGCCATCCAAAAGGCATGCACGCGTGAAGCTTGCTCTCTCTCTCTCTCTCTCTCTCTCTCTCTCTCTCTCTCTCTCTTTGGCTCTCTTTGGCTCTCTTTGGCTCTCTTTGGCTCTCTTTGGCTCTCTTTGGCTCTCTCTCTCTCTCCCGTCTCTCTCTCTCTCTTTCTGTTTCAATTTTGACAACATACAGGCTTGAAACTATTGAATTTTCCAGACGAGTTCAGCGAAATTTGATTATTTTTACAACAGTATCTCTCGGTAAACATGTGCCACAGTCCAGAGTATGAAGTCTTTTGCTTCAGTACTAAGCACGAATTTCGTTGATGAAGGTATCTGATTGGAAATCTTTTCATTCGTTATTAGGTACGGTGTTACCTTAATCGGTGTCCGAAGAGAACCTAAAGAGTCACAGATTTTCCTGAACCCCGGCCCTAATTTCAAGTTAGCTTACGACGATGCCCTATTCTATATTGCGATCACAAGCGAGGAAGACATGGCTCTGGAGGAGCTAACGAAGCAGTCGCAGAACACCAAACGTACGCCTTCATTTTTAAAGAAAGGCGATGGAAAGAAGTCGCGAAAATTGACCAGACAAAGCGAATGGGGGAGCTTTATATCTGTCATCGATAACAGTGAAGAAGAAAAAAATATTGACCAAAGTGGGTTGGCATTTTTTTTAGAATATTACAAGTGCCTCCAAACTATTGCTATTTCTTAAATTTTCATCGATTTTCATCAATCTTCATCAATTTCTATTGATGTTGCCGCTTCAAGCAAAATTTCACAATTCGTAGTAATTTTCGTGGATCTTTCCTCTTTAAGAAGCTTTCATGATTTTCCGTGGTTTTTAAAACTTTTCATAATGATATTTACAGTTTGCATTATCTTCACATATTTCAATGATTTTCATTAATTTTCTCCATGAATGGACCTGAATCCAAAGCAATCGTTTATTCATCTTGTTCATCACTGACAATTTTCAATTGAACTTTCGCACCCATCTTACTTCTAGACTTTGAAATGACGGCTACCCTACCAAGCCCGAATGGGTCAGTTGCACACAGCAGTAGACCCGTCTCGCCGCAAGATTCTTCGGTGATTGACATCAAGATAACAACTCCTACTGACTTTAGTGAGCTTCCCAACTCAGACTTCTCAGAGCCACCAAGTGACAACGAGGCACAAGAATTCAGTCTAGCTGCCGAGAAAATTCCAAAGTATGTAGAATGAAATTTGATAAATGATTGCTTATTTTATCAGCGATTCGTTCGATATTTCTTAATATAACGAATTAAAGAGGGAAGTTCTTAAAAACACGTCACGAGATTATTTCCCATTGCCAGTACCTAGTGATCATCCACAGAGTTTCTGTTGGTAAGGAACAGGACGAGAAATCAAACATAATAAACAATTTCCTAGAAAAACCAAGAAATCTACTCAGGCCCTTCTTTCTTCAAAATATAGCATGTAGTGTAGTGCAATGGATGTTATTTAGCAAAACATCTCATGCGAGCCATGCTTGGACATAACTATTAATGAATGATCTTGAATTTTTCGTTTTTAGCTACATCATAGGTGTACCGCCGATAACACCATATGTCGGACGCTCACCATTAAAGTGTCATCTGCTTCCTGAACCAAAGAAAATTTGTAGCATGGAGCTAAACAGGGTTCGTGAACAATTTTCTATGATTTCTACCTACCACCTGAGGTAGAATTTTAGACACGGAAAATTCGTGGCTTATTGAGCAGTGTTAAAGTCCTTCCTCTTGCTCTGTTCACTTCAGCTCTGCTCACTTCAGTTGTATTTGAAAATTCCACTACACGCAAGCAATTTAAACACAAATCAACTAAGTGTAAATAAAAAAAATTAATGCTAACAATGAAATGAGAAAGATGTGGGGATGGCGGACTCGAACCATTGATCATAGAGTGATTAATGGACTAGAATCTTACTACTGAGCTATCCTTATACCCAATGAAAAATCCTGGAAAGTTTGGGCGGTTTTAATGAGCTTGATTTCGAAAGACGGGATCTTTTACTTAGAATTCAGTCCTCGAATGTAGTTCAAATTGTCCTTCGATTAAGCATTCGCTGCATTGATTATAGAAGTTTTCTTCAATTTCAGAACTGTACAACTGCACACGAGCATGAGAAGGGAAGTCGATCGAGAAACCTATCTGGCGCGGTGATTGTCGCTTGTCCTAGGGCAGGAGCTGGACTCTATAATTTCATTTTGCCACTACGTGCGTACCATCAACCGAAATGTTACCTGAAGCCACTTGTTCTTCTCCTGAACGAAAGGTAAGCACGGGTGATTGATTTATAGCACATTCAATTAAAGAATATCACATGACATTGATAAGTGGAACAAAAGATGTCACATTTCGAGCCGATGTCATGGTTTGTTCTACGAAAGTCTGTAAAAGTGTTCATTACATAAAAAGTCCCCTCATCAAAAGATATCGCTTCTTTCATGTAAAAATTACCTCAAAGGTACATAGATTTGGAAACTGAGAAGCTTTTGATTATCGAGAGGTGTCTAGGTGCTTCCTCTTGGTGTGACCACATCCCTACTCTACCTAGATTTCAAAGGTACATAGATTTGGACACAGAGGAGCTTTTGATTGTCGAGTATTGTCCAGGTCCTTCCTCTCGGTGTGACCACATCCCTACTCTACCTAGATTTCAAAGATACATAGATTTGGACACTGAGAAGCTTTTGATTATCGAGAGGTATCCAGGTCCTTCCTCTCCGTGTGACCACACCTCATGATTCCTACGCTTGGAATTACAGAGAGCTGGCGACTCTCCTCACTCTCCTCGCTTTGCAGCGTAATGTTTCAAAATGTTTTTTGAATAATCATTATGATGAAATCTCATTTCTATCGTACTGAATTTGATTGATCTTTCATTCTAGGCCATCTCCCTCCTTCTACGAGGCAGTTTGTTCTTTTCCTTTGCTTTACTTTATGGTTGGATCATTTAAAAAGTGAGTTATCACCTTACAATCGTGTGTGGGTCGACAGCTGTATGAAAGCTACTGTATGTGGTAAAGCTATGTTGAGGTCTCATTTTGATAAAAACAGCGGCAAGCTCACTGTTATTGGCATTTGGGTTGCATTTATTGTTAGTGATCTGGTTAGGATAAAATATTAAAGGCTTTGTTAGTTGTGTGGCTGAGGGGTGCGGCTAGGTTATTAAAGGCTTTGTTAGTGGTGTGGCTGAGGGGTGCGGCTAGGTTTGCCGTAGTATTAGTGGTCGCTTGCTAGTACAGAGTGCGGCTGATTCAGTGTTGGGGTTAGAGGTTGGGCTTTGCAGGAGCCTAGCTAGAATGAGGTTGAGGCAGGAGTCCTTGTAGAGGAAGAATTTAATCAACTTTAACTTAAGGGGTCTTGTTTGAATAAAAACTAGAGTTCATGTTTAGTGTTGGGGGTACAGTCAAAGAGCTACAGTTAGGATTAATGAGCCATTCTGTCTCAGTATACAAATGCGGTATCACACGTGTTTCCATCGATGTTGCCTTGTAGCATTGATGACTTGCTTCAAGCGGGCATCTTGGAAGCGGAGACAGTTGTGATAACAGATCAATTACAGTCAATGGAAGGGATTTATTCAGATGAAGAATACATGGCTGATGCTTACACTATCGTCGGTGTTCAAACCATCTACAGGTACCTCATCTTTCATTCGCTTGCCAACCACATTAATGTCCACATTCGCCTTCAGCTTTCCATCTAGCATCTGAAAGAACACAGCAGGTGCTAAGCAGCCTTGTGCCAAAAGTGATGATCCACAGTGCTCACGGGGGAAATTCTTCGGATTATGCTCATTTCTTTCCATTTGATTTTGCATCGAGCTCCTTCGGTATGTGACTCCAAAATTTAAGTCAATATCACTAAATGCTAACCTTTTGTATACATTTTGTTTCTCATTCCATTTTACTCGCGAATTGTCTCATTCAATTCAAACGTGACTTGATCTGATCTCTCTCTCCTCTTAGCCTTTCGCTTTCTTCTTTCTTCCTTTGTTGGGGATTTGTCTAGGCCACCGTGACATTTCCTCAGCATGACTCACTACAGAAATAATGATTCCAGGAGAATAAATCATCTCAATGACCTTGAAAAAAGCATAGCAACAATTTTTTCCTGTATCCTGCTGCTAACACCGTAGCATAAAGATGACTTTGAAGCGGGCCAATACGTGTAAATCTGAACAGATTCCAATACAGATTCCTTCTTTTGTACATTCTATCAAATTTTTTTACGACATACACTACTTACGAGCTACTTTACATACTTTACAACTACTGCTAGAACAGGGTCACGAGGAGCAATAACTATGTCTACCCCGTGGCCATTAAGTTAAGATAGAAAAGAATATAAAAATGCACATACTATTACAGAAAAAAGAGAGAAAAAGAAAGAACGTCGACTTAAGGGGGAATTGGTTGTTGTTCTATGACTGTTGTATGGTTGTTATTGTATTGTGGAACGTTAAGAGGAGTATATATTTTGTTGAGGCTATCATGAAAAGCGTGGTACTTCAAAAGATTCCTTCATGTAGGCTAGACTTATTTAGAGAGAAACGATTAAATAGGTCGTATTACATACATCATACTATTTGCACCTTTCAATTGTCCACCCCTTAGTGTTTCTCCTCTTTGCCTTCAAATTTGTATTGCTTATATGCTTGTACTGATATTCGCTATTTTTGAAATCTAAATTGCAATCTTAATGCTTTTCTTTCTACTTTCAACTGTCTAATTTTGATCTTTAATTTTTCTTCTGCAATGGCTTAATTTGAAGTAATTTCTTCCCAGACTTTTCCCGAATGTTGGCTTAATGGTCGAATTGACTCACTCAAGCAATATGAAGTTTATGAAATTCGATGTCCCAACGTTACCAGAAGTTACGAACGGCATTTCAAATAAAGAGAGCTTAAGATATACCATTAAAGTGAGCTGCTTTACAAATCCTATCTTCTTCAAATTCTAAACAAGCTAGATTTTTCCACTTCTAAATCTAATTTCTTAATTAGGGATTGATAAATTTCTTTGATTGATTTATAACGTTAAATGAATTCAATTTTTTGAAGAAGTCCTTCCTTGCATTGGATGTGCAAGCGTATCATGTTAATTTGATGTTAGAAATTCCTAGTCGGTCAATTCCCTTTTTTGCGTTTTCCCCATCTTCGTGATATTCATTGCATTTCTTCATATCATTGACTGATTCTGTTCAATGAGAAATATCTCAAGGTAAAATTTTTTATTTTTGTTCCACCAGTTACGACGAAGAGAGATGAAATCTCGAAACGATCATCTCGACTATTTGTTTAGAGGTCCATTCGCAGCAGGCAATGTCTTCAGTGCAAGCATGATTGATACCTTATTGTACCAGGTAAAAAAATCTTTAACTCTCTTCCACATTTTGTACTTTCATTAGAATTTGAAAAACAAATGCTGAGTTCTTGTGCAGGTTTTGAAAGTAAAAATTGTATCTTCTGAGAAGCTGCTAATCTTGCAAATTTTTCATCTGACAGAGCTTATATCTCCTAACGTGAAATAATGAAACGTAGTTCAACTGTTTTAGAATGTACAAAACGATTTGATGTGGCATTCCTTAGATAACATATTGCAGCGACTCAGAAAAACATGATTCAAAAAAGCCTCAACCAACAGAAAATTAAATGCTTCGAGTGCATCTCAACTTGCAACGAGTTGATTGCATGTTTTATATCTTCTGGTAACTTGCCAAGTGTCAAAAGAAGCATGCAAGCTGAACACCTCTGAAATTTTAGAAGAATTCTACGGCAGGGGGGGGGGCTTTTAATTCTTACAATTAATTTTACTAATTCTTTTTAAACATCATCAACTTCATCATTTCATAAACTTTCCAGCTGGTTTGAATCATAAGTAATTTCTTCCCAATTTTAGACTTTTATGAAAGATTACATGATAACACTGATAGCTTTACTCCTTGGATGTGAACAGAATTCTGGCTCAGGCTATTTAGCATCTGTAAGTATTGCAATATGGACACCTTCTAATAAATGGAACATTCTTTATCAGTGCTTTAAAGCTGAATTTGAGCGTAAGAAAGCAAGCAATGGAGAAATAGTAGAAGTCCAAAGGTTGAAATGAAAATCGAAGGTGGAAGTAAACAGTTGCAGCGGACATTAAACATGAAAGATGACGATGTAAAAAAATTGAAGGATGAAAGGAGAATTAAAGTGAGAAAAGAATTATCTAAAAGAAAAGAATCATTGAAAGATGCATTGATTATGATGATGATTCTGGTTGGATGTATGATAACAATGTATTCTAAATCAATTGAAAATATCAGTGAAGTAGAAATTTGCTGGATTTCTTTCCATAGATTTCTATTACTGAAAACAATGTATGGATAAAAACTTATGGAAGATTATTTCAAAGATTATGCACAACAACTTATGACATACCTATTGGTTTATATCGGCATATCAAGGTAGTATATTGTACTTATTCACCATATTCGATACTTTTTTACTCTTCTCATTTTTCATTTGTACTCCCGTGTCCTCTCTACTTCTCTTCGTTTTCATTCTCGCCTGATAAAATTTGGGATTTTTTACAGTGCAGCTCAAAACAAGCATCAGAGAGAATACCGGAGAACAGAGATATCTATGGCATTGTAACGAACCGAATGAAGTGCTTAGGGCTAAAAGGAAAGCGTAAGTGATACTTTGCAAGAACTTCTCCAGAACTCTCTGTCTGACATTGCTGTGCGGGGTTCTTCGTTAGTAAGGCCTGTATCTTGCGTGCTCTGGTGAGTTTTTTCTTCCTCTTCTTCCTCTTCTTCCTCTTCTTCCTCTTCATCTTCTATTTTTTCTGATAAGATCTTTTTTTCATAATTTTGATACGAATCAAGAGAAGTTGAGCTGACTTTGGTTCGCAAATATTTGAAAAAAAGACATTACTTTTTCTTCCCTGCAAACTTCTTTGCTTGTGTTCATAATTCTTGATATTATCTTTCGATAATTTTTATTCAAAAATTTTTCTCTAGATGATTTGTTTTCGCGTCAAGGAAAGTCTTACTCGTTGGTAAATCCACCTCCAGATTTTGATCTCGAAGAAGGGGACGTCGTGTGAGTGATATTCTAATAGTACCTTGGTGTGTTCTCAATGTCTTCCTGGTTGAAGCGCAAAATACTCACTCATTTTTATCCCTAAAGGCAATTATGATCCCTTATTTACTCAAGTTTGGCCTTGCTAGAGTGACTACGCAACCAGGCTCAAAACACAATGTCTGTGAGTTGGAATGCTGAACGGTTTGCAGCAGAAATGCTATCGATCAGAAATTTAACAGGAAGCCAATTCGTAGATACTGATTTAGCAGGAACAATTCAGACTTGTCTCTCGTTTCTCCTATTACATTCTAAAACGAGCATACCCGGAATTTTCCTAATAATTTCCTAATAATTCCCACTTAAGCATCAGTTGTCAGAAAAGCTCTGTGTTAAGTTTCTTGCTCATTGATCCTAAAGGGTCAGTGGTTCGAATTCCATCTTCTCCTAAACCTTTGCAAAGAGTTGAGGAGAGTCACCAGCTCTCTGTAATCCCAGGTGCAGGAATCACGATGTATGCTCACATCGAGAGGAATGACCTGGACACTGCTCGATAAGCAAAAAGCTTCTCAGTGTCCAATGACAAGATATGAAGATATCTATGTATACATATTTTATATATATGCATATTTACATATAAGTATGTAAACATGTATATATTTATATAAGTATATATATATATACATATTTATGTAAATATATATATTTATATATATATATATATCTATGCAAATATTTATATTTATATATATGTATATATATAGCGAGAGAGAATTTGAAAGCCTGCCTTTGATTTAACAACACTCCAATTCGAGTATACCATGCCGTTCCTTCGTAAATTCGAGCCGTTTTGAAAACATTCAAGCCTTATCTCTGGTTTCTGCTATGTGACAAGGATCGTACTTTGCAGCTTTTGTCGTGTGCTTTATTGAAACAGTGAGTTTAGGACAGTTTTAGAAGTATGAAGCCATTAGTTGCGCTGTTTGACTTGCTATTCTGTAAACCAGATTCTTTAGCAGATTAGACACACGTGCAAGCAACTCTACCAGCTATTCCCTTCTGAGTGCCAATTACAGAAAAATGAGTAGCTATTTACATTCGGTGCGTCATGGCATCAGGAAAGACTAGTTTTAATTAAGTTGCTTTGCAAGCTATGCATCTTTTCACACAAGTCAAATTTGTGCTCTTATCAGATATATCATTCGACGGTCTCCATCAATGGCAAATGCACCAGCAGCACTGTCTCCAGATGACATCAAATCATCAACAACACAGCTTTGAACCACGCTTTTCAAGGTATGTGGATGTGCCTGCCTGCCTGCCTGCTTGCCGATACCATGGCATTCTTGAATGCCATTCAGAGGAGGTGCTACTTTGTCACGTTGGGCATCTATTAGAATTGAAGGACTACTAAGTCGGTAATGAAATTAATATGTGCTTTAAATCAATGTAGCTAAATCGGTGTTGATGTGCCTAGAGCTCCATCCCTTTCTGTGAATCCCCTCTCTCCTTCAAAATTATGAAATGAACCCAAATTTTCCTCCTATGAATTGGTTAATAGATTATCAGCATAACGAGGAGAGCAGAGGAATTCAAAAGTCGGTTGGAGTGGCTCGATGTCGCCGTCGTTAACGAGTGAATCTGTTCCGACATTTTTTATGCTGAACCACTGAAGTTCTTGCCGCTGAGATAGAGCGCCCTAGACACAATCAGCTCAAAAATTTGAGATGACTTGATTTATGCTTCAAGGCCACAAAGTATTGAATTCAACTCATCGAAACAGGATGTGGCGAGATGCGCGACCCAATTCATTCGGCAGTTTTCATTCGAAGTCAGCGATCACCAACGTGAGACCATCAAACTGAATGACAAAAGTTTTCATCAGCCTCAAAAATGGCGGTTGGTCATCCAGCTAGCTAGTAACTAATCTTTTTAATGCTTATTTCAGCAATTGTGTTTGTAGTTTCATTGAGGAACGTTTTGTTGTAGAAACGAGACTTCTCAGCTAAATTCAATGTTTACGAGTCTACTTGTTTATATGCCTATTTATTTGTTCAGAAAATTGCATTGTAAATGCAAATCATAGCTTTATTTAAATCTAGTCAGATTTTATTTGTTGGAATGTTTTGAGCATGGTGAATTCACTGATTTTCCTTTTAATTCCTTTGTTTTTCTTTATCAGACTATGTTGAATATATTTCCGCAGTTTTGCCTTCGACTTATTTCAAATGTTCCTTTCCTGACCATGATATTTGGATACCCTTGATAGGACCTTAGGATTCGGGTGCAGTGAGAAAAGAACCTTTCCACCTGACCTTACAACTGGGTTTTGCAGAATGGTACCTCTCTTGCAAGGTGCTATCCGTTGCTTGTATGTGACTCAATTTTTCATCAAACTTACCTTCACTTACACTGCGATAGAACGTTGAGCTGTCCTGTCAACTGAAGTTCAGTCTTTGAACCATGGTACAGAGTTGCTACGATAATTCACTTACGGCATGATTGATGGTAAACTGAATCAAATAAATGGGCTAGTTAGAAGGTGTGTTTTTGAAAATGGGATGGAAATCGAGGAGACTTAAGGAGGTTGGCACTGGGAACGCGGGTAGTTAGATCAGACAGACAGTTTGATGCGGAGATGTTTTACCTGTATGATTAAGACATTTACTAAAAATGCGATATTTCTATTCATTTTGCATTTCAATAATTGCAGTTTCGTAAAAATATCTGTTAGAAAAAATTTTCTCTACGCATTTGTGAAATCTCTGCTGCTTGAATTCATCAAAACGTGGCTGAGATTTTTTAGTCATGAATGGCAAGGTCAAGAATGGTTATCGCCTATTTCTTGAAAGATAAACTTAGGCAGGGTACTATCTGCAAACAGCATTGCCCCATTCCCTACACACCGAGAACCCTTCTCTGTACATAGGTAGGCTCTTTTTTAATTGCGTACCGGCCCTGTGAAGAGGACTGAGAACGCATATCATTGAAATGGAATTAAAGTGAGGAGATGATAATTCAGGTGCACTCAGGAGTTCGTATGATTTCAGTTGCGCTCAGTGAGTTTGTAAGACTCTGTTTACAAGTATTTGCTAGCAGCCTGTTAGCAGGGTTAATTGGCCAATGATTGAATTAGATCCTAGGTCAGTCATTCACTAGGCCTCAATCACATCACCAGTTTATATACTAACATGTTCACTCGCAGCTAACCAGAACTGCGCTGTGTGACGGGTGAGCAACTCCAGCTACAGCATCAACGAAACACCGAAAAATGAGATGCTAGACTGGAAATAATTGAAGACTTCCTAACAAATTACGATCGATTTGAAAGGTTCTTGTGAAATTCAAATGATCAATTTAATTACATAAAAAGGTAAGTGTTGGATGATAGACAATTTCCATCCACCATCTTGTTGCATTTGACGGTAATGGCTAATCTAATATTTGGCCAAAATATTTTGCTGCTTTCCGAATTTTTGCAAGCAACTTGAGAGGGAAGCTGTCACAAAGATGCATGGCTCCTTGATCTAATTAGAAAGTGGATTTAGCATTTTCTCATGAATAAATTGCACTGCAGAAACTTTAAAATACACTGCTTACTCGAATTCGAGCGTAGCAGAAACCAGAGACATGGCTCCAGATTTTTCTAAGGGAATAGATTTATGAGAAGCATTCCCTTCGCTTGCCATCGATGGCGTTTGTTATTGTAGAAATTGAGTTTCTTGTTGTGGAAATCGTGCAGGATCCCAGCCAACAAGCCCTCTTTGTGGGCCAGCGCACATAGCTACAACAATAAAGCACCACTTGCAAGCACTTGTTGACCTTGAAGCTGGATAAAACCATTTTTCTTGATATTCTCGCTTCTTGCATTCATTTCATAACGCAAACTTTTCGAAAATGGATCATTTCAGAGACTAATGGACTATTTCTGTTCCTATCGAGGATATCACAACATTATTTGTGCCAAGTTTTACGGGTATTAACTAGGAATGTTATGATAGCAGATTGAGGGAGAGGATGAATGATCATTTTCGCACCATTTTGCTTGGCCTCATCTCCTTCTCGAGGCAGCATTTGGCGGACATTTTTAAATATAAATGTGCACAAGTCAATAACTTTTTTTAACAAATCCCACAAAAGTCGACCTCAAAATTTTACTTGCAAAGGGTTTTGCATTTTGGATCCAGCAGTGAAATGTTAACTATTATACTTCATGAAGTTGCAAAAGCGATTGGCGAAGAAGCTGCTTGGGTGATGGTTTGTAAGCTATGTGACCTGGCCTAATTATTTCTTTTTGGGCCTACGGGCCAAGCTTCTTATATTGGTAACAATGCAGCCAGCATTCTACTAGATCATAGTTTGGGATGCTAAGAGCAAGAGCTAGGAATTTGAGGGAGCTTATTTCTCTTTTTGGTGGTTTGGAACAAAGTTGTCAACATTGTTGCAAATAAGCACCTTATTACTGAACATGGGGGACACTGAATCATGGATAAAATCTTTTTGTAGACCATAACACATTGCAAAATGACTTATATAGGGCTGAAGATTCTTATGACTCAGTCTGACAATCATAAGTCAGCTCAGTGGTAAAGAGAGCTACTCGCATACCTTTGAATGCATTGGGACCCACCTCAAGCTAGACTTTCAGTGAAAGATGGGAGAGTCGCCCCTCTCTGTAATTGAAGTCGTAGCATTCACGAGCTGTAGTCGAGTCGTGTCAAGAGGAAGAACGTATGTTAGGCTTCAGCTTTTGAGCTACAAGCAGATTCTAAGGCAGATTCTAAGGGTATTTGAGAAGCTTAGCTTCCTGATCTTTCATCTCAACTAAACACACCACTTGATACCTTTGCCTAGAGTAACAGAAAGCTAATAGCTATCCTCACTCAAATGGCAATATAAGTTTAAGATGGAGCTTCAATCATAAACTGTACAGTCTGTAAGCAAGTGTGTCTTAAGCAATGGTTATCCTTTTTTCGTTTTTTTTTTTTCGTTTATAGTGAGTTATGTTAAGGAAAGGCCATGGTGGCCTTTCACTCCTTAGTGAAGCACTGAAGTGAGTATTTTATGTCATGGGGAAAACATGACAATGAAGAAAGCAGTAATTTCTTCCAGGACCACAGATGAAACCAAGCATATTTGGCTGCCGCTGCAAAACTGCATTTATCGGAGTTACGTTTCTGCTGCATGTTTGGTTTTGTAATGGCCTTTCCTTAAATTCCAAGGTATTGC
Organism: Pseudorhiza aurosa; assembly: GCA_964026355.1. Lineage (NCBI taxonomy): Eukaryota > Metazoa > Cnidaria > Scyphozoa > Rhizostomeae > Lychnorhizidae > Pseudorhiza > Pseudorhiza aurosa. The sequence continues at coordinate 2,648,092 of OZ032124.1, forward strand.
TAATTTTTACCTATGATATCATTGCTATGATGATTGTCATTTACTTTTTCAAATTTGCTAGCTCGACATCAACTACAAAGCAAGTTTGCCTCTTCAGTTATTGGTTTGCATGTAGTTTTTAATCATATTTTAAATTTAATCTAATTGTATGTCTTAATGAACTTACCCCAGGGTAGTAAGGATATTTTGCTCCTCAGAGTATCATATTTGTAATGTAGTGTATTGTTTTGTGATTTGTGTTCCTCATCCTTGTATGCATTTTATCTAGAATGCATAGAAAAATACGATTGCTCATTTTCAGTTTTGAATTCTATCAGCTATGCTTGCTAATCCCGTTATCTTCATCAGTCCTAAAGCCATGCAACACTAGGCTCATCACTTGTGTTTACTTCAATTTTGCATCAAACATAATAATAGTGATACAATTCCTTTCCAGTTTGCTAGAAAAAATAGTTAGTGCTGATAAAGACCAGCTCTAACTTATTTGCAATATCTAAAACTAACTAAACACAAAAGCGGCAGCTGCACCCTGATCCATTCCAACTTCTAATTTTCATTCTGAATTCATTCCCACTTTTTCCCATTTGGTATTGGTCTGGAATTTGATCACAAGCTAAGCTAGTCCTGAAAGAAAGAGACTTGTTTCCATATTTTTTTGTTTCTATCATAATTTTGTTACCTTTATGGTTGTTAATCTTATTTTTTGTTTTTCGAAATCTTGAAACTTTCATGAAGGCAGGAAAGTAGAATAAAAGCTTCCGTTTTGTAGTTTCAGAATATTCATTTGTTGATGAAAAGGAATGAACTGAGCAGAATATTTGGTGTTGAATCACATTATGAAGGTACTCCTTTGGGCATACGTATAACAAGCGAATTCAAAGTGTAGAAATTGTTTTCCTCTGCTAACATTAAACTCAAATATTGAACAATTTTCATGTTGCACTCTAGAGCGGGTATTACATCTAGGCTCTGTCTCATATTTGCTAAGTATTTTTTTATGAAAATTCCTTTTTTGTATTTTGTAATTTACCTGCTCTTCGATTTTGATTGCTTTTCAGACATATCTCAATTATATTTGTGGTCACGAATCTAGGACGTATTCTGATGATTTATTGCTTATAATCGGTCGTCTTGTTTCTTGGGTAGTGATTATTATTGCATATACATGTACAAGATTTCATTTTGATTGTGTCTAGTCTAATCACAATTTTAGGTGAGTAAATCTGTTGGCTGTCCTGCTTATGGCGTTTTATTCAGTCGTAAATTTTAATTTCACTTCCTCGCAACTCTTTTCCCTTTCCTTTTCGGTCTTTCGCTTGCACCAGACTCCCTTTGGTCATGATTCTCGTCACATTGTGGAACCAGCAAGACGTTACTATCAAATATTGTAATGGAATTTTTTCTTGACATTTCAGTCCCTGACTACGCAGTATCAGCTCCAATATATCGTAAATCTCGCAACGGATTTTCACGACGAAGAAGATCGGCTGAAAACGAGGAAGGGGGCCATGCGATTGGATTTGGAATCAATGCCTTCGGACGAACTTTCAATCTCTCACTTTCCCACAACAAAAATCTCTTGGCTCCAAACTTCAAGGTTGAAATTCTTCGGAAAAACGGCACTGAAGTCTCTAAAAAGTCGTTTCAACATTGCCACTACACAGGGACCGTCAGTCAGGGTGGCTCAGCAGCGGTTAGCAACTGCGGAGGCTTAGTACGTTGCAACATATGTTTTTTGTGTCGCTCTACCTATATGTAAGAAAAGTCGACATTTGGACACCGAGAAGCTTTTCGCTTATTGGGCAGTTTGCTGGCCCTTCCTCTCGATGCGACCACACCTCGTGTTTCCTACGCCTTTGATTACAGACAGCTAGGGACTCATCTTGCTCTATATGTTAAATTGACCTGGATGTGGGTTCGAGCCACTTACCATAGGATCAGTACGGAAGAATCTTTTACCACTTAGGTACTCTGAACCATAATTTGATTAAAATGCTCCATGCAATTACAGCATAGCTTAGCTTCTGTCTCTGATTCGCCATCGAATGCTTGGCAGAATGCCCAAACAGGTCTATTGATACCTATTGATAACAGGTCTATTGCTGGCGTGATGGTGGATGCTTTGAATGACATGCGGTATGTATTGTATAGGGCAGGGGTGGCCCACCCGGCCCACCCGCGGGTCTTCGCCAAGTTATTTGCGGCTCTTAATGGCCGGCATCAACTATCACGTTCAAAAAAATTAAGCAATAATTGCTTCTCAATTTTCATGATGCAATAATGACCAGGAATTTCCAAAAAGTGCTGAACTTCGCCATCACAAGTTACTCTCTGGTGCCTCTTCAGTGAATGCTAGTGCACCAGGGGCCTTCCATTTGCTTTACAACATGCTAATTAAGTAATTAAAAGTTAAGCTGATATGTACTATAATTAAAGATATACATATAATTTTTGTGCATGTGTGCCTGCGTGTCTCATTTGGTTCTTTGCAGCAGCACATGGAAAATTGTGGCTCTGAGTCTCTGACAGGTTGGCCATCCCTGGTATAGGGTGCCAGAATGATCCTAAACTTCAAAGCAGTACACAAATTCCCATGATATCAGACGACGCAGTAGCTGTTTATTTGGGGGGCCACATTTCGTTTGCTACTTGTTAGTAAGGATTGTGATGTTTACTCTTCTTTCCGTCGTAGACTGGCCTATTTACAACAGATGAGCACGATTACTTCATCCACCCAGTTCCGTCTAGTTACCTCAGCGATGCAAGCCCTACGAGGGAGCACCCCCATATCATTTTTAGGCGATCAATCGATAGTCGATTCGATCATGCATCTCAACTGCTGGATCAACTGGGAGGGAACATTCTCGACAAGACAGGAGCAAAAACGTGTGGAACTAAAGGTTAGGCTAAAAACGTCTGTCCCTTTGATTATGGAACCTTTGACAACAGAAATGAGTCTATGACATGTTAGATACACTTTTCAATCAGATTGAGAACAAATTGAATCAGGTGGAATCAATTAGAAGAAGCAATGTATTTATGGCTATTCATTTATGGCTACGTATGTATGGATATGTATGTGTGGGTATAAATATATATATGGCTATGTATGACTATGTATGCATGGCTATGTATGTATAGCTACGTATGTATGGATATGTATTTGTGGGTATGTATATATGGCTATATGTGACTATGCATGTATGGCTATTTATGGCTATATATGTGTGGCTATGCATGTATGGCTATGTATGCATAGCTATGTATGCATAGCTATGTATGCATGGGTATGTAAGTATGTTTGTATGGCTATATATGTATGGCTATGTATGTATAGGTATATTTTGACATATCTCGATTTGATACTCAATTGCTTTTGCGAACGCTGCTGCTACCAGTTTCAAAGTAATTTCTTTACTGGTTTTCTAAATATTTAATATTTTGCAAAAAGCTGTTCTCGAACTATGCGGTAGTGAACGATTTGATTGGATTTCTTTGTAAATTCCTTTCGTCATTTTCTTATCGTGATAAATATTTCCTGAAAAAGCATGCAGTACGATTGAAAAACTGCATTCACAAATGTTTATCTATTTTTTAGCTAATCCAGAAATAAGGTATAAAAGAGAAATAGACGAAAAATCTGAAGGAGTATCGTTGGATAACAACGAACGATATATTGAGTCACTGGTTGTTGTTGACCAAAAAATGTGCAATTATCATGGGGAGGACGCTGCGACGCAGTTTACCATGGCAGTGCTGAACATGGTATGTTCATTGATAATCATTAAGAATCATACAAATCACTCTTGTAGTCTGGCTCGCAGGTTCATAATTTACCAAAGGAAATAGCATATCATTCGTGGTTACAAGGCACACATTGGTAACAGCAGCAGCGGCTGAAGTCTAAGTCCTGTATGAATACTCGTCTTATTATCACTATTTTTACCAGAGCAACATAATACAAAGCCCTTATTACCGACCTCTATTCTACATACCCGACATCAAATTTGTATCTCTTTCAATGAGTGCCTTAGGAATTTTTGGTCCATCTTCTGATTCACTTCTTTCAATGTTTAAGGATTTCAATTTAGACCAAAACTCCAAAAATCAAACTTTAAAGAAACTCATGAGCATCGCTATTAGGCGCATATATTGCGTATGTTGTAATCCGGAGTCATTGAATTTGTAACTATTTTATTCATTTTTCTTTCTAGTATCTTCTGTTGACGCTTTTTACTACTAATTTTCTTTGTTATTGTATCGAAGCAGATAGCCACTTGTACACTTCCTGTTTCTAGAGAGGTGTACAATTGTAGATTTTAACTATGCTTAATGAATTGAAGTTGAGGAAAAAATGAATGTAACAGTCGAGCAATGATAGCGAATTGATTAGATAATTAGAGTTGCGTCCCATAAGCGATGCTATCGTCGAATGGATCCTTGTGTGACTGGTACCATCTCGAGCAACAGTATTACGAGGTAGGGTACCCAGTTTCTTACCTTGTCGCGCCAGCTTAACGCCATTTATCTCTTTTTTGCTGGGTGGATAGCCAGAGGGTATTCAGAGCCGTGAACGAGCGTAGTTTCAGTTTCAAGACAGTAGGCATAAGTGCTACTGATAAGCTAACCATTTCGATAAATGCATCGAAAGTCATGAATTTGTGAATCGCACCTTTTTAACGAAAAAGTCAAATTTTGAAATAACTATTCTATTATTCACATTTTCGATTCATAAATCCCTTGGATTCAGTATGCTAGTCTGATATGGAATAAATCTACCATCGCGTTTGTGGCCAATTCATGCCTCACCCGGTTATATAGAATTATTCAAAGTGACAACACAGCTCAAAAAAGCCAATTAAATTTCTTGTTACTGTTCTCGCAACTCTTTCCTATCCTACGATTTCAGCAGTAAACTCGTCACTTTTTTGTTTGAAGCCCCGCAGCTTAGAAAACTTTCATGCAGATTATTTCATTCCACACTCATCTAAATTCTGTGAACCTTGCACGTCTCCTTGTCTGACTGGAAAATGTAAGACGTTCATTTTCATATCTTACGTCAACCGCATTCAGAAGTTTCTTTTTTCTTCTCCGGTTGACATCTTCCCTGTAACTCCTTGCACTTTTTCTTGTCTTTTTGGCCTTGATTTGAGTCATTCTAATCGCGTCGCATACTCGTTTTCGAGCGTAGCAGAGCCAGAAACAGCGCTCCGACCTCTTTCAAGGGAAGTAGACTTTATGAGTTGGTGTCCCGTCGCCTTCCTCGTCAATGGTGTATTAATTGTGACACGTTTAAGATTTGAAGTCACACCCCCTGTATTATGAGTCCGTGCGCTTAACTACCACATCACGGTACCACGGCACCACGTTATTCTAGTAAAGATACAATATTCTCATTTCTAGGTTTCAAGTCTCCTTCGAGATGCCTCAATCGGATCGAACATCATTAATCTTGTCATTGTAAAATTGCAGCTTTTGACTATTGATCCGGTGAGTTGCAATTTTTTATGCCTTCTAAATAGCTGCCGAAGCTAGATTCTAAAACATTGAAACATTATGCCGATTGAGCAGTGCCCTGACCATTTCTGTCGACATTACCATACCTCATGATTCTTAAAGTAGTTTAGGACAATATGAAATTCTGCTTCTCGAACCATTTCGTGTTATTTCCTTTCGACGTGACCATACCTCATGATTCTTAAAGTGGTTTAAGGACGCAAAAAATTATGTTTCTCGAACCGTTTTGTGGTATTTCCTTTCGACGTGACCATACCTCATGATTCTTAAAGTGGTTTAAGGACACATAAAATTCTGTTTCTCGAACCGTTTCGTGTTATTTCCTTTCGACGTGACCATACCTCATGATTCTTAAAGTGGTTTAAGGACACATAAAATTATGTTTCTCGAACCGTTTCGTGTTATTTCCTTTCGACGTGACCATACCTCATGATTCTTAAAGTGGTTTAAGGACACATAAAATTCTGTTTCTCGAACCGTTTCGTGTTATTTCCTTTCGACGTGACCATACCTCATGATTCTTAAAGTGGTTTAAGGACACATAAAATTATGTTTCTCGAACCGTTTCGTGTTATTTCCTTTCGACGTGACCATACCTCATGATTCTTAAAGTGGTTTAAGGACGCAAAAAATTATGTTTCTCGAACCGTTTCGTGGTATTTCCTCTCGATGTGACCATACCTCATGATTCATACGCCTGAAATCAAAGAGATCGAACAACTCTCTTCACGCCAAGTCTGCTTCGAGCTGGAGGTGGGCTTCGAACCACTGACCATGGCATTTGTGATAAAGTGCTTTATAATTGATCCATCCTTGCAACAAATGACAAGTCGCTTATTTGAATTCTTGGGATCTAAATGCTTGACTATGAGAACGTGCAAAACTCGTTTGTAAATGCGCGCAATGTTTTCGAAATAAATGTTTATTCGAAGACGATCATCGATGCGATTCCATCCTTTTTATTTAGTCATAATTGTCATGCTGATGTTGGAATTATTTTAACCTTCCAATCTGTTCCGTTTGCTTTGTTTTTTTTCATTTCAAATTACTTGTGTTACTTTATTCAATCCTTTTCCGTGTTCCAAATATGAGAAGTAGAAAAGAACTATCTTTAATAAGTAAGCATCTTTTTTCGTTTACAAATGCTCAATTTGCTCTCGTTTTTCTTGTAGGCTGGTTTAACCATAAATCACCATGCACAGAACACGCTGAATAGCTTTGGTACATGGGCGAGCACTCACAGTGACCCCGATGACAATTCTGATGATCACTTTGATTATGCTTTTCTACTGACAAGGTAAAATTTAGCGTGCACAATTCAAGCCCTGTTTACATTACGAAGTTTTACCCGTGTTCGACTCGGGTTAGTTGTGTTTTTACACTGTAAAAATTTAACCCGAGTCAATTTCGTTGTGCAAGCAAGCCTTTGCTTCTTCTTAGCTTCTTCTTTTCTCCCATGAAGTCACAGCTTTTTGGCTTGAGAATTCAGTGCAACAACTTATTCACCTTTTACGAAAACACATTGCTTATGTGAGCATTGTGTGTTTCCTCGCCCTAGTGTCCAAAGATAAGTTTTCGGAAACTGAGATACTACACGAATCAAGCATTTTCCTTGTCCTTCATCTTAATGTAATCATATATCGTGGTTCTTACACCAGGAATAGCAGAGAGCTGGCGAATTCCCTTAGCTTACCACTGCACACAAATAAATCCCAATCTTTAAAACACTTTAAAGAGGACATAAGGCTTGGAGTTTCACACGCACTGTAGATTATGTAAGAGTTTGATTGCAAATTTAGGTTTCATTTAGATAGATTCATGTTTCTCATTTTATTCCGTTTTGTTTGTTGACATTGTTGACAATTCCTTATTCTACTTTGCTCTTTGGTAATATGATATCAAAATGGTTGGCATTAATTAGCCTCGAGCTATTAGGGACGCCAACTTTAAATAAAGAACTTATTATTTTTTATTACTACTTTTACTTTGACCCCATTGTAAGTGGAATCCCAACATAAAGCCGAGTTCCAACCGTTGCCTTTGATATCTGTAAGCAAGGAACTTTGCCAGCGAGGGATATTCTTTCAATATAACGTGTTCTTCGGTTTTCTTGTGAATTCCCAAAACATTCAGCTTCAGATTCTTCATATTCCATGGTGAGGTAATCTCAGTTAGTAAATGCCTTTTACCATTGCCGTAGCTCTTTTTCTGACTTGATTCAGAAACATTCTACACTCTAGAATTCTAGATGCAATAGTTATGACCTAGCTCTTTTGAGAAGAAGCATCCGGGCAGTGTTTAATGAGCATAGCTTTCTACCTTCCCCACTCTGCTAAGGATCAGAAGTTTTTAGTTTAGAACGGGAACTTTTTTGTATTGTCGTAGGTATTGTGAAAAAATTTTAGTATCTAAAGCAATTTTTTTATCAATTAGATTTTTCTTAATTGGCTTAGCTTTATACCTTTCCGTTCTACCTTCAGATAATAAAATCTTCAACTTTAGTATCTGAAGGAACGGAAAGGTATAAAGCTAAGCTCATTGGAAGAATGGGATAAGGAAACTTTGATATTTTCAAACAAAGGCTTTGGACTATGTGAAAGGATTTTACTTTTTATTCGTTTTACTGTTTGGGTATATGTAATTATTATGTTGTAAGTAAATCGATGCAATTAGTCAAATAGAGGACTCTCATGAAAAATACTCTCGAGTGATTGAGGCCTTCCTCTGTAAATATCTTTGCTATAATCATTAGTGTCATTTTGAACAGAAAGATGCAGTTATTTCCTGACTTGCATATGTATCTTCATTCATAAAATTTTGTAAGCTTTTTATCAATTCAATGTTACTTATATTCAACCAAAGACGCTTTAAATTTCTCTGTATTTTCTCGTAGGTACAACATTTGTGCCGATAAAAACCAAGAGTGTGACATGTTAGGTTGGCCAGCTCTTCTACATCTTCCCATTCCTATCTTCAAACATCTATGACTGCCCTTCGTGAATACTGCAAATTTCTATTTTTGAAATCGGAAGATAAGCTTTCGAAGCACTGAAAAAAGTTTGCGAACAATTTGTTTTGGTTCGATGGTTGAGCCATAATTTTTTCAGTATTTTAGAATCTTTTGTTTTCGCTTTTTGTGGATAGAATATAGTAGGGAATATTTCCTATTTCATTCACTCTGCTCGAGTTCTTTTGTACCTAGATTTCATATATCAGATTTTTGGGTGTTCATTTGCAGGCCTAACAGAAGTGGGAGGCATGTGTACTTGGCCATATTCTGCATCAGTTAACGAAGATAATGGACTGCCTTTGGCTTTCACGATGACGCACGAGTTAGGACACAGGTAACTGATGATACTTTAGTAGCAAAAGATGTGCAAAAGACTTGTAATTTTTACGATATTTTGTCACAAAATATGGAGCAAATCATGATGCAAATAGAATGGACAGATGTTTACGTCGGTAGGCTAACATTTTTCTCCCGTGCTCGTCTAAGCTCCTTCTTCTCACCCACCAAGCGGAGCACTTTGTTCCGTTGCTGAGGTAGGCCTTTCTACACGGGGCTTTGGAACAGTCGGTTTCATTCATTCTATAGCCATTTCAAAGTTCAGCCGTGCAAAGCAGGAAAAGTTTGCAGCTGAATGCAGTTCTCTTCTATTACGTTCCCTGTTTTCATGCGATGAAATTTAGGCAAACGATTATCTCATGACAGAGATGAGTTGTGGAAAAAAATTTTTATTCGTCGCAAAAGAAACTTGAAGTTGATTCGCATGCTGGATGATGTAATCATTGGGGAGCATCTTGTCAGAGAGATGCCATCCTGAGCTATTGTATTGGAGGGTCGTTGGCTAGTTCCGTTTGCATTTGCTGTAACGGAGTTAATTGGATTCGGTAGAGAGAGACGAGAAAGAAACACTATCTGCGTTTGGCTAGATTGAAGCTAAAAAACAACCATGCATTTAGAAATTAATATAAGACTACCTGCTGCGAAAATGTCAGGTAGATCAAAACACAGTCATGATATACATTACCCCTAGCTTTACGTCATGTAATCATTCACTACTGGTTCCGCAGAAAGAGGCCATCAAGAATCGTGAACGATGCTGAATGTTTGTCTCTGATCATGCTTCCAACTATCCCTTTTCTTCGCAAGAGCTCCATTTTCTGTTAGCATTATGCAATCTAGAACGCTTCTGTCTTTTTCAGTTTAGGCATGAATCACGATGGACAGGAGAGTTCTTTCATATGTCCGGATACAACATATATAATGAGCACGAAATCGGTTGGGAAAGAAAGTGGATATACGTGGTCGAGATGCAGTAGAAACTATCTGAGACAGTTTTTGAGGTATCTTTGTTTTTCATACCATAATCTCTCGCATTTTTGAATGCATGTTTTTAGCCATGCAGTAAAGTCTTCAAAAAGTCAAAATTTCACTGAAGAGTGGAAAGATAATTTCATCATCCTGAAGATATGCAGCTAAAGGAACACGATTTTATTTTGAAGAGGAATTCTTCCTTCCTGTAGACTTCACTGCAAATTTCCTTTGTACAGTATTTGTTTTACGTGTATTCTTTCGACTGTTTTCAGAGATCTTTATCGCAATGAAATTGGTTCCAATTTTCTGTGCAATATTGAAGTTTCTGTTTTCCTCAGTACTTTTCAATTTACAAAACCTTCATTTCTCTCTCCCGGTTTTCTTTTCTTGCAGTAAAAAGGAGTCCGGCTGTCTCCTTGATCTCCCTGCCAAATCTAAAAGGGTGGACTACGAGAAAATTGGAAGGAAGCCAGGCATACTTTACGATGCTGATAAGCAATGCGAAATGATTCTTGGCACGGGATCAAAGTTCTGCAAGGAAAAGGCATGTCTGAAATCGCTTCATTTGCAGTTGGGTGAACTTGTAGGTTACGTTTGGGTCACTCCGGCTGGCTTGAATCCTCATGATTAGGTTGCCATATTAAAAATCGCTTAAAAACCTAAATACCTGTTCTCCCAATCTTAGCGCATGTGCAGCGCCCACTTAAGGCTCTTTGTTGCTCGATCCATGCATCAGGCAAGAAGAATGATACCACATAGTTATGGATGCCGACCGGTAGGGCAGCTTGTTCAACCACTGCACTCTTTCACTGACTACGTTTTATTGACCATGTAAAGTCAACCTTGCCATTCGTAAATAGTGACAGTCCGTGTTGCCTTTCTCTCTCTAGGCCGACCAAGTTTGCCTTCGACTGTGGTGCACAGATCCTTTGAAAACGGACGGAAAATGCCTTTCAACAAATTACCCTGCAGCCGATGCCACGTCTTGTGGGACTAATAAGGTATTGTTATTGATTAAGTACCTGAAATTGGGCACCTTCTCTGCCTTTCTTGTGCATGAACGAAGAGACTTTTGCTTAATTTCAATGCTTGGCGGAGAAAGGGGACAAATTCAAGATACCACAACAACCTTACACGAAGCATTTTTAGCACCGTCATTTTTTATTGAGAATTAAAGCTTAATGAAACTTTCATCGTAAATTCTAGTTTCTATTTTCTATTTTTTCGCCCCGATATTGATCGTGCAAAAATTAGTGCCGCTTAAAGCCGTTTGCACTATGCCGTAATCAGCTGAAGCCAGGTGTAGCGTTTGTATTTACTTTTGTGCCATATTGGTGCAAAAACTGTACCGGTATAGTACAGATGCAAATGTTGATGGAACTGCTACACACCATGTTTATCTATTGCCTGTATAATGTAAATGTGAGGCCTTAGTTGGATAGGATACTTGATTCCGAGCTTAGCAGAAACCAGATGTAAGGCCCCATGTTCTTTCACTGAGACTGATTTTTATGCGCTGCTTCTCAATTGCCTTCCTCGTCGTTATTGCTTCTATTACGAGCAATGCAGGATTCGAACTCACGTGGACTATGCATGAGAACATGTCAAGAACTGACGAACAGGTGCCATTCGAATCGTTTCAGTCCCGTCATTTCACAACCGCAATATGAAGGCAGCTTTTGAGCAAAAATCTGCGTAGAAATTTATGGGAGTTTCGTCACCTAATATCAATTAGTTCATATTTATCGTTTCTACACCGTTTAGACCAACCTGTTCTTTTATATCGTAAACTACACCCATAATACTTTTATATCGTAAACTACACCCATAATACTTTTATAGCGTAAACTACACCCATAATGTATATTGCTGAATCCGGTGACTCCTGGAGCTGAACCACTAACTTCCGGCACCTCTTTGATCTTGATTATTCTGGTAAATTGCAAGCCTCAGTCAGTACAACCATGGCTAATTTTTTGCAGTGGTGCATGCGTGGAAGATGCATATCTGAAGATAAGCCAATCGCTGTTGACGGTGGCTGGTCATCCTGGTCGTTAGATTACACTCCATGTTCCCGCACCTGCGGAGGAGGCGTTCAATACAAGCAAAGAATATGCAATAAACCAAAGTATGATTTGAAACAAATTCTAGTTTTATTTTTGCTTTCATTGTAGTTTCATTTCTGCTTCAGACTGCTGCTTTGTTCATTCTTTATTTTCATCCTTATTTTCATAATTTGTCAGGCCTAAATTTGGCGGCAAACACTGCGAAGGAGAGCCTCGCTCGTACCAGCTTTGTAATAGCAAGGTATAGTTTATTTACTCTTATACATTTGTTCTTTTTCATCTTCTTTAAGCGAGATTTCTTTATACACTTCCTTTGTGCTTTCCAAGGGGAAGGACAGCCTCATTCGAAGTCCCAAGCTTTACCTTTAATGGAACTTCAGCCTCATTCTCGAAATGAGCATCAGGGAGCCTCTCTTTGGAGAATTGTCATGCTGAGCCACAGCATTGTGAGATAGGGTGACCAGTTCCTTTCCTCGCTGGACTTAAAGCCCAACTAGTCCAGGTTTCTGTTTACTGACGGGTAGACGGATGGAAGGCGAAGAGAAGCGTGCACGAACGCGCCTCGTATCGGGCGCCTACCAAATAGAATATGTGTGCTATCACCATTTTGCTAACCGTCCCCCGTCTTTTACTATACCTAATGGGAGGATTCTCAAATGCTCTCTTGATGATTCGTACTTTGTATTTCAGCCATGCTCCGATAAATCGAAGAACTACAGGACACTGCAGTGTGAACGTCTGAATACAAGACTTTTTGGAGAAAAATATTTCGATTGGGAATTCAAACCATCGCGGATTCGTAAGTGGATCCTTGGGCCGTCTTTCTATGTGATTTATTAAAAAAACTTTGATTCATTATTCTAGATTCATCATCTCAGGTTTGTCAGCTCAAATTCCTTTTCTATCTCAGACTCATGAATATACTGTAAGGATACCTCAGTAACATTGCACTTTCCCCTTGATCCTATGGGCAATAGTTTGAGCCTACTCTCAGCTGAACTTTTACTTAGGAAAGTTGCTCGTTTTCTGTACCCCTAAGGCCAGGAATCACAAGGTGTGGTCACATCGATTGAAAAGCCAAGAGACACTTTTCGATAACCATATCTTCTCTGTGACCTGAAATGTACCTTAATTTTTCTCAATGGAAAGCATTAAGATGAAAACAGTGAAACGATTTTGTGCAAAAACATTTTCCAAAGAGTGCGCGATAAGAAAACTATTGATGTTTCTAAGGACGTCAAATTGCTCTTCATAAGTTTCATGCTTCTAAAAATGGCTAAATCATATGTGAATCAATATTTTTTCGTTCTATAATTCACAAGCACCCTTTCAGGAAACGATGCTATTCAGCTCTTCTCTTGAATATTTCTCCATTTCCTTCCTGTTGATGTGACCAGACATCGTGATTCCAAAGACGTCTGATTTCTAAGTTATATTTGAGGACACTTAGATGTTATCGACCAGAAGTCTATGCTCAGAATTCTCCTCAAGGGAACTACCATGGCTCTAATCAATTGCCATGAGCAGAGGACCACTCAATCACCAGGCTGGAAATATAAGCAGATAAACATCCTTAGTCGCCTGCTTTTTAAATTGATTTTGCTGATGGTTGTTGGGTTTTTTACAGCTCCTTGCAAACTGGGTTGCTTTATCAAAAATACACAGCATGGCTACGATTTCGGGAATGTTCAAGATGGTACAAATTGTGACCAAATGGATGACAGCGTTCTCGGCGATAAATGCATTGATGGGGAGTGTGTGGTATGTATCAACTGCAATTTTCATTTTTTTTTCATTCTTATTTTTGTTCAATTTTTCATTCAGTCTTCGTTTTCATTTTTCATTTCTGTTTTAGTCTCATTTTCAATTTTCTGCTTTCGTTTTCATTTCTTTCGTTCCGATTTCCATCTTTTCTTTTTCCTTGAAATTCTATGATTTTTCGTTTCCTTCCTTACATCTACCAAAGAGAAAGTCGTTAAACACGAGTTCGTCAGAACTGAAACCAAATTAGAACAATTTAGAAACTAAAAGAAAGATGTCAGCCCTAAATAAATTTCGCGATTTCACTGCGTATGTGAAGCCTTATCGAATATCGTCCTCTCATTGCGTTGGCATGATTCCAAAATCTGAAAGTCCAAAAGCTTGTCGTCCAAAGTTGATTGTTTCCACACTTCAACATATTCGCTGGCAATAAGAAAACTGCACCTCTGAGAGCTGCAAAGAAATGAACGCGAAGTTGAATCGAAGCCAGGTTTGAGGTGGTTTTATCTTATTTTTCTCATCGTCTCGTAGAATGTTGGCTGTGATGGCGTCATTGCTTCTGAAGCCAAATTCGATCGCTGCGGAGTATGTAATGGAGACGGCTCAACATGTGGCGCTCCGGAGGCTCGCAGTGAAACTCCTGATAACGAAGGCGTCGCAGAGGCACTCAAATCACTAAAAGAGATGGGCTTCGATATGGGATCGTTGTACGGTAAAGCGGAATTGAATCTCGCCGCGCGCAGATCTGGTATACCGCATTCTCCAAACGACACTGTCATCTCGGAATTCATTTGGGCGAAGGTTAAGTCTGGTTGCAGTGTATCTTGTGGAGGGGGTAAGTGATAACGTTATGATGTATCTTTGGACTGAAGACTCCCATGTTTTTATTTCATTGTATTGGATTATTTCTCTTTGCCTTTTTTCCCCACTCGAGCAGTATCCCCGTCGCAATCGCGCTCCTCCATTGCTACCAGTCTATTATTCCTTCTATTCTCATGATACCTTATCTTCTTTTAAGCAATCCTACTGCTATCTCTTTTTTGCTTCCCAATCTCTAACAACCTCTGACAACCTCGTTATTCTTCCAACATAGCTTTCCTTTCGCATCGTAACTTGTCCCACCCCTTTCTGCTTCACCATAGTCATAAGATATGGTTTCACCTTCGATCTCCTCTTCAAATTTCTAGATAAACTGACGTAATATGAAAGCTGCTTGGAGAATTAGATTGCACATTTGAAAATATTGTGTGCCTCGCTTGAGTTGCACCTTGCAAGCAAGAACTTTGCGTGCAAACCCTTTGTACAAATTAGCCTGGAAAATAATTTTTTGCAGATGTTCGACATTCGTTTTTGGCCAGAATTTCATAGTGTCTTAATCGTAGTAATAAACAAGCAACATCTTATCTTTCTACAGAAAATGCATGAATGTTACTCTTCAACTATCTATCTATGACCATTGGTTGTTTCCATGCAGGGATTGAGACTGTCACAGCTCACTGTCGCAGACAAGATGATGGATCCCCAGTTCCTGATAACAGATGTGATGCTAGAATCAAACCAAATACCCAAGTTTACACGTGCAAAAAGGAACTTTGCCCAGCCACGTGAGTGAAAATTTGAAACACATTCTTCGAGAGACGATGGGGGAGCTTCGACCAGAATATCATCGACACTTGCAGGAGTGTCTGAAGAACCCGACGTGTGAATGGTAGTCTCTCTAGCACGTGATGCAGATTAAAGTTGACGGCTGCTTCGGCTGGTGTGGCTGGTCCTGTTTCTTGCGGTCTCACTCTCCCTCGCACCATTTTTTGCATTAATTTGCCAGGATGCTCGACCCGTAGCAAGGTTCTCCCAGGAGGATGTACTGATGCTGTATTTCTTCATGTCATTCTTGCATTCATGATGGGAAAATAATCCCTACCTAAAGCTTTTTCCGTAGCACATTTGTATTGTCAACTTAGTTTGTGAAAAAATTATTGCCTGATGTTTCAATGAAACCTTTTCTCACTTACCTAGATGGCAAACCTCATATTGGGGAGATTGCAGTAAGACATGCAATGGAGGCATCAAACGAAGGCATGTTCGCTGCGTGCAGTTTGGTCAACAGGGAATCGAATACGAGGTGGATGAAAGCCTCTGCTCCGGAACCAAACCCCCTAGTCAAGAAATGTGCAATCGAGAAGCATGTCCCCCTGAGTGGGTTGCACAGCCGTTTGGAGAGGTGTGTTTTTCTATGGATTCTTTTTGTAGAATGCTTTCTATGGATCCAGTGACGCTCTCCAGTGGCGCTTTCCAATGTTCGATTGCTTATGAGTGGTGATTTTGTCGTGCAATGGAAAGCATTCCAGTACTGAGATTTCTCCTCAAGCAAAGTTTCCGTACGCAAAATAGTAAGGAATCAAGTCAAAGCAGTCGATTAATCGATGCTCAGAGATTGTCTATGGCATCTATGACATTCAAATCATTGGGACGATTTTCGCTTTTTCTGGGAAGTGGAAAATAAAAAGCTTTCCACATTTCAGCTTTGTTTAAAGCAATTCTTTTGGTTAGAAGAAGCTCCTTCCCTATAGACGTGTCTCTTTCACTGACAGTGCTCCACCGTTTGCGATCCCGGCATTCAAGTACGCCAAGTTCTTTGTCAGAAGACCCAGCAAGATGGCACTTCATTGACAGTGAAGGACTCTGACTGCACCAAAGACACAAAGCCACCAACAGATCAAAAATGCAACGTGCATAATCCATGCCCAGGCACTGGTGAGGATCAACCCAATGACTTTTTACATTTCTCGTTTTTCTATCCACCCTGTAGACCGAAAGTGCATCATGTCTGCTTTGTACTAGCAAGCTGATATTGACCACTGAGAAGGGACTCTGCATCTTCCATTGCTAGTTTATGTTCTACATGTAACTTTAACATATGTTGCTGTGCAGAAACCCCTCGAATCAGTTCCAACTACAGCTTTCTTTCCATGACCTTGAAGATTTCGTCGATTTTTCCCCTTTTTTAATGATCCTCCGCGGATACGAATTTAATATATCAAAGGACAGCCTTCTCTTCCATAGGGGAAAGAGCTTAAATACAAATTTTTGCAAGGATGTCTCATTTTATCTATGCAAAATATTTTGGTATCTAGATAATTTGTTTCGACTACTTTAAGACTGCCGTTACAATGTGTTCTGATTCTTTTTATAACAAACTTCCATTTTGACAAGACCACGTCGATAGCAATGATTTCATACTTTTCAAAATTTCTCTTTAGTTGCCAATTTTGTGACGCGAATTATCATTATTGTCATCATAGCTGCTTTAATCATAATCATTATGATTCTCCATAGTTATTATTACTGTCATTAATCCGATGTCATAATCACAAACATCTTTTTTCTCGGTTCTCCGCCTTTTCTGCACAGTTGACTTAATGCTATCTTTAAAACGTTCTTTCTTTTTGCAGCAAACTGTGGTGGTATTTTCACGAATATAACAGGAGGATTCACGTCGCCAGGTTTTCCAAATAATTACCCCAATAATATGGAATGTGTTTACATCATCCAAGTTGCTGATGAAAAAAAAATCGAGCTTCGATTTGACAGGTATTTGAAATAAGATTGCAATCGATTTGCCCAATCGCTACTTGACAGCTTGTTTACCCTCATAAACCATAACTCATGATGACCTTAACCATAGCTTTAATGCATTAAGCGTTTCTCTCAAACAGATAAGAGAACAAAGGGGCACTAATAAAAACATTTTCCTGCTCACATTTCGTAACGTGAATGCAATACTTGCCCTGTCGTATCAAACTAACCATGATTTGGACCAAGAAGATATTCTGTTATGGTTCAGTAAAAGATTACCTGGGGGGCCGGTGGTGACCCAGGGAATGGGAGGGGATACCCTTTGATGGATTTTCCCGTAGTGAGAATTAATGACGACGTCGTTGAAAACTTTGGCAAAGCTTTTTCTGTTCGTTTTTTGACAATTCATAGGCCTACT
Source organism: Pseudorhiza aurosa (assembly GCA_964026355.1). Taxonomy (NCBI): domain Eukaryota; kingdom Metazoa; phylum Cnidaria; class Scyphozoa; order Rhizostomeae; family Lychnorhizidae; genus Pseudorhiza; species Pseudorhiza aurosa. The sequence goes on from OZ032124.1 coordinate 2,665,748, forward strand.
TCTTATTTAGAGACATTTCTAAGGAGGATAATTTTTAAAAGGCAGTTATTTGGGGAACTTGTAAAAATATTAGCATTATTCTTCAGCATTCTAGCATTGAAAGATTTTTATTTTTTTGTTCAGTCCACTTTGCATATCTTTCCCTTTGCATTGTCAAGTTTAATTTCATATCAATATTTGTCGGCAGATTTCGTTATTTCTTTAATTTTCGTATTTATTCATGCTACCATTCCATTTTGTCTCTATTTTAACTGTTCTTTCCATTCAGTTTAAGAATATCATCACCGAACAGCAAGGAGTGTAAAAGCGATTTTGTTAAAGTTATGGATGGGGATTGTGTCTCAAGACTTGGTGAAAGCAAATTCTGTGGGAATGACATTCCAGCGAAGTTCGAATCAACAACGAACCGACTTTGCGTTAAGTTTTTCTCTGATGATTCTCAAAACGACAAGGGGTTTTCTGTTTCGTATAAATCCATCAGTGCTCCAACCCAACAAGTTGGTAAGTATTGCGGTTTTTAGCATGTTTTTTTTGAACAAAATTCAGCTGTCTTTCGTTGGGAAACAGAATATGTATCCAAACCTATAACTAAGTTAGCCCAATGGAAATAATCAGCACGTATTACAGACCTTGATGCGCAATGCGCAGCTTTTTAAATCTTCGAAATCTTTGAAAGTCACGGATATGCGGCAACAAGGAAGAGTACAAGGCAATGCTTTGATGTTGTCAAATGGTAGCTTGCTTTTGATTTATATATTTTGACCGAAAAAGGCGGCTATCGACGGAGAGCTGAATCTGAACCTAAGTTATTCATCTTCATAGCTAAAAGTTGCTTGTTGCTTACTTCATCATCATCTGTCATTTGAACTATTGTTCAGAAAGATGATTTTTATTCTAATTTCAATTTTTGTTTCTCTTTAGATCTTTGTGATACCATTCTAACATCACCGGCCGGAATGATCTCTTCGCCAAACTATCCTGAATTTTATCCAAGCAATGAAGATTGCAACATGACAATTGTAGCGGAAGAAAGTCCAATAAGATTGAACTTTGAAGCTTTCGATGTTGGAAGTTCTGAGTATGTTTTGAATTGATATGATAAAGAAATATAGAAATATAGACTGTAGAAAGATAGAAATATAGACTGTAGAAATATAGAAATATAGACTGTAGAAATATAGAAATATAGACTGTAGAAATATAGAAATATAGACTGTAGAAATATAGAAATATAGACTGTAGAAAGATAGAAATATAGACTGTAGAAATATAGAAATATAGACTGTAGAAATATAGAGATATAGACTATAGAAAGATAGAAATATAGACTGTAGAAAGATAGAAATATAGACTGTAGAAATATAGAAATATAGACCGTAGAAATATATAAATATAGACTGTAGAAATTTCAGAGAATAGATATCCAGTGCACTGCCACGTGAATAGAAGATCGGATACCTTATGATTGGCCTACCATTGAATGATTGATTTTGAATTGATTGGCTGATTGGTGATGTTTGAGTGATGATTGAGTGTTTCATCGTTGACTGATTGGTCTCTGACTAAATTGCCATTGACAGTTTGACAATATCTAACAAGCTGATCTGCCAACTGATTTATTCACTGATGTATTTATTATTTTCATATTTTCATTAATTAATTCATTAATCAATTCATTCTTCTATTAGCAACTCATTCATCCATTCTTATATATGTGAATCGTCCAGCCATTTATTTGTCCGTCCACTCTTAGTGTTTTGATTTTTATAATGTGATTTTTCATCTAGTTGTAGCAATGATTATGTGTTCATTCGCGGTGGTGAAGAATCCAAGAAGTATTGTGGCAAGAAAAACCTTGCTCCTTACGTTTCAAAAAGCAATAAATTGTTTGTTCGCTTTTACTCGACCAACCATCCTGGACCCACAAAGTCAGGATTTGTTGCCACGTACACCTCAGGGAGTGGACAACGTAAGAAGATTCTACATTGGATCAAGTCTTTTCTATATAGAATATTCTGCATTCTTCACCTGAACCTGTTCATTCATTCAGTCTTTTGTTTATTTATTAGTTTTCCTGCCTATCCGAAAATTACCTTCTTAACTCGAATGGACATAAAAATTTACAATTAGAAACTTTCAGGATTTTCTCCATCTGCTTTGAAAACCTGCTCCTGATCATGATAATGGTACATGATGATGGGTACCAGAGAAATCGCTCCTTATTCAAGTCTTGATCTTTGGAAGATGTCTCGTGTGATATTGAAATTCATGAGCAATGTACAAAAGGGAAATTTCGACTCACATCCTAATTTTTAACATGCACATATTTATGAAATTGTTACACGATGCCGATTTAGATATTTGATTGAATTCCCATTCACGTTAGCGTTGCCTGATGCAGCTGAGTCTGAAAAAGAAAGTTCAAACAAGGAAGACAAGGAAAAACGTGTGAAGGACAACACAGAGAAAACTCGTAGTAAGTGAGATAATCAATAAACTTCCACTCCTTGTCATTTTGTCCTTTTCTGCCATAACCGCTAATCATTATAGATGGCGTTTAGCTGTGCTTCTCCTGCTCTGTTGGAACAATTCAAGAGGACTTTTTCAAGTCGATGAGTTTGTCAATGGACCGTGACGTGTAAACGTCACTTCTATTCGATTGCAGGTCAAATTCCACACGTGGCTCAACAGCAGCAGCAACAAAAACCCAAAGCATCTGGTGTTACATTCGTGAAAACGGATTCGTCATTCAACGGAAGTACGTCTACTTCAATCACTTCCTTGCATCATTTGCATATGTTTACGATCGATCTTAAGCCAATCGCTTGCATCCATCATTTTCCCGTTTACGTTGTTCATTCGTTTACGTTAGTCATTTGTTTATCTCAATTATTGTCATAGAGCGAGTTCTTTTCTCGAAAGTAAAGTTGATTCCCTTGCCCTAGACGAGCGCCAACAGAACCTTGTTCCATAATTAATTGCTCGAGGCATTGCTTTGTGAGGGAGTCGCTTCTTCCCTTGCCACGTTCCGCTAACATCTTTGCGTGCGCCGTGTACCCATTTAATGCTGCAGTGCCATATTGAATGCATCCAGTTTATGGCTATTGAATAGCATTAGCGATGGTCCTAAATTGTATCTCAACCTCCATGGATACTTTTTGCTTTCTTGGTCTTATTCAACGTGCAGAGAACACGGAGTCAGAGGGGCGATCAGCTGCACTGTAGTCTGACTAACTGATTTGAAAATGCCAACATAGAAATACAGAAAGATAACTACGAGCTCGGGTTGCTTTAGTTCGTCACTAAAATGAAGGGCTGAAATGGCTGGCTGTGGTGACGAAGGGTTGGGGAATAGGTGAAGTATCTGTGTGAAGCAAGTCAGGAAATTTCGTAAAGATGATGGCGCAGATATGCGTAGGTAGGCCACTGTTGAAATAGCGGCATAGGCAGAAAAATGAATGAGGTCGCGGTGAGAAAGCTGAAGTCGCTACACCAGAAATTGACACGAGCATGGAGCTGCACAATTGACCTTCACCACAACAATCATTTTCTATAACCACGATGATATCTCTACCCATCCTCAATTGTTCTTAAAAAAGCGGTAAAAACTCAAATGAAACTATTTAGTTTTAGCAGTATAATTATTTTTGTTATTATCCAAGCTTTCAACCAAAGACATTCGAACCTCCTACTGCATCTGTTGCTGCAGAAATGAAACTTGCACCAATCCTGACCTTTTTCCCTATTAGACCTGTCCCCTTCTATCGATTTAATATCCATCTTCGTATATATTTACATTTATTTTGTTCTTTTTCCATTGTATTAGTTTATATTGTAAACCCTAAACCAGGCAAGCCAATTTGAAACTACCTATGTATTAGAGAGGTTTGTAATTGTAGTTTTAATTGAATTTGAATGTTGACATAATTATTGTCAACACCTTTCATATTGGTATTGACAATAGCTCTTATATAGGACGCTAATTGAAACCAACTGTTTACAACTGTTTAGCAAGAGCATATCCTCTTTGAATCGATATTAAACGCTCTTTAATGACGTCAGTAGTCATTTACCATGTCTGCTCTGTGTTGTCTCAATATGAACTCGTAGAAGGAACAAAATTATTCATCACGCAACTCATCCATGTTATGATATTCCATGCAGAGCAATTGAATCAAGTCATATTTTTTTTCCTTCCAAATTTCCTGCATTTTTGAATTATTTTTGTTTTGTCTTCTAGTAAACAAAGAGTTGGTCCTTACCAAGTCAGGTATGATTGATGATGTTGATGTTGTTGTCTCTCGGGCCGGGCTTAGACTGCACACAAGAGACAGGCGAGATCAACAGTAATGAAATATTGATAGGAAAGAAACTTAACCACTGCATGCTTCTTCCCGACAAGCTCTGTTTCTCAGTGTACCAATTGCAACTGCGCACTAACCTAACCTCGCGGTATATAAGAATCGTGCAAGGAGACTGAGTACGAGTATGACACGTGAGGATCATGTGCTCAAAAATAGAACGAATGAACGGTGCACCCATGTGTGGAAGAGACACTTTGCCGTGCAAGGAAACCCGGAACAGAATGGCTGGACCGAGAATCCAGTCAACAATCGATACCACCAGCTCGTAAAGCAGAAGAAACAAAATATGAAGACGTCGCACGTTAAAATTTCCCATGTCTCTCGTGAAGATTGCTTTGATAGTTTCTTTACATGTTTTTTAGTGCTGAATCGTATATCTTTTTCACTTAAAGGTCCCAGCAAAGTGATGTATTCAAGCAAGATGCACATTCCCTTAACAAGTATGTTAATCCAGTGAACATGCATTTTCTTCATCCTCATAGTCGAATTCTCGTTCTTATTTTCAGAGTTATGACAATACTTTTATTACTGGTAACCCACAAAGTTGGTAAGCTTTGAATAACATCATCTCTACTTCTAGGTAATGGACCTCTGTGGGTTCCCGAACCAGGTATTCATACTAAATTTTATGTTTGCTTCATTTATGAACTGATTATGTCGAAAAAGGTGCTCGTTACTTGCAATCATTGACCTCAATCAATTTAGTCAAGTCAGACTAGACTAAATGACTACTGTCAACTTTTGCTGCGTTTACACTGTACCGGGTCACTTTTCATCCGATACGAAAGTGTTCCTTTACCCTCGTGCTTACACTGTACCGGGTCACTTTTCATCCGATACGAAAGTGTTCCTTTACCCTCGTGCTTACACTGTACCGGGTCACTTTTCATCCGATACGAAAGTGTTCCTTTTCCCTCGTGCTTACACTGTACCGGGTCACTTTTCATCCGATACGAAAGTATTCCTTTTCCCTCGTGCTTACACTGTACCGGGTCACTTTTCATCCGATACGAAAATGTTCCTTTTCCCTCGTGCTTACACTGTACCGGGTCACTTTTCATCCGATACGAAAGTGTTCCTTTTCCCTCGTGCTTACACTGTACCGGGTCACTTTTCATCCGATACGAAAGTATTCCTTTTCCCTCGTGCTTACACTGTACCGGGTCACTTTTCATCCGATACGAAAATGTTCCTTTTCCCTCGTGCTTACACTGTACCGGGTCACTTTTCATCCGATACGAAAGTGTTCCTTTTCCCTCGTGCTTACACTGTACCGGGTCACTTTTCATCCGATACGAAAATGTTCCTTTTCCCTCGTGCTTACACTGTACCGGGTCACTTTTCATCCGATACGAAAGTGTTCCTTTTCCCTCGTGCTTACACTGTACCGGGTCACTTTTCATCCGATACGAAAGTATTCCTTTTCCCTCGTGCTTACACTGTACCGGGTCACTTTTCATCCGATACGAAAATGTTCCTTTTCCCTCGTGCTTACACTGTACCGGGTCACTTTTCATCCGATACGAAAGTGTTCCTTTTCCCTCGTGCTTACACTGTACCGGGTCACTTTTCATCCGATACGAAAGTGTTCCTTTTCCCTCGTGCTTACACTGTACCGGGTCACTTTTCATCCGATACGAAAGTGTTCCTTTTCCCTCGTGCTTACACTGTACCGGGTCACTTTTCATCCGATACGAAAGTGTTCCTTTTCCCTCGTGCTTACACTGTACCGGGTCACTTTTCATCCGATACGAAAGTGTTCCTTTTCCCTCGTGCTTACACTGTACCGGGTCACTTTTCATCCGATACGAAAGTGTTCCTTTTCCCTCGTGCTTACACTGTACCGGGTCACTTTTCATCCGATACGAAAGTGTTCCTTTTCCCTCGTGCTTACACTGTACCGGGTCACTTTTCATCCAATACGAAAATGTTCCTTTTCCCTCCTGCTTACACCGTACCGGTACAGTTTTGGAGCAGTGCAGCTACAAAAGCGTTCCTCTTTCTTAGCAGTTACAAAACTGTACCTGATAGCAGGTACAAAGTTGTACCGGATCACTTTACCTAATGTAAACGCATGGCTGATCCGTAATACTTTTGTATCGGATCAAAAAGTGATCTGTTACAGGGTAAAAGCAGCCTTTGTCTAATTCGAGCTCGTGCAACTCGAACTTTTGCTAATTCGAACAAAGATTTCAGGTCCCATGAAAATCTCCAAACAGTAAACCTCTATAATTCGAATCTCTGCAACTCAAACATTTTACAATCCCGCAGGGAGTTCGAATTAGACAGAGTTGACTGTACAATTATAATTCTTGATTAAACGAATGCTAGGTAACTTGATCGATTGACTTTTGATTGATTGCTTGATTGATTGATTGATTGATTGCTTGATCGATCGATCGATCGAATGATAGCAGAAGAAATAATCAAATGATTGGAATTTATTGTTCGAATGACTGGTTGCCTAGCTGATTGATTGATTGATTGATTGATTGACTGATTGATTGATTAATTTTTGAAATATCTGTTAATTGATCAGTTTCATGATCTATTTATTCATTAGAATTTTTCAGTGCGATTCATTATCATGGCAAACCTCACTTGTAGCAGTGGTGTACTCTTTGTGTTTTTCTACCAATGTCATCTGTTTTGAAACCTGTAAGACTAGAAAGAGCGGTAGTTTGATTAAACCTGCAAGGCATCAGAGCAAATTGTACCTGGGAGTCCTTCCACTTAATAGGTGCAAATATTGCACAATATCTTTCTTTCTACCTTCGGAAAACTGAACCTTATAAAGGTTTATTTAGGAAGCGTTATCTTATCTGACCTGCCATTATATTTTTACTATTATTATCATTCTTTGATGTGTATGTTGCTAATTTTCTACTAAATGCAATCCCTTGCCGAGTTATATCCAATAACCTAGGGTAAGGGAAGGTGAAGTTTAATGCACTTTATGACTGTAGCACTACGATAGCGTTCATCTTGTGATTGTGTAAGAACAGTTTATTCGGTCACATGGATAGTACACGTCACAATAAATGAGCAATCCATTCAGCACTATCTTTTGCATTTCTTGCAGTCATGGGTTTCCTGTAGTTTGTTATTATTTTTATTGTGTGATAATTTTTGATGGTATTGTTATTTTGTTTCACACGTTTTTATTGATGACAGCATAAATTTTTGAATTATATATCCTGAATAAAGATTGGTTATATCATAAAATCATCATATCAAATATTTCATATTGCAACCTTTTGAATTTTGTTTAGCCGACCAAGGAACGAACTTCATGGTAGCACCACAAATGAAACTTAGCGAACTGCCAACGAAATCATCTTTATTATTGCAACAAGCAAGTAGGACCACGATGGCAAAAAATGGGCGCAAACCTTCCATAGAGACGAACGTAAAGGAAAATGTAGCAAAGGTACTGAACCCTGTGAACAATACGAAGAAAAGCAAAGTTTCCAGGCCGAAGTCTAAGCATATCAAAGGGAGGAAGAAGTCCTTTCGATCCAAAGAGTTGCAAATCGTTCACAATCTGGATGGAAAAATGGGTAAGCCGTTTATTTGAATTTCAAACATTCTCATTCTAAACCGTTCAACAGCTAACAACTGCTAAAAGGTACGCATACCTAGTCTTACTTTCGGCGTATATTCGATTGGAGGTTCACAGTTGTATGATGGTAATGAAACGGAGAGGAATGCCAGCAAGTCATCGACAATTGAGCCGCAGTAAATTAGCACTGAACTGCTTACAGGAAATGGAAGAATCGTATTCGATCAGTTTTTTTTTATTTGAATAGCATTGCTTGCTCGTGGAAATGAATGTGGTACCGTGGTGTTGTGGTTCAACATGCGGCCTGATAGGGGAGGGGTTGTAACTTCGAACGCTGCACATGTCACAATAGAAACACCATTGGTGAGGCAATGCAACAGCAAACCACCTCATTCAGTCCACTGTCCTCAAAAACAACTCGAAACCCCGTCTCTGGCTTTCTCTAAACGTGAATCAAGTATGCGACGCAAGAACGCTGAGATTAGCACAATATGCTACTGTTTGACATTTGGCTGCGATTAATTGAAGACGTAAGCTTGATAAGGGGGTCGTCGCTATGAAATTTCGGGAGAGAGTGTTGCTGCTGACAATTTTGGTGAACTGTGACCGCATGCTTCTTGCTTGTATCTTCTTCCATTTCTCCTTTTGGCTGCTCCCTTTTTGGGATCACTACATGCCCCCCTACTCATTATAAGTAGCAATAACTTTTCTTAAATCTTCTGAATGGTTCGCATATTTTTTGGGGGGTAACAGCAGCCAGACCCTTCTGACCTTTGTTGTATGAGGGCTATGCCGGTTTCTAAACCATTCAATTCTGAATTTTCTGCATATTGATAGATTGATATTTTTCAAACACACTATTTTGTGTGCGACTGTGACTGTCCTCAGTACAAGTCCCAATTTGTGAATAAAGACAACATTGTAAGTGGCACTCGTAGTGATGACTCGGTGACCCTGCGTCTTTCTCCACCGCGAATGCTCACAGGCAGATGCAAAGCGTTTGTTTCTTTCTTTTACATATTTGATTTTATCTGTAGAAAAGGATCATCTCTGCAGGACCTTCTCTGCCATATCTTTCTCTTTCATTCCCATGCTCCTTACATCCCTCTGCGTGACTTTCATCCACCCTCTTATATGTCCTCCCTGCCTCGTGCCGGCACTTCTATGTTCCGACCCGTTTCCTTGCGTACTTTCGCACCCTCATCGCTTGAGCATCCCGCCGCCACGTCGATTCTTTCAACCTCGCCGTATTCATTCTACCTTAACCGTTTCTCTGAAGTATTAATTCTTCGTCGTGTGTTTCTTAGATACTCCTAGCACCCACCAAACTGTCCCCATGATTCTTGAACAAGGAGAAAAATGATCGTGTACGATGTATTCTGAAGTCCCAAACCATTGAACTTCCAATGTTTCATTTTCAGGCAAGTGTCCCAGACCAGAGCGACTAAAGTGCATAAAGTTGTTACTATCGTATGCATGTAAAAGTGACAGCGATTGTGGCACTGGATTAGCATGTTGTCCTACCAAGTGTGAATATGGGCCAAATATGTGTGTCCAGCGTGGTAAATATGTTTTCTATACTTCTTTTTTTATTTTCTTTATTTCTATTCAATTTCTGCTGGAGGTGACTTGCAAGGGGACTTCACATTTGAGAAGTGTTACCACCACATAAAATTGCCAAAGAAAAATTGACTGCAATTCAAAATAGTAAGAACTAACTAGATTATAATGTTGAGTTAACTACTGAGAATAAATTTAACTTATCAAACCAAAGCGCTAAGACTGTGAAAGAGTTTTCGTGGTTTATGAGAAGAATAAGAGAAATATAAGTAGAAAAAAACTAAATCCGACATGAATTGTTTAGGCCTATCTGCATTCACATCATTGCCACCTATTTTTTTCCATAATTATGATTTGTCAAAGATTTATTGTGGAAACTTAAATTTTCAACTAAACGGGAAATCATTTCGCTGTATTGACGGTGTTTTCTTCCGACAATCATCAGAGTATGGGATGCTACACAATAGCTAAAGTAAAACAATGAAGTTTGTGACCTAATGTGTTTACTGCGGTGGTTTAGTAAAGCGTGGGGCCATAACCAATGAATTTTTCAAACAAGCAACCAATCCTTTTAATCAATTGCCTACGCTCACCCCATGTTATCCGCCGTTGGGAAGTGAGCTCGTATTTCCGACGAAAAACACTTCAGCCTGACTATCTTGTTGTCCGCTTTTCTGTGCAATGTCAAATGCTAATTGCGAAGAGCAATCATAGCTATCAGCCAGAATGTCCTATTCTTAAGAAAATGAGTGGTTGAATATACGATAATCTTGGTTCATGAGAGACAAACATTTGTTGTTTCTTTTGAAGTAATTTTTTCCAATTTTGTTTCAGTGACAGAGCATTGCCCGTTACGAGATCCCTATTACTTTCCACACATCGCCTGCAAAGATCACAATGACTGCCCTGGGAAATCTCCCTGCTGCCGGGACATGGCTGGCAACAGATACTGCCGACCACCACGAGTACAAATCCTTAATAGACTTGAAGATGAGTAGTGTACAAATACCACTACCAAGGAAACTGTAAAATTATGCAAGATGTGAACAGCTGCTGAAGCAAGCCATGAACAAACGACAAAGCCCGCTGCAATCAGATGACGAAGATTAACTTAAAGTTAAGGGTGAAGTAATAGCTGCTGATTGAAAACGTATTTATTAAGTTAAAGATATTTGATGAATTAACGAGAATCTGGAGTTAAACGAACTTCGAAAATGTTCGTAATTATTTTAGCTCGATTTGTTGAGCAGAATTCAAAGCATTCCAATGTCGAAGCCTTGGTTTCGAATAAATTTTATTAATTATTATTGTGACGTGATTCGAATGATTCATTGCCCTCTAAACCAATAAAATGTGAGTTAGACCAACCATTTATTGTTAGCATTAGACAATAGTTCTTGCTTTCTTGGCAAGTTGGCTGGGTATTTTATTCATTTCAAGGATTAATTTATTACAGTTGTAGATGTTTAATTTGCAAGCCCAAACTCTTGGAATAATTTCCACATCGACTAATTTGCCTGTTTTTAGATTTATTTGATAATATTTGTCAAGACTCTTTGACACATATTAAATATAACGTAATTACCTTTACGATAAATGTATTTAGCTTACCATTGATCTATCCATTGCTACCAAAGATTCAACTCATTAATTGCTAGATTTTTAGATTATGAGACTAAAATTTCCTGAATTGCTAACTTCTTCAAATATATGCCAGATTTGTTTGTTTTTAATGTGTGGACGTATGTTTGTAATAAATTGAGTCGTGTTTAATGAATTATTGCAAAATTACTTTCTTTCTCCTTTTGCTGTTCTTCCCCTTCTTTCTTTCGTGATAAACTTGGACAGCTATCGACTGAAATGGAGAAAAAATCAGTTATGGTTAAAGATATTTCCAATGCAGATCATTTGCCAAATTAATGTTGACATTGGAATTCAGAAGCAAGATAAATGGAGTCAGTAAAAGCACAATAGTTCTGGGTTAGTCCAGCCCTTGTTTCTTCGGATACAGTATGAAGCTCTGATAGCGACCTCAAAAATTTTAGGTTGGGATCGCTATTTGTCTATCTTTGCTTCCGTCGGACAGCTTTCGAGCTTGTCATGTTATTTGTTAGAAAACCTAGAATTGCCACTTCAAGGCAATATAGCCAAAACGAATCTGTCTTCTCTGTCATGTCACACTGAAATTCCTTATACCGGGGTTGCTATAAAACTTATGCTGTTTGCGTGTCTTTTCAGAGCATACCGGCAAGTCAATAGCAAAGCCTTTGCTCTCCGACATCTCGACTTAGGGAATGGAATGTGTCTGTAGGAGACTCGTAATAATATCAACTAAAATGATAATAGCAGTTGCAGTAGTAAGGGTATTTCCACAGGTAATAACGCTGTTATATTAAGGGTCCTATCATAAGTGTACCAGTTGAAGAATTTACACCTACGTTTCATGCGTCCATAAAGCAACTATTTTCGATGGTTTCTTCTTGAGAAATTTTTGCTTCTTCAGAATTTACATAAAGGTATAAACATAGAAATGACATTGAGAACCGAATATTTTTAAAAAGGTTTGTGAAAGTGCGAAACAATGAAATTTCCTTTAAGCAGATATGCACTCTCGTCTCAACGAAACTTGGCTTACACAATTCTGGGAATTCATCAAGTCTTCTAATAAGCGAATTTTCTTTCCTCAGCATTCAGAGAGGAAAAACTGTCAGGAGGTGGTATTCTTGCTGAGTGTACTTTTCAGTGGTGACTTTTAAAAGTGCTGATTATTTTCTGATGTTGAAAAACCTTATGTGGCAAAGTGCGTCATAACAAAGGTTTGTATCAATTCAACTGTTGGGGGGAAGCACGAAATTTGGGGGGTTGAGGGTGAATCAGTTGTTTCAAAACGAGGCTTCCTCTTCCGTCGTACTTTTTGTGGTAGGGAGAGCATTCTGTAAGGAGGAGAAGAAATATAAATTAACAGTCAAGATAAAGCCATCCGCTGGTCTTCTTGTATTGCTTACCTAGCTTTTAGCTTCAGATATACGGTGTTTGATTTTCTTCTCATATAAGCTAAGTTCCTGGTCAGTTTGAGAACGTCCTTTCTTCATCACGAGACCGTGTTTATTGGGCCTAGTCTCACTGCCCTCGCCATTGGTCGTGTTTGGTGTAAACAATACCTTCAAAAATGAAGGTGACAGTCCGAACGCTTGATTCAAAGAGCAATACTTTTGACATCGGAGAGGAGGTATGCTTCTTAATTTCCTATGCTATCCTTGTTGAAGTCTATTCTCTCAGTTTCCATTTACGGTGCATAATGATTGTTAAAACCTTACTTCAACCTCTTTCTCTATCTTCAGCCACTTTCTCTAGCCTGCAATAATATTTCTATTATTAAGGTAGGTTAACTTTCTTCGTTCGTCTATATACCAGTGGCTATTTTGGAATCTAGCTGTGTAGTTATTGCCATAGCTGTAGAAACGTGGCATTTTCAGCAGATGTTTTACAGAACAAACAGGGATTGTATATAAAGTGGTTTGAGCACAGAACTGCTATGCTTGAAGTCATGGCCTTGGTCCCACTGTCATTAAAGCTAATGATGGCACATGCGCCTGCCTATGCAGCAGTGAATAGGTACCTGGTGTCATTCTGGGGTAAAATGTGACAGGGAATGGCACCAGGAGGACAACTGTCTAGCAAGGTGTTCCCAGGTGGTTACGGTCTATTTGTTTGCAAAACCTTCTGGGACTTGGACATTTTGTCAATTTTCAGGGTAGTTCAGTTGTGAGGTTTTAGCTTGTTGATCCTATGGCCACTGGTTCAAATCCACCTTCAGCTAAACCTTCAGTCATGGTGAGGAGAGTTGCTAGCTCTCTGTGATTTTAGGTGCAGGAATCTCAACTATTTGTCAAATCTAGAAAGAGGACCTGGACAATACATGATCAGCAACAAGCTTCTCAGTTTTCAAAGATCTACCTTGGAATGCTGCGTAGAAATGATAACAATAAGACTGTGTCACATTCTTTGCATGCGTTACAGAAAGGAGTTTTGCAAAATTTATTTTTCTGTTTCAAAGCAACTTTTATTTGTCAATTCAATACTCTTTAGTTAATAAAGAAGGATAGATAAGATATGAACTGTGGGAATGGTTGCCCTGGCAAGCCCCGAGCCAACCCCTGTGTAAGCAGGGAAAATACCGTGAAGAAGTAGAAGGAGAAAAGGAAAAAGATGAAAAAAATCATATTTAGTTTTCAGCATCTCAATGTTACAAAGTTATTGTTTTTTCCAGGCAACTGTGAAGGATTTCAAAGAGAAAATTGCCCCAGTTTTGGTATGAACTTGACTTTTTTGTATAGGGAATTCAATAGGTGCTGCAAGTAGATTTTTGTCTAAGAGGCATTGCGGTATATGTGAAATAAAATTTGTTATTGAAACAATCTATAGCTGTATTTTGTTAGCTTGTTGATACCATTTTCTTAATGTTATTTATGATTTGCAGGTACCTCTCCTCTTCCTTAGACAAACTACTTTTACCATGCAGTTGATTCTTTTATGCTTTCAAGATTAGACTAAAAATAAATTTATTTCAAAAGCTATTTTAGCCAAATCCTAATTATTCTACCAGCAATCTTTAGCATTCTTGTTGATACCCTACATGATGCCACTCTCTTAGCTTTATGGATATTGTGTAATACGCTTTTGAGCTGTTTGGATAAATGGCATAGTACAAATGTCTTTTATAACTGTTGTTATTTCTATGGCGGTCTTTTGTCAAAGCTTCTCATTCTACCCTGATTGTCAACAATACACCAAAGTATTGCCTTTACCTGGTGAAACAATAGATTAATAAAGAATCAAGTTTTTATTTCTTGATTTAAACAAACTCATCCAAAATTTCATTCAAAGATGTAGAGTAATCTGTTGCATTTTCCTTGAAAAATTCAGCACTGGAAAGTCAAAATAATACAGTTTAGAGTGAACGGATTTTGATTTGAGGATATCAGTAGCATTTTGATTTCCTTTGCAGAATTTGCCAGTTGAAAGGCAAAGAATAATATTCAAAGGAAAGGTTCTACATGATGATAAATTGATGAAAGAATACAGTAGGTTTTCCTTTTTATCTCATACTTGTCAATTTCTCCATGAACGCTTTCTTCTTGCCTTAAACATCTGTTTACTACTTCTTTAATTCTATCGTTAATATAATGAAGTCAACAGTTATCTCCTCCAGTCCGCTCCTCTTTGAGTTCTGCAACAGTTAATTCCTTTTTCACACAATCTTCTTTTTTTTAGTGAGTTATGTTGGGGAAAGGCCATGGTGGCCTGTACAATTCCACAACAAAGGAAGAAAGAAGAAAGCTAAAGGCTAAGAGGAGAGAGAGATCAGATCAAGTTTATTGATCTTGGATTTGAAAGATGGCAAGTTGTAAGATTCAGGCAAGCAAGAGGAAGGCAAGACATTCCATAAGTTGCATGTTCTAGGAATGAATGATGATTTGTGGGACAGAGTTTGTGGATTAGGCAGTGCAACTTGGAAAGGGTGTGAGTGAGTTGAGCTTCTTGTGTTTCTGATACGCCTCAGAGGGACAGGAATAATCTCCCTGATCTCCTGAGAACAATACTCGTGAAATTATGTGTAAAAGATGGAAAGATCTCCATCTAAACGATGATGGGAAAGAGGTTGGAGCGATTTGGTGAGCTTAGGATTATTGATGAGACGAATGGCTTTGGACTGGACTTTGTCGAAAAGACAGAGAGTAGATTTTGGAGCACCACCCCAGACGTGGGAGCAGTACTCTAAAGAAGGACGGATTTGGGACTTGTATATAGATAGAAGGTGAGAGGATGAGAAAAATCTGTGTGCTCTGGCGAGGAAACCGAGCTTTTGAGATGCATGTTTAGCAAGGGAATGGATGTTAGTTTTCCAAGTGAGACTAGATGAAAGAGAAAGACCAAGTCGTGTGAAAGAAGCTGACGTGTCCAGTTCATCACTATTCAAGAGGACAGGAGGAAAGTTTTTATTACGTTTGCGTGAAATGACATCCAGTTTCGTCTTGCTTTGGTTGAACGAAACTAGGTTGTCTTTGCCCCATTTCTCAATAACTGTCAGATCATTGGAGAGAAGAGAGGCTGAAATGTTTCTGTGGAGTTGGATATCGGTGGAAGCATGGTCATTTGGACTGAATAAAAATGAAGAGCTTACTAAGGTATCATCAGCAAAGGAGTGAATGCTAGAAGACGTAGAGGTGAGCAGGTCATTGATGAAGAGGATGAAGATTACAGGGGAGATGACAGAGCCCTGGGGTAGGATGGCAGATGGCAGATTGGAGAGGAAGCCATCCACTGTGACAGCAATCGACCTATCAGAGAGGAAACTACCAATCCATTAATGAGAGTGTGATGGAGACCAAGCATTGGTAGTTTAACGAGAAGGCCTTTGTGCCAGATGCAATCAATCAAAGGCCTTGGAGATATCGAGAGAGATCACTCTGCTCTCACCACAGGATTCTAGAGCAGAGGACCAGACATGGATAGCATAAACAAGAAGATCGCCAGTAGACCTGGCTCTTCGAAAGCCATACTGGTGATCCGAGAGAAGATTGTTTGTTTCTAGGAAGGTAAGAAGTTGTTTCGTGGCAGTGGTCTCCATTGTTTTAGAGATGAGTGAAGAGATTGCAATGGGACGATAGTTGAGAGGATTAAACTTGTCACCTTTTTTGGGATAGCAAAGATGTGGGCTTTTTCCATGAGGTGGGAAATGTGCCAAGAGTGTAGGAAGGCTGGAATAGTTTGTTAAGAATAGGAGCTAGCTCAGGAGCACAGGTTTTGAGAACTATTGCTGGAATACCATCAGGGCCTTTGGATTTGGAGGTGTCCAGCTGGAGAAGGGTTTTGCGGAATTTTTTGTGTGGAGAACTTAATGGGTGACATAGTGAATTTTGAAGGATGGAAGTGTTGAGGTTGGACTCCTTGGTCGTCCAGGTTGGAGTTTGAGGCAAAGACTGATGCAAAAAGATTGGCCTTGGATGGAGTGGTAGAAGAAGAGTCAGACTTGTTTTTTAGTGAAGGGAAACACGATTGGCAAAAGTTTTGGGAGGCAACTTTGGCCATAGACCAAAAGGAGTGAGAGCCAGCCTGGCAGGAAGCGATTTTGTTGTTGATGCGTTGGATAAAAGATGATTTGGCATTTTTGATGGTTTTGGAGCAGGCGTTGCGTGAGTTGATGAAAGAAGTTCTTGAATGTTGGGTTTGAAGTCGCTTCCATTCCTTGAAGTGGAATTATTCACAGCTTTGGCACAATTGGACGGCTTGGTGAATTGAACCACTTAGGGGAATTTTTTTTACCAGGATTTTAAGAAGATGGAATAAAAAGATCCATGCCAAGAAGTATTGCGTTGTTGATGAAAGAAGCCAAGGAGGATGGATCATTTGAAAAGCCTGAAGACCAAGGGTAAGAAGAGTAAAAAGTGAGAAGGGAGTCCCGGTCAGCCGACGGAGCAAAGGAGGAATTCATGCCGTGAGGTTATGAGACAGTGATCAGAGTTACCAAGAGGAGAGCTAACGGTGTAAGGAGAGTAAATGCTAGGATTATGTGGCAGGAAAAGATCGAGAGCATGTGCTTTGTCTCCTGCACAATCAGGAACCTGTGTCAAGTCATTGACAATTGCAATGGCCTCAGCTTCCCGACCAGCAGGGTTGGTGACATACAAGGAATATGAGAGCCAGTCAGAGTTGTGGATGTTGAAATCACCAAGAACAATGATTTCAGAGCGTGGAGATTGTAGAGTGATGGTTTCGATTGATTTAGAAAATTGGTAGAAAAGAAGTTCATGGTTTTTTTAGTTGGGAGAGCGGTATAGAGTGCAAATTTATTTTGTGGTATGAGGAAGGGAAACTTTTAACCAGAAGACTTTCAACCTTCTTATTTCTTCTTAGGTCTTTCATTCTTCTCCTGACCAACTTCTAATCTTTGTTTGTTCTAATGTTGTTATTTGCAGTCCAAATTTTCAAGATGAATGCCCCTCCTGCCACCATCCCCTTTAGTCACCTTTTTTACACTGAAGGTGTGTTGTGGTTAAGCTTGTGGACTCATAACGCAAAAATTGTGAGTTCAAATCCTCCATGTGTTACAATAACAACACCATTGGTGAGGCAGGCAACTGGAAACCACCTCATAAAGTTAACTTCCCTTGAAAAACTCATAGCCCTGTCTATGGTTCTACCATGCTCAAAATTGAGTATGCACTGCAGTTTACCCCCTGGAACCATATGAGTGTAATGAATAAAACAGCACTATAATCTTGTTCCTTGCAGAGGTTGATGGATGTGTTGTCCATTTGGTTGAGAGACAGCCACCTTCATCAAGTAAGAATTGTTTAGCTGGATTTGTCATTTTTATTTATCTGCTTCATGATGTAGCAAATTTTGTTTGAAAATTTTGAAATCCATAACATTCAGTCAAAGCATGTCTCTTTGGTTATTTTTTTTTTAAACCAGTTTATATAAACAAATGTATATATATATATATTTATGTGTGTGCATGTGTGTGTGTTGGTGCGTATGTCTTACAACCATGTGCTAGTTGTAGAAATGAGATGGACACGGCATTGTTCACTGAACATGGCAAGGGAAGTTCTTTAGACCAAATATAAATTTTCCATGTGTTCACCTATGCATTTGGAAAATTTAAGCATTGTCCTCCAGACAAAATCATTTCTTAATCTTCAATGTTGAGAAATAAAATGGTGAGGGTGCTTTTCTTCCAAATTTATATTTATTTCTGCTTGATTTCAGCTGAAGCTTCTTCAAACGAGACAAGAACGTCAAATGCAAGCAGCCAGCAAACACAAAATGGTAATCCTTCAAACGTTTTCATTGGCGCTTTTCAAGGATCTGGGGATGAAATGAACAATGTCACTCAGGTAAGTTTCAAATCTACTGAATATAAGTTCCAAACATTGAAACAATAATGAATGATCTAGGCACTCATCAAGTCAATCAGTCAGTTAAACAGTCAATAAGTGAATAAGTTAATTGATGAATAACCCATTCAATCAGTCAGTCAAGAAGCAACGTGTTTTAATCTATCAATCAATGTGTCAGCAGTTTCATAATTTGTTAACTCTTGTCGTGTTTTTAAGTAGACTGAGAAACACAGTTGGAATTCTAATAGCAATTTGTTTGCCAGCAGCAAGCAGAGTAGTATAAAAAGCATGTAGACCTCACTTGCTACAATTTAGAAGTGGTAGTGGAAGTGGTAATGAATGAATGAATGAATGAATGAATGAATGAATGAATGAATGAATGTGAGAGCTTGAGATGCCAGCTTAAATACTCTCAAGCAGGCTTCTAGAATATCATGGTATGTATGCATAGCTTAACTAATGTAATGTCAGATTACAATCTTGAAACTCCCGTGGCCTGCCTCAGTTATGACCAATGGTAAACAGTAATGAGTCATCATGCTCAGTGATAAACCTGATCACTAGGTCTAAAGAATCTCCTTCTTTGATGCTAACGTTGATATGGTATTTAGTTATGAAATGTTAATTTGAGTCAAATTCTCAATATAACTGCTTGAGACACAAACATAAAATAGAACCATCCTGGGTCACAAAATTGTGAGTTAATGTTGCCAACTTCTTTCTTCCCAGCGATCTGTGCCCCTAGCCTCACAACAAGTACTAGATTCTGGCCAGGTGTACAGATACAGGGTATCCAGGACTGGAAATGACCTTCATAACTGTAGACATGCTCTTACCACTATGACAACTACTCTTACGATTACCTCTAAATTGTATTGTTTTATACTTAAAATTTGAAATCTGTCATTTGAAGCAAATCGTTGAGAGTCTGATGTCATCTCTTGGTGGAGGTCATGGAGCTGCCACTGTGTCAACCACCTCAATGGTAACTTATATTTAAACTTGGAAATGCAGTTTGTGTGAATGTTCTCTCTCATTCTAAAGTAGTCAGTGATAATATTATGGATATTAAGAATGTATGTGCACACCAAAAACCAGCTACGTTTTAGACATTAGATTGTCTTATACTTAAGTCACACCTCATTTTTGGACATGTCATTAGTATATAACCTGATTAAAAATGCACTATTTAAGACAATTTGATTAGTTGAAACATATTTGCATCAAGACTTCATTGAGTTTTCAGCCTTCAAAATCCATTTTTATACCTAAACCACGATGTTTAAAATCAGCTGCAAAAAATTTTCTTGAAATTCAGTTCCTTAAAGTTGCAAGTGTAGATTAAATAGAATTTTCCAATTTTGTAGGGTGATGCTACTGCTGTCAATGTTCAAATAAACATGCAATCAAATGATCAGGTAAAATTTGAATTAGAAGAAGTTTTTTGCTCTCAGTCACTGTCTAATGTATCAAGAAATAGTTTCTGACTATATGTTTTTTCATCTTTTGGTTATTTTGAATGGTTTCTCATTGGTCAATTCACATTTTCCTTTTTGTCATCACCTATTTTCATCATTATTGCTGTCCTTTTCATCTTTTTCCTCATCATCAATCGTCATCATTATTGTTCATCATTGGTGCTGTCTTTTCATCTTTGTCCTCATCATCAATCGTCATCATCATCACCACCATCATGATATTCCTAGGTATAAAATGTATAATTTATTGATTGCTAGTTTATTCATTTTTATTATCTAGACTGATTTACAAATCAATACTTCATTGCTGCATTTTTATTTCAGCAAGTGATTTTTGTCTTACAGCATGGCCAAGTAAGTGATGTCCAAATACGCCTTAGGCAGGCGCAGAAGTTTATTGCCCTAGCAAGGAATCGTGTTGAAAATTTGACGGTATGTAGCTTATTCAATTTCCTTGTTTTTAGTATGATAAATGAACCTGAATAGCAATTAAGCATTGTTAGTTGGCGACGCAAAGAAGTAAAGATCAAGATGTGAACAAAATCGACAAGAATTTATTGATAGAAAAGGCTTTAGACATGAAGGAATGGGGATTCTTTATAGTCACATGGGGGAGAGAAGACAGCAGCAGATGATAAATTACATCGGAAAATTAGCTTCAGGAGTAACATCGTTGCCCAGGTTGGTAACACATCAAAAGTTTTGACTGCAGCCAGTGATTTAGAGATTGTTAGTCAAAAGGACTTTATGCAGAATGCGAAAGTGGAATATGAATATCGCTGTATGTTGAGACAATTTTCTTTTTCAGGCAAGTGAAGCAGCATCAGATGACATTAATGGGAATACATTGCAACAACAGAATGACAGGCCATCAGCTGCATCAAGGGGAGAAACTAATATATTCGAACTGACGTGAGATACTTCTCTTATCTGTTTGAATTTGGCAGTTTACCTAGCCAGCATTCCCTAAGCTACATCTGTTGTCAGATAAGATCATATGTTGTCACTGTTCTCATCTTCATGGCAATCATCCTCATATTAATTGTCACTGTCTTCACCTTCATTATTGTGAAGTGGTGGAAAGAAGGCTGTATTAGAACAAGGCTGTAGAGAGGAAGTCCATTGTTATCTTTTATTCTTTTTCTCTTGCGATTTGGGGAAAGCAAGAGAGCAGGGAGAGCAGAGGAAGTTCTGAGGAAGGAGTATCAAGCGCAAAAGGCTTTATGGGTCATAGTAGTTTTGGTTATTGAAATGATTGAAAAGGGAAATTGCATCTTTTTGTTAAGGGAGTCTCTTCTCTTGTGGGCTTTCTTACATAATCATCATAATGACAACTTTCTATTTTACCTTTGACTTTCTCTTATCTCTAAGTTTTGCTTTTCAGTAACTCTCCACAGTCATTTGCAAGAGTGATTCGAAATTTCCAAGAGCTTTATAGCCAGCTAGAGCCGTCCTTGACACGCTACAGAAATTTGCTGGACAACCCGCAATCTGAGGTATCACAGCCTTTTTTCTCCAGCTAGATTTTTTTTATATGTATGTATTATAAAGAAGTTTCTCACTTCTTTCCTGAAATTGTGTGGACATTCAAAGAATGACTATTACAGCCTACAGTGGACTGTAGATAATGATTTCTTGAGCAATTTTTTTAAAGTATCAACCAAATGATGTTACGATCAGGTAAAATTTGAAATTGAAGAGCTGAAAATTTGAAATTTGCTTCTATATTGAAATGAGTCACAGTTTGCAAAACATAAGAGCATGGTACTTCATTCACCCAAAATGCAAGCGCAGATTTTAGCGGCTTTTTTAATTGCTTTCATTCATTTATTTCATTCATTCGGTACTTTCATTTATTTGTTAGATAACATATATCTTTCAATCGCTCACTCATTCCTTCATTCACACCTTTCATCATTTTTCCATTTCTGTCATTCATCCGTTCATTTATTCCTTTGGTTCATATTTCCATTCATTTATTCATTCATTCATTCATTCATTCATATATTCCTTGCATTCATTTTTTAGGCTTTCCCTTTGCCTCAGTACTTCTTAGCTGTGCTAGTCACATAAATTAAAGTCGTTTCTTGTTTCGAAGCCTTTCAATGGGTTTTGTTTAATTTCACAGGAAAGAATTGCATCTGACGACAGCTTGCCTGATAACATTGCAGACATTCTTCATAATGTGAGCCACGCTTTGCACGCCTTGTCTGACGTCACATTCAATTTCCAGTCACCAGACC
Source organism: Pseudorhiza aurosa (assembly GCA_964026355.1). NCBI lineage: Eukaryota > Metazoa > Cnidaria > Scyphozoa > Rhizostomeae > Lychnorhizidae > Pseudorhiza > Pseudorhiza aurosa. Next base: position 2,687,861 of record OZ032124.1, read on the forward strand.
CCCAAACAGTCAGCTGTTTACCACGTATTAACCCAGTTTCTGTTCCTCCCCATTTACACCCAAACCCACGCCCCGCAAATTCAAGCGAGTCTTCCCAGACCTCCACTACTTCCAATGCTTCGTCAGTCGGAGGACAGCCTCATTTTCATCCCAGTCCTCACCTCCATTTCCATGTCAGCCAAACGAGTAGTAACACAGCAACAACCACCAATTCTATGCCGCAACAAAGTCAGCCGATAAGACCACCTGTTTTCCCACAGTCCTTTGCGGTGAGTTTCTCCTGTTAATTTCTTGACTTGGAATAGTTTTTAAAAAGAGGGATAATTAGCATAGTGGATTCTAGTAGCGCTATTTCAGGCTTCTGGATGCTTCATTCTCTCCACCAGCAACACTGCGACAAAGGGATATCATGTGTAAAAAAGACTGCTTCGCATACTCGATTTTGAGCGCAGCAGAAACCAGATACAGGTCTCTGAGCTTTTACTAGGAAAGTGGATTTTATGAGATGGTTTCCCGATGCCTTTCTCGCCAATGGTCTTTTATTGTGATACGTGCAGGATTCGAACTTGCAACCCCTGCGTTATGAGTCTGCACGATTAACCACTACACCACAACACGTAAATTTGCCAAGCAAGGGGAAATGCTGTGAAAGATTGAATTAGCCACCCTGCATCACCATACCGTGGCTCAGGATGCTCCTTCTCTAACATGGCGCTCCTCGGCAGCTCCATTCATTTGAAGTGATTGTAGCTTGACTTGAAAAATTGATTGTTAATTGTGAATTAGTTCTTTGCTTTTTTCCTTATCATTTGTGATTCATTTGCAGATTTCTCGACCAATTGGTGTTTCTGCAACTGTGATTCAAATCCCATCCCAAGGACGAGGCATGAGTTTCCCTCAACCGCAGCAACCTACCAATCCATCCACAATACCGACTAATAGTGCGGCGACAAACACGAATCCACAAGCAACACGCTCTTCGTCGTCAGGCGTACCGCTGTTTCCATCGAATGTATTCACGCAAGGCTCTTTCTCCCCAGTCAATTTCTCAAATATCCTCAACAATGCACCTCAAGCATCATCCGGTACTCAGTCAACTTCAACAACACAAACCAGATCAAGAACCAATCAACGGGGGCCGGGCGTCCAACTGCCTCGATTCCCTTTCAACCTCGATCCATTGAACCCATCGTCAATGGCCGGTCACCCAGACCCATCCGTGCCCTGTCAATCGTTTCATTTTGGACCTCGGTTTCAGCAAGCTGGGGATGGCAATGGGAGGCCACATATTGTAGCAGAAGTTAGTAGTGTTGTGATAGAGCACGTTCGCAATGTGACTCCATCGACATTGAATGCTGGTGCTCAAGGCACAGGACAGACTGAAGGTATTAACATCCATGCTGATGAAATCATCTGATGAACTCTATTGCCGGAGCAAATCAGTGGCATCAGTATAATCATTCGAATCATCTTTGATCATTTCATTGTGAATCATTTGTATCATCAGTCATCATAGATCATTATTACTCACTATCTCATACTTTTACAGATTTAGGGTATATCTGCTTTATTCTAGAGATTTTGTAAATTGTGTAATTGTGAATTGGTAAATAGTTTATTAGGTAAATAATTGCAAATGGTTGGGTTAAGGTAGATGCCTTTTCTTTTTGCCAACTGTAAATAAATATTTTGTATTGTTTTGTCATTATATATCACTCATCTTTCACTCACCATCGTAGCAATTACATCATAAATCATCAACATCGTCATTAATCACACAAGTCATCAAACTTAATCAGCATCAATCATTACCATTACCAAAGATATCAGTCATCATCATCTTAATCATCATCATCATGTGAAACTTCTTCCTACTGTTGTTTGTCTTTTTCACAGTGACATCTGCAACTGCAAACCTTCTCGGTAGTACACATCAACATATGCCTCAGAGTTTTCAAACCTCTGCACAGGGGCAGACAAGTACGGGAGGTACTCAACAGCGATTTGCTGCAACTAATTCCGTAAGTAATATTATAATCCTGTACTAGTGCTAAGGACCCTTAGGTTTGATTGCTTTCATAAAAATCACGTTTGAAACAGTAAAGATGTATTGTTTACAAAAATTTATATACCAGCTTGAGTATGGATAACTTAACTGTTTTTGTGTACAATGGATGGATTTATGTCGCGCAGGACCAACTTACTATCGATGCATCAAGAATCTACCAAGAAATCCAGCGAGCAATGAGTCAAGCAATGACTAATGAGGGTATGTCAGTATCTGATTTGCATCATGAGAATATTCTAAATGAAGAAAGCTTTTACCGTCGTAAGTGCCCTGTGAGATGATTTTAAGAATTAGGCAAGGCCTTCTTTTTATTAGCAAATCCTTTTCCAAGCAGCCAATATAGGTAATCGATCTCTTTTGTCCGCATGTTTTGATTCGCATCCGGGTATAATTTTCGTGCCTCTATCTGCCATTTTCTGACCTTTTACACTGTGATGAGCGTGGTAGGAAAAAATCTTTTGCATGGCAAGATCTAGTTTCCGCTTTTCTCTGAAATATTGAAAATCCATGATGGTAAATGAAAATACTATATGAAATGCCAGCTAAGTTGTCTTGTTATTAGCGAACCCATGAAAGTCATTGGATTTTAATGGAAATAAACGAAAAATAGATTAGAGTTTTGTAAGGAATAGAGCGTCAGTATGTCTATCATGAAGATACTGTTTATGGAAAGAGATGTTGTAATTGTCAAAAGTCGACGAAGATGCATTTGCGTGAAGTTCAATTATTTCAAAGGTCTAACTAGTGTATGATCTCAGTCAATAGAAAAAAAGATGGTTGAATTTGGATGCACGAAGAGAAATCTTCATCCCTGCTGATTACCTGGACATTTTTGTTCCTCTATAAGAAATCAGTGCAAGTAGCTATAGCCCTCGGGTCCCATTAGTTAGGGAATCCTCGGAATTAATGCATTGGATTTTAGCGAAAAAATCTTTTTTCTTTCTCAGCTGGGGAATCTCCAACGATCAGAAATATTGCGATGGAGGCGATGGGTGGAAACGAGGATTCAGAAGACATCGAACCAAGTATGTTTCCCGCCTTTATCATTGTCTAAATGTTAACTAATTAACTAAGTGATCCCATTTGATTACTCGTGATATGTTCGCTTTTCTTTGTTTGTGATTGGTACTGATTCCTCCTGATTGCTCTTGTTTCCCTGAGATAACTTGATTTCTTACGTGTGAATTTTTCTGATTTTATCACTGATATGGTTGGATTATTGTCAGGTTCTCGTATAAAACAATGATTTATGATCATCAAAGTCGCTTGTGTGAAGCTTCAAATTTGTTTTCGTTGTGTAATGTTATCCTTTTTAACCTTCCAGGTGATTTTATTTTCCACTTCATCAATTATATGTCAGAGTACATGACAATCACTGATCTTGTTCAAATCTTTGTTGGTAAGTCTAAGCCTGGCTAACTTCCAATTCACTCCTCGAGATTTGATTTTGCTCCAAATATCTCATCTCGTCTCGTCTCATTTTTTACTTCGACTTTGCATGCATTCCACACACATTCTTGATTCTTGTAACTATAGTATGATTGCAAGTTTTATCACCAACCAAGCCTTGTCGTATATTAAAGCAGAAATTTTCGTCGTATTTATAATTGATTAGAATCATTATAATACTTTGATTGGTTCTATTGATAGTCCTTTACGTCCCAGGTAAACTTTGACTTCTATTGTATTTTTCTTGCTTTTAGTTAAATCTCTCTCTTACAAGAGCTATTGATTTTTAGGAGGGTCTTATGAACCACTAAGAAGGCTTGCACCCCATGCAAAAGAATACATCGAATCGAAATTCACAAATGGAGAGAGACTTTCTTTGTCAAATATTCCTGTGAGTTTGAAGCGTATTTTTGTCTCAATAATCGAGTCAAGATCCTTCCCTCGCCATTCTGGCTGAATAGGATGACGCTAATCTGCTTTTCATTAGCCTTTGGACCACACAGCTCTGAGAGCACATTGAATGCCACTGTTGGGGGCTGGCCATCTGGTAGCACCGTTCTATTTGTTTAACTCCCATGCTCTTTCCTAAAATTCTAAATGCTAAGCAGGTAGTTAACCTGTACAATTATTCAGCTCTCTGCTATGACCCGATTGGTATCGAACCCCGACTTACTGCGTACAAAGCGACCATTCTAAAACTGGAACAGGAACGCGGTTTTGGCATGCGCACCTACCATTGTTTAATATCTATCCTGCAGTTGCTTTTAAAGACTATCAACCTCTGGGTTATTGGACTAGCGTGCTTCCGCTGTAATTAATTTGCCAGAGGCTCAGTGAGAAAATACAAGGAAGCTCGTGGTTCCATACGCAATGATAGTCCTTACCAACTTCGCATGCGAATATTTGAGATCGGGTGATCCACTCTACTTTGTTTGGGAGCTGGTAGATTTTTTGTTTGACCTCAGCATCAAAATTTTTGGGACGAAAACAAGCGAAAAGTGGATAGAATCCTCCGTTCGACCTATACCTAAATAAGGCCACTCGGGCTGGTAGGCTATCGCAGTGGTGTAGAGCTAAAAATAACTGCTAGTGTGGCTCTATGGCCGGGGTGAAGTTGCAAGGTGCCAAATGAAGTCAAATGAAGTCAAATAAAATCAAAGATGAATTACCACCTCAACATTTTATCCCTTAAAGAAAATAAATCAGCTAGTGAATGAGAAAGAACACCGAAATTTTTTTCAGAAATTCGAAACAATAAGGGGGGGGGGGCTAGTGGCACCCAAAATCTTTGAAAAACCAGGGGGTGAGCCCCCACAGCCCCCTGCCTTACAGCCGGCGGCTATTGTAAACTTTTAAAAGATATATGTGACTCTTTGTGACCATTGATAATTTTTCAGTAATTGTTGATCATATACCATTTTTGTTCAAATCGACTCATGTTCTCAATTCATCATCTATTGCAGAAAGTCGTTGACGAGATTATGAAAATGGGTGTGAACACGGAAGACGTTCTGGTGAGCTATTTTCGTTTAGGTTTTGATATTCTAAATTTTGCTAAGTTTTGCAGAACAGAAAATCACCTAGATCAGAGCATTCGCAAGGGTCTTTTTATTTCTGTTATCCCTTCGGAGTATATACATATCGATGCAAATTAGCATTACAGCTTTGCCTAGGGAATGTAAATATACGTATGTTAATAATGTGTCCAAGAGACAAGTGATAAATCGCCAAGAGTGCGCAATAGTGGAACTAGAGCGATTATAGTAGCATATAAGAGATAATTAGCTTTTGTTTAGAGCTTTTGAGTTGCATACTCATCAACCATCAACTAAATATGCACAGGTTGAGATTTCACAAATTAATGAACGCGAAATTCAAAGTTCTAAACTAATGCTTATTTTCGTCCCCTATACTGTTGTTGTATATGTGTGTCTGACTCTAACATGTGCAGCATTGCGAGAGAGTGGCATTGGGGTTAGATTCGCCCCACGGTGCTGTTACTTAACAGTGTTTGCCAGCAAAAACGCCTCCATTCATGAACCGAACCTTGACCACTGTGTCACCTGCACTCCAAATTATTTACCGAAGATGCTTATGTATCCTTTCGTTACGTCACGTTGACACGTGACAGTACTAAAACTCGTGAATTTTCTAACCCGGACCAATTCGATTCAATCAATTTGCAGGGATCTTTGAGCGTTAGAGATAACGTGGATTTGCAAGAGACTGTTAACGAGATAGACAGAGAGATGTTCCTAGACATGCTTTTTGCCCTTAGCGAATACGGTTTGTTTGCGTTCGATTTCAGCTTTGTTTTCATTTATGAATTGCTCTGTACTTAGTACTTTCATTCTGCATTTTGCTCTAATTTTTACGTCCACACGTTGCGATTCCTGTTTGGCTGTGATATTTGTTCCTCTAGTTTATTCCAAATTTATATTTGCCTATTGCATGTGTCTGTGAATTGGTGCAAGAGGCAAGCGATAAAATCACAAACAGTGCTCTTTAGTGGGATCTTGAGCGCCGATACCAGTACAGAGAAAAAGAATGAGTTTTGTTCAGAACTCTGAGTTTCATGCTCATCGATCCTCAAAACATTTGAAACTCAGATTCTTAAAAGGATTATCCTCTTTCTCTGCGCTTATGTCATATGTTCATTATTTTCTGCAGATGGCGACAGTTTTGGGGATGAAATGGCCCGTTTGTTCTACAAATACTTAGCCTGGTTATTCGGTGTGTTAGATTTCTGTGTTGAAGGAAGATCCGAGGCATATCTACATGCTCAGTTATCATCTGAACGGGTACGTGTACTGCCATGGCCACGGCATATTTATGTCGTAGTCGCATCATACACGTCATACGAACATTATAGCCACGTCATAATCATACTTGATAGTCGCATGATAACTACGTTATTTTTGCGTCACAATAACGTCATAGTCACATCATGACAATGTCATAGCCACGTATTATAAATATCAGGGATATATCCAATTTACATCATAACTTTGTCATAATTACGCCATTCCTTGCTGAGGTTACTTTTATTACGAATGAAACCTTCCAGTCCTCTCCCACGTGAACAGGTTTTGATTTTGAGAGTGATGCTTGTGGGTAGAGTATTGCATCTGAATTCTGAAGGTGCAATTATCCAATGCTACAGGAGAGTAAAACGTATTGTGTAAGTAGGGAAAGTTTTCTTTATACACACCCTTTCCAAATTTCACTGCCTAATCCACGAACTTTATCCCACAAATCATCATTCATCCCTAGAACATGCAATTTATGGAACCTCTTGCCTTCTTCTTGCATTCCTGAATCTTACAGCTTGCCATCTTTCAAATCTAAGATCAATAAACTTGATATGATCTATCTCTCTCATCTTAGCCATTTGCTTTCTTCTTTTTTCCTTTGTTGGGGCTTTGTATACACCACCATGGCCTTTCCCCAAATACACCTTCTAAGCAATGTTGGATAGGAGCTCTCTTTAAGGAAACCAAGTATAGTTCATTCACTGAAAGCGTTTACTTGTTCGCTTGATTGACCTTAAGATCCTGATCTCTCATTGAAAAAAGGGCGAAGTTTCATCTCGTAATTTTCAAATAGATATCGTGGAAAAGAACCAATCACTTTCAAACTTTCAATGGGCATCTCAAGAAATCACATCCGATTGAAAACCAAAGTGAAATTTGCCAGGAAGATTCTCATTCGCCTCCTCCTGTTGCTTCCGTTTTTCCTGCTCTCCGACATTTGCTTTTTATTTTGTTTTTTTAGACGTCAAGAATGTTAGATTCACTCGGCCCATCTATTAGACCGTTATTTACTGACATGGTCGTCAACAAACTCAGACATGCTGCTTCGCAAGGACAGCAACTGACCGAGCAAGAAATCAAGGAAAAGTTAATCATGAAGAGAGAGAAAAAACATGAAGCAAGTGCAAGTGTACGTGAATAGTTCACATTTTCACATATGATTATCATCAAAACTACCATTGGTATAATTGTCATCATCATGAATCATCATCATCATTCGCATCATTATCACCATTATCATCAACATCATCACCACCGTCATCACCATTATTATCATCACCATCATCATAATCATCACCATAATCATCACCATCTGTTGCAATCAAGATGGTAATGGAAGCATTATTCTCGTGTACAGGAAGTCAACGGGGCATGCAGAGGTGACGCAGTTCATGAAGAGCAAATGGACATTGATCAGAAGTGGAATGAATTTTATGGAACGATCAACACTGATCAACAGAGTGATGATGAAGTTCCATATTCTCCATCCGAGTTTCAAGAATGGCATAGACACGTTCCACCGGTGAGTGTGTTTGCGATGATAATCACGTTTTTCTGCAGCTGTAACCATGATAGTATTTCAAAACATTGCAACGCTAATGGCAGGAAGGAAATTCTGTCGTCAACATTTTATTGACCGGCTGGTGTTAGCATCTCCTTTAATATTTCACGAAAGAGTAGTTGCATAGCAACATCACGCTGGAAATCGTTTTTCTGACACTAATCAGAGGAATGTCAATCTCTTTAACTTATTTTATTGAAGGGAAGAGTGCTCTTAACAGTAATCCTGCCATTGATTTGTCGCACAGGTTAGATCACTTGAACTGATGGTTGGCGTTGTGCTCCGGCGTCGCGAAATATCTTTTCTGGTCTAGCAAAAATGAAATCAGGATGCAGTTCAACTGAAAATGACATAAGGCCAGTCCGACAGCAGTGATAATGAATGCATAGATTAGTTAGTGAACAAATAAATGCATGAGTTACTTAGAATAAATGAACTATAGAATGAATAAATGAACTATGGAATGAATTAATGAATTATAGAATGAATGACCTAGTGAATGGATAGATGAATCAATCGATGAAAGAATAAATGAATGATTGAATGAATTAATGAATGAATGGATAAATATTAATCCTAAGCTGCAATATGAACAATCAGTGGAAATTGCTGAATTGCTGTTCGATTTTTCAAGAAAACATTTCTTTTTTCCAACTGAATGCGTTTCAAGACTTGAATGTTGATCTTATTCACTCAAGAACATTTCTCGGGCGAGCTAACTTTCGCTGACTCGCCGCTAATCAATCTCACGATTTATGTTTATATTTTGGTATTCTCAGTCCAGCGCAACTTATATTCCATCCTTAGCTCTGCTCTTTCCCCAACCTTCTCTTAGTCTTGATCTCAAGGTCTCCTTCTGTCCCGCTCTTTCCTTTTCCATGGGCTCTTTTCTTCCAATAACCCCCCCCCCCCCCCCCCCGTGCGTCTCCCTTGTAAAAATATGTCTGTAGACATGCATCCTGTCGACATGCATCCCCCTTTTATTATCAGCTCTCAATTGTTTCTTCGCCTTTACCACCAAACCCTTGTTTTATATTTTTCCTTGATGAAGATTCTTCTATTCATCTTCCTTTTAGTAACTTAAAATTTCTCTTTTTGCTGCTTTTGTTGCGTCTACTGCTGCTCAATGCACTCAACCTAAAACGTGACATAATCAGATTTTTATTCTGTATTTAAAAGGAAAATGGATTTAAACTGGTGGATTCCCGTTTCCTTCCTCGCCAATAGTGCTTTTAATTGTGGCTTGTACAGCATCCGCACCTGCCACACTTAAGCGACTGTTCTGCGACACCACTGTTTTTATATAGATTAGCAGAAAGCCAAGCAAACGATTTCTTTACGTTTGACTATCTTCTTGCCTAGGAATGGATATCTGTCATCACAAGAGATACTAAAAGGCAAAGATCTGAAAGCCATCAAAGACCATTCAGCGATGCGTACAATAGTGGATTGCCTGCGAAAAGACGGCGGGTGAAAATGCCATTTTTATGCAATGCCAATGCCATGTTGATGCCTTCAGTACCATTTCGATTTGATTGGGATATTTACTTCCCTTGTTTTAGTTTTTTTGTCTCTTTTCGGATTTGATGTCGCAAATGGTGTACTGAAATGCAGCTAAGCGTCGATTTTTCACCCATTGCTCCATTGTAATGGAAAAATTAACTTATTTAATCAATTATCTTCGTTATCGAAATTTTCATCGATGACGCTTGTTCATAATAATGCACATTCATAATGCACGCACACGTGCTTCATAAAATGCATTCATTCACGCGGTGCTAAAAAGCTTTTTACTTTGCACTTTTTAATGGTTAGTCAAACTTCTCAACGTGAAGCTGCTTGGAAGGGCGCTTGATCGTGGATCAGCTGGTCAGTGAGTGGCCCAAGGACACCTGTTGCATAGCTTTAACTTCTAAGTTGAAACTGCCACTTGCTCTCCAGATGTAGGAACGACGAGATGTGGTCACATCGATGGGAAGGGCCTGGTCACTGCTCGAAAAGCGTAGCTTCTCTGTTTTCTAACATCCTCTTTTCTACGGAGAAAGTTTCAACTCATGCGTCTATTGAATCAATTATGAAATGTTCTTGATATTTTATTACACGCAGAATTAGGCCTTAAAATTTATACCAAATGTGCTACTTATGTATTTATTTATTCAAGGCTGTCAAACCCCAAAATGAGAAGCAGATTGATTTCAAAATGGCCGTTCACAACTCAATAAAATCGGCAAGCGTCAAACCTGTAACCAGCAACGCAGGTATGTTTGCGCATCTGAAAGGTTGCCTCATAAGCACCCTGTTTATCTAACGCATTTTCGATCTCGATGACGATTTAAAAGGTAGTGCCCTCTTCATGCGTGGTGTTTTTATCAGCTGCTTTCTTCTTGCTTTCCTGAATCCTACAATTTGCCATCTTTCAAATCTAAGATAAATGAACTTGATCTGATCTCTCTCTCCTCTTAGCTTTTCGCTTTCTTCTTTCTTCCTTTGTTGGGGCTTTGTATAGGCCACCATGGCCTTTCCTCGACATAACCCACTAATAAAAGAAAAAAAAGCTGCCGCACATTAGCTTTAGATTTTGTGCGGCAGTCTTAGGCTGCATCTCAAAGACAACGACCAATACCAGAGCCATTTTATGATAATTCTATTCAATTCACAAAGCCAATTCTAGTAATATTTGCATCTTGTTTCTTGCTCTTAGTACTGATGATGATTCTAGTATGGAGTCGAAACCTCGTTTTATATAAGTAACCTGATTGTCTTAATTGGATTGTCAACTTTGACTTGCTTTGTCATGGACTGTCATAATTAACGTTTTCGATTTCGTCACCTTTAAATTCACTACGTGGATTTGCTAGAATTTTCAAAAGATGGCTCCTTTATTGGTCGTTGTTTTAATATTGAAGTACATTGGTTGTAATCATTAGAAGCCATGGTTTTAAAAGCAAAAGGAAATGTTCAGTTTGCAAGATTCCAGTTGATAATTACTACCATGGAAAACTGTCATAAGTCAGATGATAATGTTGACTAAAAGCTCGGTCCACCAAATGTTTTTAAGGGATGCAAAATTTCTTAGTCTTGTAATGTGGTAATAGTCAATTTTTGAATGAACCAGTTGTATATAAATTGAAAATGCAGAAATGTTAATTTTCAGTTTTCGTTTGGCATCGCTTGCTTCTTTGCCTTCTTTGACCTGTCAGATTAAACCTTGGCTTTTACCTGTCTAGTGAACTTTGATTGGTTTTCTTTTAGAATTGTTAAAAGACCTTGAAGCGGAAGATTTAGAAGTTTCTTTCCAAGAGAGATTTAAAAAAGATGCTAAAGAACGACTCGAAAAGGACCCGGACTACAAGCCAGGGCGATTCCCGAAAAGCGACGAATATTTCTTTCCAGAAAAGTGATTTTGTTTCCAGTTTTAAGATGCCTATGAGTTGCGTTTAACTTCGGTAGAAACTAATTTCACGATTATTTTAAGCAATTATTATTATTACTATTATATGAGGATTTTGTTTTTTGTGCATTCAGATTTTTGTAAGAGTTCGGTTCCTCGATGAGATGTGGAACTAAAAAGTTTTAGCTATCTTTATCTACCCTTCCATCTTTGAAACTCTTTATTACTGTATGTATCCGTTATTATTGATTAATCCTGATTTTATTGTCTACAGTCTCGGTCTGCTGTGTATCAATTCGATGCATTGCTTTCGATGCATTGCTTTCGATGCATTGCTTTCGATGCATTGCTTTCGATGCATTGCTTTTAGGCATCCTAACAGATTAGAAGAATCGGGATATTTTCCCTTGCCAATGCTGCTGTATTGCGGATCGCCTTGTATTGTTAACTACTTGGTCTTCTTTTACCTAATCTTTATGCTCTTTAAAGACATCAGTTCCACTGAATCACTCATAGATCGCAGCTATATTATTGTGATGAACTTGCCACCCAACATTTCCAATTAAAACGTTCTATTCAATCATTGAGTGATTTGGTAACCTGTTTTATAGCAGCTAGCTCTGTCATATAGTGTCAGTAAATCATTGCACTCTCCCAAATGTACCTCAATTTGTTTTATTTCGACGCAAATTGCTCTCGTAGACGCTGTGTACATTGAGAGCGGAATAAGACGCGTATTAAGAGAAAATCAAACGAGTAATCTATAATTTTTAATGCATTAATCCTAACCTAAGGCTGCCTTTTAATTCTTTCTTCCTTTGATCCCTGACTCATTTTATGCTTTGTTTTTGTTTAATGTCGGCTTGGAAACCATCAAGAAATAGTGTGCTTGATTCGGTTGAATCGAACAAATATTGTATTAAGTTAACATACATGCATGCTGCATTCCACGTTCATAATTGCTTAACCAAACCATTTTTATTCGAATAAGTGAAATAATTCAGCGTATACACGAGAATCAACCGCTAGATTTGTCTTGATGTGCATCAGAAAAGAGCCGGAGAGTGAGGCTAAGATGTTGTTAAGTGAAATTAATAGTCACTCTGGTTTTTGACACTTTTAAGTTCATAACAGCTTAAGTTTCTCAATTTGTGATGTTTGTATATTTTTTTATACATGTAATCATATGTATAAAAAGAATATACAAACATCTCAAATTCTGCGTAGGTGTCAATGGAAGACATTAGGACATTGAGAAGCTCTTAACTTATCGAGCAGTGTCCATGTCCTTCCTCTCGATGTGATCACATCTCGTGATTCCTACGCTTGGAATTGCAGAGAGCTGGTGAATCTCCTCTCTCTAAGTGAAAGTTTAGCTGAGGGGGGACTTGAACCACTGACCATAGGATCAATGTGCAAGAATCTTACCAATGAGCAAACCTGACACCTGTTTGTATTTGCCAATATTCGCAACGGTCAAGATTTGTGTGAGTTTTATGGTGCATTCCCGAAGCAAATGATGAATTCTCAAAGGTGCTAACACCAAAGAAATACTGTTTACAGTTGCTTTATTTTAGTGGCCAATTGCGTAAGGGAAAAATTACTGGCATTGGAAACTTTTGTGCAGAAAAGAAAGACGTGTAAAAGGGGGAATTGGTTTTTATACTATGAAGAGCTAGAATACTTAACGTAACGTTGAGATTAGAAGTTATGCAGATGTTTTTGCAAAGTATGAAGCCAACGCGGATGGCTGAGAGTAAGAAAAAAGCTCTTTCGCCACCTGCATGGGGAACGTTTTCAATGAAATTCCACTACGATGAAAAGTTAACAGGAGAATGATGAGGACTGCAGCAATAGATGGAATGAAAGATGATTGCTCAATGGAGTGATTGCAAATTGATTGATTGAATTGTTGCAGATTGTTTGATCGAATGACTGAAAGTTTTCATTCATAGATTGATTGATTGATTGATTGATTGATTGATTGATCCAATGATAACAGCTTAATTTCTTATTCATCGATCTTTGATTTACATATTTATGTATGCATTGATTAATTGATTTATCGATCGATCGATTGATTGATTGATTGATTGATTGATTGATCGATGGCTTGATCAGCTAAATTTAACTCATACATTCTGAGAGGGAAATGTGAATTTTTTTCGGATTTCCTTCTCAAGCTTTCTCGTGACTGTTAAGAGAGCACCGAGCAAAACACACTCAGATTTGTGACACAATTCCATGTGACAGTCTCCCCCCGTTATGATAAAGAGGGCTTTCTTTATGATGTCCACCATTCCTAGTAATTTTATTTCCTCCAGTTTGTCGATGTAGATTCAGATAACAGCGTTAGTCATTTTGATGCATTTTCCGAGCCATTCCTAGATTGCCAATGATGCTTGATATTTCTTCATGCTTCACTTTCTATTGATTGCAATCTCCAAACCTCTATAGCTTTGCAACTTCTTTGCGAGCTTAGTTTCTCATAGGGTTTATCATTATTTGTTCAAAGGGCCTCTCCAGTGAAAATTTTTATTTTCGAATTAGATTCGTTCGAGCTCTCTGATTTCGAACCAGCAATTATTCATACAATATCTCGCACCGTTTTAATTTCCTAAGAGCTTAAAGTTCGTTTTCGAGCTCAAAATTTGCTGAAGAAAATTCCCGGAGTTGTACTAAGTGAGGTCAAAATGACGCACGACATTTTCTCGGTCATTCGTTTTTCTCATGAGAATTCATCGATTTATGAACAAAATGACGGATTCAATTTCCGATACACTGACGCCACCTCCAAATGCAAGTAGCTTAAAATGCCGAGATTACAAATTCTCGGGATTTATCGTGATATACTTTGTGACGTCACTAAGTAGCTGTTGGTGCTTCTGTTTTTTCTCGTTTTTTTTCGGTGAAATCTGACTTAAACCGCTTATAACTTGGAAACGTTACAAGATATCAGAAAAATAACCCCAGATTCAAGATCAGGACACTTGATTATACCATATTCTAAGATAAAAATCTTTCACACTAGAGGCCCTTTCATTCCTATGGTTCGCATTACTTTTCGTGCATTTCGCAGTCATGCTTTCATCGCACCATTGCCTCATTATTACTCGACGTCGATTGTTTTCGTGTTTGCGTTATAAATTCGCATTTTACTACTGCGCAATGATTCAAACTAGAATAGCGAAGCCTTCAGCAATGCAAACCAGCGTCGATGCCAGATGTTTTGCGACTTTCATGACCTGCCGACATTAGCAAACCCTTTGTGTGTGCTGATGTCTCATTGGCCAGCTCCTGTAAAGCATTCGCTTCTCACTTCATGCCTCACAAGAACTGACATTCCCCATGCAGAGAAACATTGCTTGCTAGTTCCAGCTTTTCCATCATGATCATGTTTGTGTGGTACCGTATAGCTGTTTTTGGTAAGTGAAATCTGTAAATGACGTTGAAGTTTTTAGTTGAGGTTCATTAAAAATTGTGTGGAGACATCCATTTTCTGTTTTTATGTCCAAAGCACATAGATTGTATTTTATTACCTTGTTATTCATCAATTTCGGTACTACATTTCTCTCTTCCTTTTTCTTTCTACAGCCTTGTGTTCTCAAATGGTTCTCGGAAGCCTTGATCAGTTGTCTCCTCAAGAGAAAATTCTACTGAAGTTTTTTGGAAGCAGCAGACGTATGGGAGAGGTTTTACCGAAACGAAATTTAACTGATGGGATTCCTTTGACTGTCAAATTCGCATATATCTTATCTCACATTTACGACATCGTGAGTAGCTTACTTTTCTCATCCTACTATTTCACGACATTGTAAGTTGGTCAATTTTTGCAATATCCTATTTTTCTTAGAAACTGGTCACCTTTTTCTTGTCTGCTATATGACATCGTAAGCTGTCCAGATATTCTTCTTTTGCATTACGAAGGTAGACTTCAGCTTGATATGTTTAGGAGCATTAATAGCTCTTTGACTGTGTTCCCACTGATTGTACGAAGGCTGAACAGAGCTATAGGGAAATATCGTGTCATTTCGCTTGTAGGTCACTCACGATCGCCTGATGGCTCGTGATCTTCAGATCATTTCTAATAACTGACTTGTGATCTATCCCATTAGATCGCCTTTTTCTTCTGATCACTGACTCCCTGTCAATCATTGGATAACTTGCGATCATTAAATCAACCATGATCATTAAATCACTTTTGATATTTGACTCATTTATCATTATTGCGGTCTAAAAATTGCATCGCATGCGACGGACGATGGTGTTGAAGACACGGGACACTTTGCTGCATTGGCCTCCTTTTGTGCTTCAACGTCGAAACTATCTCAAGACTGTCTCGAAACTGTCTCGAAACTATCTCCAAACTGTCTCGAAACTATCTCGAAACTATCTCCAAACTGTCTCGAAACTGTCTCGAAACTATCTCCAAACTATCTCCAAACTATCTCGAAACTATCTCCAAACTGTCTCGAAACTATCTCGAAACTATCTCCAAACTGTCTCGAAACTGTCTCGAAACTATCTCCAAACTATCTCCAAACTATCTCGAAACTATCTCCAAACTGTCTCGAAACTGTCTCGAAACTATCTCTAAACTGTCTCCAAACTGTCTCGAAACTAACTCAAAACTGTCTCCAAACTATCTCGAAACTATCTCCAAACTGTCTCCAAACTGTCTCGAAACTATCTCCAAACTGTCTCGAAACTATCTCCAAACTGTCTCGAAACTGTCTCCAAACTGTCTCCAAACTATCTCCAAACTATCTCCAAACTGTCTCCAAACTGTCTCCAAACTGTCTCCAAACTGTCTCGAAACTATCTCCAAACTGTCTCGAAACTATCTCCAAACTGTCTCGAAACTGTCTCGAAACTATCTCCAAACTGTCTCCAAACTATCTCCAAACTGTCTCCAAACTATCTCCAAACTATCTCGAAACTGTCTCGAAACTATCTCGAATCTACCTCCAAACTATCTCCAAACTATCTCGAAACTGTCTCCAAACTGTCTCCAAACTATCTCTTAACTGTCTCCAAACTGTCTCCAAACTGTCTCGAAACTATCTCCAAACTGTCTCGAAACTATCTCCAAACTGTCTCGAAACTGTCTCGAAACTATCTCCAAACTGTCTCGAAACTATCTCCAAACTATCTCGAAACTATCTCGAAACTTTCTGGAAACTATCTCCAAACTGTCTCGAAACTGTCTCGAAACTATCTCCAAACTGTCTCCAAACTATCTCCAAACTGTCTCCAAACTGTCTCGAAACTGTCTCGAAACTATCTCGAAACTTTCTGGAAACTATCTCCAAACTGTCTCGAAACTATCTCCAAACTGTCTCGAAACTATCTCCAAACTGTCTCGAAACTGTCTCCAAACTGTCTCCAAACTATCTCCAAACTATCTCCAAACTGTCTCCAAACTGTCTCCAAACTGTCTCCAAACTGTCTCGAAACTATCTCCAAACTGTCTCGAAACTATCTCCAAACTGTCTCGAAACTGTCTCGAAACTATCTCCAAACTGTCTCCAAACTATCTCCAAACTGTCTCCAAACTATCTCCAAACTATCTCGAAACTGTCTCGAAACTATCTCGAATCTACCTCCAAACTATCTCCAAACTATCTCGAAACTGTCTCGAAACTGTCTCCAAACTATCTCTTAACTGTCTCCAAACTGTCTCGAAACTATCTCCAAACTATCTCTTAACTGTCTCCAAACTGTCTCCAAACTGTCTCGAAACTATCTCGAAACTTTCTGGAAACTATCTCCAAACTATCTCGAAACTATCTCGAAACTTTCTGGAAACTATCTCCAAACTATCTCCAAACTATCTCCAAACTATCTCGAAACTATCTCGAAACTTTCTGGAAACTATCTCCAAACTGTCTCGAAACTGTCTCGAAACTGTCTCGAAACTATCTCCAAACTGTCTCGAAACTGTCTCGAAACTATCTCGAAACTTTCTGGAAACTATCTCCAAACTATCTCCAAACTATGTTTCTGAGATTCTCGCTAGAAAGCCTGGAGGGGTCATTCCTTTATCAGATGTGTAACCATGACTCTGATTTTTTTCTACCAAAAAACACCCTTTTTCAATTTCTCTGCTCAAAAATCTAATTCTTGCCCCTATTTGTAGGAAGCCTTGGGTGTGTCAAAAATGTAACAAATTTTCTTAGAAAGAGACATTTTCTGAGACTAGCCTAGCACTGTCAGTCCTCTCCTTTTTCTAAGGCAATGTCTCCTAGTTTTTGCTTGTATATTCATGAACTGACCCCTTCAAAGGAATTTTAGGAAAGCTTTCGAAAATGAACCCCTTTTTAATTTCTCAACCCTAGATTCTATGCAAATAATAGACCCTTTCTCCTACATTTTCAAGATGTCTTTCTCGCGGTTACAGTAAGGGAAATTAAGTGCCCCTGGCTATCTACCGCTAGGCTTAAAAGGGACCATCTGGATCTTTTAGTCTTCCAACTATGGTTCTAACGCAGCTTTTACTGTGTGATGATAGCAGCATTCCTAGTAATTTTAACAGGAGGATAACTGCGTCATATACTCGAATTCAAGCTTAGCAGAAACCATAGACAGGGCTCTGAATATTTTCTAGGGAAATGGACTTCATGAGGTGGTTCCCCTTTGCCTTCCTTTGTTTTTATTGTGACAGGTGCAGAATTCGAATTCATAACCCCTGCTTTATGAGTTCGCAATCTCAACTACTACGCAACGGTACCGCCGTTTTAATCTACTAGGCTCTAAATGGACTAGTTTCAAGTTTGAATGATTTTTTCGATTGTCAATATCAGACTAATTAGCGATTTAAAAGAAGTTCATCTCACACTAACTTGTATGTGCCCAGATCAATCCTGAAAAGGGCTGATCGGTCCGTATCAATAAAATACAGTAAAATATGGGATGAACTTCGACTTGACATTAGACACTGAATATTACTGACACTTTTCATGAGAACAGAACTATGTTAATGGCAGATTGAAGTGTCTAAATTTCACATCAAAAATCTTACTAAGCATTGTGAAGAAATTTGTATATGACTTTGCTATATTTGTATTCTCGCATGTGTAGTGCGGTAGAGAGGGACCAGGGGAAGACAGTTTGCAGGACTATAATGGTCTGTCGTCTGAAAATAAAACCCATATACACTATCTTTATCTATCTATCTATCTATCTATCTATCTATCTATCCATCTATATATCTATCTATCTATCTATCTATCTATCTATCTATCTATCAATCTATATATCTATCTATCTATCCATATATATCTATCTATCTATCTATATATCTATCTATCTATCTATCTATCTATCTATCTATCTATCCATCTATCTATCTATCCATCTATCTATCTATCTATATGTCTATCTATCCATCTATATATCTATCTATCTATCTATGGCTATCTACATATCTATCTATCCTTCTATATATCTATCTATCTATCTATCTATCTATCTATGCCTATCTATCTATGCCTATCTATCTATGCCTATTTATCTATGCCTATCTATCTATCTATATATCTATCTATCCATCTATATATCTATCTATCTATCTATCTATCCATCTATATATCTATCTATCTATCTATCTATCCATCTATATATCTATCTATCTATCTATCTATCTATATATCTATCTATCCATCTATATATCTATCTATCTATCTATCTATCTATCTATCTATCTATCTATCTATCCATATATATCTATCTATCCATCTATCTATCTATCGATGTATCTATCTATGCCTATCTATGCCTATCCATGCCTATATATGCCTATCTCTGCCTATCTATCTATCTATCTATCTATCTATCCATCCATCTATCTATCTATCTATCTATCTATCTATCTATCTATCTATATATCTATCAATCTATCTTTATCTATATATATATATCTATCTATCTATCCATCTATCTATCCATCTATATATATATATATATATATATATATATATCTATCTATCTATCTATCTATACATCTATTTATCCATCTATATATCTATCTATCTATCTATCTATCTATCTATCTATCTATCTATCTATCTATCTATCTATCTATCAATTCTTCTATCTATTGATTTATTATCTATCTGTTTATCAATCTAAGTACCTATTTTTTTAATTAACAGGCATCGTGAAATGAACTCTTTTTTATTATTGAAGCACTCGTGATGATTTAATCGACAATAATGATTAAGTCACTTTTATTGTCTACTTTCTAATTGTTAGCAAACCATTTGCAACAGTGGGCTCTTTCATTTCAGTTAATCCGAATATGAAAATAATTTTGCACATTTAAGCGATAGTTTCTGCATGCTGCCAAATGCTCTGTAGTATCTCATGATCTGGCATGCTATGAATTCATTCTTCTATTCAGCTTACAACCTACGTGTAGTGACCCTAGCTTGATTATTTCAGCAGAAAACGAGGTTAAATTTTGGCACTAGTTTAAGGAAAGAGAGGTGGCACTACTTTTAAAAGTTGCTACAGATCGCTTTTTTGCATTCATTTCTATCTTGGTGAAAAGTTATAGATTCATAATTGCACATTGATTTATTAGCATTTTCATCATTCGTTTTTGAATAAATGGGAGCTCCATTGTTGGCATCTGTTGTTGTGAAACATCTTTTTTTATAAAAGCGGCATCTGCGCAGCGGGAAAATTTGGACAGCTCTTTTTGCGTGCTCTGTAGTCTCTATTTGCAAACGTAATCATTACAATGCATTCTCGAAAATTCGAATGGCTGCTATTACTTACACAGCAGGAAGGCGATGACTCCTTCAAAGCAGGCTGGATTGTACCATTTAATTAGCAGCAGATGTGGTCAGATTAATCAAGAAACCAAACACAGTAGAGATTAGAGGAAATTATTGCGCATTATCGCGAAATTAAAACGTTTAACCCTTGCCATCCCTAATCACTAAACACAACTATCCAGCATGGAATGACCACCCCATTCTACTTTCTGTTGATGCTTCTGTAATCTCAGCTCTTTTGCTCTTTTAGAAAGCTAATGAAGAGGAAGTTGACCTGGGCTTTTGGATATCATTGGTAAGCTTAGTTTAAGCCACTTCAGAATCACATCTTCTTAGTAAGATTTCGTATCATTGAAATGCTATCCTTGAATGACATCAAGACCTCCAGCTTATGTAAAGAGCTCAAGATATTTTTCTCCCCGTTAGCGTGATAAATAATTCGTGTTTGACTACCGGCGTAAGAGCGTAATTAAATTTAATCCAAACATGTTCTATACTAGGCCGTTAACGCTATTTTATCTCGATTTCGGAGAAATTTCCCGGGGCTAGTAAAAGACGACGTTTTTCGAAACACGCTTTTGAAAGTCGATAATATCAGCATTGATTTTGATTCAACATTGCAGCATATCTTTTTCGACATGCTGCACACATAACTCATTCATGTGATTCCAGTTTTAAATGATGAAGTGACTCTGTGAATCTGAAGGTATTAAGGATAATGAGAAGCTATGTGTATCAAACAGTGTTCGGTTTCTTCTTCTCCTAACGTGATCCATCCTTGAGAAGCTACACTCA
This sequence comes from Pseudorhiza aurosa, assembly GCA_964026355.1. Lineage (NCBI taxonomy): Eukaryota > Metazoa > Cnidaria > Scyphozoa > Rhizostomeae > Lychnorhizidae > Pseudorhiza > Pseudorhiza aurosa. Next base: position 2,708,718 of record OZ032124.1, read on the forward strand.
TCGAGCAGTGTCTTCGTCCTTTCTTCTAATGTGACGTCATTTCGAGATTCCTATGATTCAATATTCTCAAAGTAGATTTCAGGGCGCTGTACAACGCTATGCTTGTCGAGTAGTGTCATGATCTTTCCTCAAGTTCTGATCACTTTTAATGATTTTCCAGCCTCGTATTGCTGGTAGCTGTGTGACTCGCCTCGTTTCGTGGGAAAGTCAAGCATGAGGAAAGGCTCGAATCTCTGATCATCTGTGAACGGTCGCTTTGCTAACAACTTATCCTCGTATCCAGATGTGAGATTAATTGCACTGCTAAGGCAATTCTGACAACGAGGCCGGTCTTTCTTCAGAAACCCAGCCTACAAGTGTGGTGACAATGGACAAAGGAGCCATTACTTTTAGTTTAGTTTCAATACTAAGTTTGACTATAATCGTAAGAGTGGAATAATGAAAATTAATATCGGACGGTTTAATATGTTTTTGCAGAAATGGAATAACCAGCTTGTTAGCTGGAATACGTCTGAATACCCAGTGAAATACATTGAAGTGCCATCAAATAGACTTTGGGTACCCAGAGTTTACCTGATTGAGAAGTAGGTACCATTTTGATTTTGCCTCCTGTCCCTAAGTCTAAGTTTTCTCAGAAATTTTCAAGGCTGCAAAGACAATGTGGATCATGATTCATTCCATTCCAATTTAGTCTTCCATTATAGTCCGCACCCAAATTTGGAAAGCTGACTCAACAATAAACTAGGAATTGGCCACAAATCCAAACAAATTCGACTATTATCTAGAATACAAGTGTTAGGAAGTTACATGTTATCGGCCTTGCAGTCTTATCCGAGAAGCGCTTTTGTCAAGCCAGAGTTATTGAGCAACACCAAAAAGTAAGATGGCTGATGATACCAAACTGTGCTCGGAGTAACACGTATTCAGTTTCTAAGAAATATATCTGATATAAGGGTAGAAGGATATTGCTTTGTAAATGAATGTTTAGGTTCAAAATATTGACTAATGCATAGAAAAATGGAACAATTATTGCATTGCACTAAAGATCTTTTGATTCGACACTAATCATGCGAATATAATGAATATAACGAGTATAATGCATGATCAGCTAATAGCCGGAACAAAACTAAGACATTTTACGTTATTCATATTGAAATAGTTTTAGAGCTCCTATAAGGACCACTTGTTTACTCCTGGCCTCCTTTGGTCGACACATTCAAAGCGGGTAGTATTGTAATATCAGCATTAGAAAAGGCTGTGCAATTATTAGAACGAAAAATTTATTCCAAGTTATAATTTCGAGGCGAAGAGTGACTTCTATGCTAGAAACGAGTATCGGAAAGCACCTTGTTAGAGAGGCACCATACTGAGGCACGGAATTGTGAATCAGGATGGCCAATGTCATTGCTCACCGCAATTTAGTCTCAGTGTTTTGCCAGGTGTCTATTTACGTTCCTGGATGAACACTTTAAGGGTGGAGAGAACATCCATGAGGGTACCTCAGACCTGGAGCATCTGTCTGGCACAGTATTCAAAACAGAAAGCTCCAGATGAAGTTGATAAGATCCACCTAAAGTGACAAGACTTTTTGTGCCTGATTTCTGACGGTGGATTTTAGTTAGAAGCTTTTCAAGTTTCTCTATTCAAATTAACATTTTCTTTAAGTTAGTTCCATTATACCGATTCATTCTGTAGTAGTTCTAATGCGAGTAGCTACAAGAAGTATTGCCCTTCAGTTTCGACCATCGGTTACATACCCAGTGGATTCTTTGTCGAGTTCAACAATTTACCTACTTCCTTTTGATAATTTGTTTGACATGCTGATAATTTTCTATTTTGTTAGTGCCATTTCGCAGCCATTGTCTCCAACTGTTGAGACCTCAAACGCACTGGTTCACCCAAATGGCGACACTACCATTGACTTTGCTCTCACCATAAAGTTGTCGTGCAGCATGCCAGCTTGTCTGTTTCCCGCAGATAAGCACACTTGTGCGACCACGTTCAACTCAATTTCATACGACAGGAATGTTCTGCTTCTGCAATTCAATGAAAAGATCGTCGCTGAATATAGCGCATTTGAAAAGCTCGAATCTGGATTGTGGAAGATTACTAGAAATCCGTTTCGCGAGGTACCTTTGATAACATCGTCTGGCCTAGGATATGGCAAAAGTTCTGCTTTGAGTTCAAGCCTCACATTCACAAGGAAACCAGGGTAGCTATTTTTGTACAATTTTTTTCAATAAATATCTATCCACCATCTATTCCGCTATTTTGGAATAATCATTCATTCCTTTTCTTGATTCGCTATTTCATTTTCCTAATTTGGTTACTTTGATACAGAACAAGTCCAGAGAGAAGTAACGAAACTTATCGGTGAGATCCTTCCATAAACAATTATATTTGTAATTCTTTTTATGTCAACTCAGTCGCAAGAAGAGTTACTAAAACTTCACCATAAATCTATCAAGCATTCCTTCCTTCATCACAAATTTCTTCTTTATCTCTTTTGTTGATATTCATCCCTCAAGTTCTCATTCCGCATAAGCACTGAAGTTCCCACCTCATCATTAACCATAACTGCATCTGCTAAAAGTTTCTACATGCAATATCAAAAGTAGTACTTGACAGTATTATTTTCCAGGTTTTCTTTTGCAATGGTAAACTTTCTATTTATCAAGGCAACCATTTCTCCTGTGTTCCCGCAACAACAATAAAGCAAAATTTGATGAAAACACAAGAGTTAATCTGAACATTTAAGTCAGTGCAAATGCAGGAGGCACCTTCTTCCTGGTAATAGGAACACAATATCGAATGGCTTTCACGTCTCCAAAGTCCTTCTCTCGAGCGACTGTGTGAGGTCTAATGAAATTAAGGTCCTGGAGAAGAAATATCCTTATCAGGAAGCCAGATTGCATGTCTCTTTTTCATTGCAAGTAAACGTAGGGTAAAATGCAGTGAACAGTATTTAGCTACTTCTAAGGGCGACTTGGGGCAATTTAGCTGTGCTGGTGCAGAGGAAAGAGAAGAATAAGTTTAAAACAGAGAGCATGTTACAGAACGCATCACATCGTTCTGTTTTGGGGGGAAATTTAGAAAGGCTGTCACTAGCTATCTTGAATTCACTATTACGCTATTGGTCCCAACGATTGATTTTCTTAACGAACACTTCCATCGTCTCCAGTCCTTCATAAATAGGATTTTGTTTTGGAAAATCCCGTGTAAAAAGAATCATGCCGGATCACTGTGCCCATAACTAATGGCTGCCAACCCAGAATTTACGTCATAGTGACGTATCCAATGAATAGTACTTTGACTTTAAAACCACATTGCATTCACTCGATAGATTCCACGCCAATTCTTCAGGCAGTTAGCTGAAAATTCAATATATTCTTCATGATTGACAATTTCGAACAAAAACCGTAGTTCAACATGATTTTATATGCTTAGAGATTAAGAAATGGATCAAAAGCTTGATTTCCCCATTTCAGTTACAGGGAATCCATTCCTCCCTTCTGCATAGGAATATTTCATTGGTTATTAATGGGTTATAACCAAGTTTCAAATTCACCTCGCAATAAACTGCCACTTACCGGACAAGCATTACAATTAACTGTGTCTGCCTATGAAGTGTAATTGAAGACGGATTTCCGAAAACAAATTCGATTTGAAAACCGAATTTAAAATCAAGCACGGGTGTTTATTCCCAGTGAGAGTCCCAGTTGGCAAAATGACAAGAGCACATACATCTTCTGTGATGGTAACCCTGGGACAACGGCCAGTTTATATTTGAAGTCTCTAATTCCTCCTTTCTCGCCCCCAGCTTCTTTGGGCCAGTTGCCAATTTCCAAATTGGATTTTGTTATAAACATCGACTCCTTTTCACTAATATGACTACTCCTGAATGTCGACTGCCTGTCCACTGGCCGCCGGATCTCAAATGCACTGGCTGGAGATGGTACCTCTCTAACAAGATGCTCCCCTGCGGTCGTACCAAGTGTGGGAGTCAACTATGTTTTCACCGAATTGCATAAGAGTTTCTTACCAAGCAGCGATTTCATATTGTTTTATCTCGTATTTCAGCTACTACGTTCTAACTGTTATTGGCCCGATCGTTCTTATCTGCATTGTCACATTCTGCTCCGTTCTCCTTCCCTGGGAATCCGGTGAGCGAACATCTCTGCTCATAACGTGTTTCCTTGCTCTCATCGTGTACCTGGATACGATACTGAACAACGTGCCAAAGACTTCCGATTACATTCCAGTCATCGTGTGGTTTGTCATAATCGTGCTGATTTTCACGATCCTTCAAATTGCCTTCACGGCACTGGCTTCGTATTATGCCGAGAGAGCAGTGAAGAAGAAGAAGTTTGTGGCACCTCACAAACGCGTAGTCGATTTAATCAAGAAGATCTTCTTCAAAAGTCGTAAGAAGGAAATTGCTAAGATAAAGACGTTTAAAGAAGCTGACTACCAGAATGGTGCCGAGAACGATATGGAAATCGTGCGAAAGTTCCCGCCAGCAATGATACGACAATTATCACTGAGCAAACAGGCCAGTCGAAGAAAAATTTCAAGCGATGATTATCTTGACGAGAGGGAAAATATTGCGAAGGTGGATGAGCCCTATAACGCAGAAGGCAAAATCAAGGGAGATTGGGAATACGCAAATGTTGGCAATGACAAAGGTGAAGGCTCTTGCGAGACGAGCCCGTGCAAGAAAGCCTGCAAACTGGTTGATCGATTGTCAGTCTTCCTCTCCTTGGCTTTCCTCGTGTTTTGCCCTATATTTTTCCAACTACTCTTTTCTGAAAGTATACCGATTACCTGTCCAAAACAAGTTCAAGTATTGAAGTTTTGATGCCATCAAATAGACATGTCTGCACAAACACCGCTACACTAGCTTAAAGGGTAAAAACGATTTATTTCTTCCGTGCTCGACCATTCGCCATTGGTGGAAAGCAGTTTATGAACGAAAAACTAGAAATGATCTTTCATGTTTATCTCAGCTTGGATAATGAAGTGTACCAGAATTTCGTGTTGATTTGGTTGACTTTCGTTGTCAAGATAAAGACAAGGCCTAGAATAAATCATATCAGTTTGAATAAGCTTTTTTCACTAGAATATTCGACCTCGCTCATCGCCCGAATGCAGATTTTGCTTGCGTTGATGAGTTCTATAATTCACTAGCTTATTTTTCATGTATTCTACTTAGCATCTGAAGATCTATTGCAGAATGATGATAAGCTATGCTTGTCGATTATCTTCCTCCTTCCTCTCAATGTGACCATATCTCTTGGAAGCTTCGCTCCATTTTTAAGAACTTTTCAAAAGAAATCTTGTGCGATCTAAGTTGAACTTTGAATAGTTTCTGGATTCCTTCTGCATTTTTTTCAATACGTGCTGTTCTTAATTATGGTTCATTTTTTCAAATCGATCCTGTCTCTCCTTATCTCCCCTGCCCTCTTTTTTCCTGTTCTGTTTGGTCCTGCCCTGTTTGGTCCTGTTCTGTACTGTTCTGTTCTGTTTGGTCCTGCCCTGTTTGGTCCTGTTCTGCTCTGTTTGCCTCTCTTGTGTTTTGTCGTACAGCATAATTCCTCCCATGCACCAAAAACCACCTGGGACCACGATTATCATTCCCTTGTTTAGCTTCCTAGACCTTCAGCACAGCACGTTCAAATCTCAGCACACCATTTTGCCCTGAAATTCCACTGGGATCTGCAAAAGTGCATCGATGCCACGTTGAGGGTGACGTCAGCTCACAGGGCTCTTGAATTCGATTTCTCTGTAGCTACTGATGGTTTGAATAAGGTAGGCCGAGGTTCAATCCGAAGGCCTGTCTTAACCCGAGCAAGAATGCAAGAAAGGATAAAATTAGATGCAACATAGCACTGTTTATCTATGCGCTGGGCTAGGGATTAGCCAGTACGACAGGGAAAGGAGATTTTGCCTAAAATAGTCAACGAAAAATGAAGTCAGTGGGAGTAAGGTACGAATCTTTTATTTGTAAATTGCTCGCGCCGTGCACAGACGGGCATTGCATTTCAATTCGAATCGCTTTCCTACCAATCAAAATCCAGCCCAATTTGGAATTACTTTAACCCAACAGAACATCAAATTTCACAAATTTCCATTCCACAGCTTTGAGGTCATCATCAACTTTTTGAACTAACCACGACCTCGATCGATCATCGTCGTTCTTCATTAAATATTACTTGACAGACAATAAATTATACTTCTCTTCGGCCCGGATATTGGCCTCTCGTCGATTACACACGGCTGAAAGAGTCTAATTTTGAAACATTGAATTCCACGTTCATTTTGGATTACCCTTTGAACAGATTATCACAGCTTCATAAAAAGGTCGGGTTCTGTTCCATGCTTATCGAGATAATTACCAAATTGATTTACGATTTCTCCTTCTCGCCCTCTGGTCACCTATATCCTAGCTACATCAGCTTGTAAAGAGAATTAGCTTTGAATCCCAAGGCCTAGGAAGGTATTACCATGTCGAAATTCAAATATGGTTGCAGGAGATTCTTCTCGCAACCCTTCTTCTTTCATTACTTGTAGAGAGGTCAGAGAATGGGGCGAATCGCAAACAAGCGAAGCACGTAAGGTCTATTCGTGAACCACACACGATGTAAATTGTCAGGCAGTTGAAATTCAGACTTAACAGCTAATTTCGAACTTCTTGAAAAGCGTAACTCCAAACCGAAGGCCGGCCCATTTTTGCTATTCGAGAAATGACACAATTTCTGATGCCTTCTTTGCTCAGCACGTGCTTAAGGTGGCTCATTTCACAGACAAAGCTAATGACCGTTGCATGAATGGTCTAACGCTTTTGAGAAAGACAGCGTTAATAAAAACGCTAGGCAAAGTGGGTAGAAGATGACGAAACGCGACACAAGAATAATGGAAACATTTCATTCCAATTAGATTTAAGATACAGTTAAAAACCTCTCTAATACATAGGTAGTTTGAAATTGGCTTGCCTGGCTTGGGGTTTACAATCTAAAACTAATACAATGGGAAAGGAACAAAATAAACTGAAATGCATATGAGATAGATATTAAATCAATAGAATGGGGCAGGTCTAATAGGGAAGAAGGTCAGGATTAGTCCAAGTTTTACTTATGCAGCAAAAGATGTAGTAAGAGGTGCGAATGGCTATAGTGGAAAATTCTGAGTTGCAAATTTCAAGAAAAATAGTACAAAAGTTGCTGATGATACCTAAAGCGCTGATGGAGAGATTAACAAAGTGGACCGAATTGAATCCCTTTTTGATATCGGATAGGAGAGGGATATTAATTATAATGATAAACTACAGGGAAGCCTTGTCTGCAAGAATTGCAAAAGATAGTAATGAATGGGACGGCTCATTTGCTGCGACGTGTACTATCCATGTGAATGACTATACTGTTCTGAGAAATCAGAAGATTAACACTATCGTAGTGCTACAGTCATAAAGTGCATGAAACTTCGCCTTCCCTTACCCTAGGTTATTGGAGATAACTCGGCAAGGGATTGTGTCTAATAGAAAATTAGCAACATAGAAATCAAATAATACTGTAATAATGTTTATGCAGTATACCATTGTTGTTAACAATGTGTGTTCTGTTCACAATTAAGTCAGCTGAAGTTCATTCAAAAGCTCCTACAGTCAGCCAACTCTATCTAATTCGAACTCTCTGGGGCAACGTATAATTGTTCGAATTACGAAAGTTCGAATTACAGAGCTTCGAATTATTGAGATTTGTTGTTAAGAGATTTTCAAGGGACCTGAAAATTTTGCTTGAATTAGCAAAAGTTCGAGTACACATTCCCGAATTCTATTACGTGATGGAAATCTCATTTTGAAATGGAGGCCCGTAATGAGAAATTGTAAAGGTGGGTCGAAGAAGTCCTTCGTAACAAAGAAGTCCTTGGTAACAAAGAAGCTTCGAAGTTATCTGCAATTAAAATTTCAATTCACAAAAACTTCGATAAGAGAGGCATAATTTCAACATTATATGACCCAAGACTTAATTTTAATGCAGTCGCCAACAAATCTTCAATATTACGAATAAAGGAAAGACTGAGAGGAATTGATAAGGATATTGCATTGGTCATACTATACCAAAATTCTTAATCTGGACTCTGTGAAGCGTCAAAATTTGGTGTTCAATTTATTGGGTCACTATTGTCATACCAACTGCTTTATGTATTGCAAGGGATTTCATGGTTGCGTCAAATCTGGAAAAACCTGTTGTGCAAATAACGCATACCAGAGAGTTTTGTCAACTTCCATTCTCATTCATGCAGTATGAGTGGAAATGGGAACTTGTAGGTGAAGAGAAGGAATTTGTTGAAAAGCTGAGTGTTTCAAATGATGTAAGCATGAAATTAGAAGCCAATACCAGAAAGGAGCGTGACCGTCAACGTTGGCTTGATTCACCAAACAATTGGATAACTTCATCAATTGCTCACAAAACATTTATTCGGAAAAAGGACTTCGACAAATTGGTATCATGAGCTTCAGACTTGGCAAGAATATAATGGTGCAAGAGACTGACACTTTTCTTCAACCAAAGCTGCCTTGGTTTGGAGCTAGCCCTGATGGCATTGTCATTGATCCTTCAAGTAGCCCTGCGATGGGGATAATTGAAATGAAGTGCCTTTATGCGCGAGTTTGAATTAGACAGAGTTGACTGTAGTTGTCGTTCTTCAACGAAAGGAATGAGAATAACGGGACAAAGCTATTAAAACCCAAATGTTAGAGTTGGTCAAGAGGTAGACCAAAATTTGATAGAGTGTGATTGTCTGAAGAAAAACCTTTTGATGCGGTGGGTGTACTTGGCCTAGGGAAACGATGTGTGACGAAGAATCAGAGGCGACGACGAGACGATGATTGATGATGATATTGCTCTATGATAGATAATGATTGATGATGATCAATGATTCATGCTGATTGATGATTATCAATGATCGACGATGATTATAAGAGGTCCATTCACTCCTCTGTCCCTTAAAAGAACAAGCACTATTGGTTGACAAATGAGATGGATATCATACTGTCTATTGTAGATCTTTACCCCGGTATAACACAAAAGTTCTGCGGGCATTTTCAAATGGAGATGGGCATAATGTTTTCATAAATGGTTAAGGCTTTTGAAAGATAGTGTCAAAAACACATAGTAAAGGATAGGGCGGAAAAAGGTGCACCACCTTATCACACCGTACTTCCGGGTCGAGGCTGACTTTTGCTGGCGATGCTCCAAATTCTGCTTCTCCACCTGCTTCTGCCTAGCACTACGTTGTACAGCTGTCTGCTAAACCAATGGGGCTAAATTAGAGATGGAGAGTTTCGGTAGCGATTTATGCCGGATTAAGTCAAGACAACGCGGAATCGGTGCATCAAATGGGCGCACAAGTTTTGCATTACAGGGGCAAATAAGTTACGTTCTGCTATTTTCGAATGTGGTAAGATTTAACCAACCGTGAATAATCTGCTAAACTTGGTTCAAATCGAGATGAAAGACTCTCATAAGAAAATTATAGGCACCATCTGAGGTATACGTCTTGGGCGCGGGTACAGAGGTAAGCATTCTGGGTACAACAATCAAAGAGGTACATGTTTTGGACACAGTCACAAAGCTGTCGGTTTAAGGAGGCTTGGCATTACGTTGCCGCGATAGCTCTTGGATTTATCGCTCACTTACCTGTCGAATCTCTGCTGACCTTTGCTCCTCTAATCTATGATAAACCTTGAAGCATAGCTGAGATTAGCACTTTCTGTACCTAAACCATATTAACAAATATTTGGCACAATTCATTCTTTCTTTGTTGGTTATATTTAGTTGTATAATTCTCACGTGATTTGCTGTAAACTCGGTGTTCATGCAAGGCAGAAACCCATTGTAATCAGAAAGCAAACTCAGTCAATTCGTTGTATGACTCTAGCACCACGTGTTCTCGAAAACAAAATGGTTTGTTAGCCTAAGCAAACACGTCTCTTGCAAGGGATTAAAAGGATCGAGAGACTTCCGACAATTCATTACTCCGTGCTAAGCTAGTTGTTCAAAAGTTTTCGGAAAACAACTGGATGAGAAAGATCAAAAAAGAAGCTTGAAAATCACATGTCTTTAGCATCAGAGGGCTGATTTCAGACACTGATAAGCTGTCTTTTTCGAGCAGTATCTTGCTCCGTTACTGATTTGTGATGTCATGTCAAGAATGCTAAGGTAGATTTTAGAAGGAAGGCCTTAGTCTTTCCTCCCGATATGACCATATTTCGTGACTGCCCGAAAGATTTTTAGGACATTCAGAATATATGCTTAACGAGAAGTGCCTTTGTTCTTACTTTCGATGTGATACCACTTGCATCAACTATTCAGCATTGTGACTTTGTTGACAATGCAGCTGATGCCGGAAGACAAAATGGTAGAAACGAGGAAAAAGTGTGTTTAGAATTACCGTCGTCTGCTTAGAAATCAAACTTAAAAGTGTACATTTTCAAATGAAGATTAAAAACATAATAATATCTACTTCACCAGTAACTGCTTGACAACTTCTAGCTCTACACGAGTACCATTCCAATCCCCAGGTATAATTTTGCAGATGCAGCGGGTGGCAGGCGTCAACCTTGCCTGCCAACCCTTTGTTATTACTCGGACTGAGAGAGGAGCTTTTGCAGTCAATTTACATCAGTTAAAAGATCATTTGCACCCATGAAACGTATTTTGCATCAATCCATTAAACCAGAGCAAAATTAGTAACTTTTCAAACGCCAAACAGCGAGAAAATTTCGAAAGCTAAGCAAGACCTCCTCGATTTGCAATTCATAGCCTGGAGTACTCTTAAAAACCTACTTTCGTAGTGCGGGAAGTACAAAAACAGGCAAAATGCAAGGATCACCAACCAAACAACATCAGCTGAAGTTTTAAAAGACCCGAATAAACTGATGGGCTTTGAGTGACAAATACAGCGGCAGTTGTAGACAGCCGGTGTACTGCTCAATCATATTTATAGCCTGGAGTTGGTAGCCCTTTGAGCTCTGCATAAGCATGTTGGTCTGGGTGCGGATTCAATGAATGACAAAAAGCCATCCTAAATTACTTATTCACGAAACATTGAGACACAGGATGTTAAAAAGTTTAACGCGTAATCACAATTATGACATTTTACAGACGTTCCTGAACATGATTTAATGGCAATGGCTATAAACGTGTTGTGAAATCTTCACTTACTTTTACTGCACCTACCGTTAGAATAAAAAGAAAATATTCAGAACATCATATGTACATTCCAAGCAGTCGATCATTTAAGCTACGTAATACATTTTTACTAAAACCTTACCTATCTAGCAAAACGTCTATCAACAAGTTGCATGTAGAACAAAAAAGTCCCTCGACCATCTCGCCTCTGCACAGGCATACTGTTCTCCATCACAAAAACGAGATTGAAGAACTCACTTTTCAAAGGTAAAGGATGCACTGACAACCGTCACAGCCCTAGACTGTTAAAAGAGAACTAGCTTCGTGGACTGTTAGACAAGCAGTGCGCTTCTAATACTCTAGATCACAAAATCGCGAATAGGAGCTTGTTAAGCATGTTAAGACAGGATATCGTTCTGTTGGTAGTTCATACCCGAAAGGTAAATTTTAGACGTGTGTGAAAAGCCCAATTTTGACAAGCGAATTGAGGTATGCATTTGTTCACATTCAGCGCACACCATAATATAACAATCAAGTGAATTTCCTAAAACCATCCATGGACGATGGGAACAGCAACGCTGTGCAGTTAAAAAGGCCAAAGCATTTATCAATGGCTGTCGCATTCCTTTGATGATTTCAATTCCCGATCGGTTATCGCAACTAAATGTTACAAAGCGAGATGGGTTCTTGTTGAAAGATGGAAAGAGCAGGTCGTGGCTCCCTTACATACCGCAAAAAATTCCAATTTATTTCGAGCCAAATTCGAGCTTCATGTTTTAATTAGAAACAAAGTTCGTATGATCTAAGGTAATAGCCGATGGTTTTGAACCAATGTTGGGCTCATCACATTAAAGCTGTTCACAACTATCATAACCCTCGCCTCGCATTCAAGGTCCACCTCGAAATCTAACTTTACAAAGACTTTTGAAACAGTTCATAATGCATACTGCCCTGTCTTGTCAACACTCAGTAATTCCATATCTGCTGCCCATTGGTATCCACGAACTTAGGCATTTCCTGTGAAAAAAACAAAGCGAACATTTCAAGACTGGAATTATCACCTCGTATCCAGTGGTCACTCTTCATGCAGTTACAAACAAATACTGTCATGATTTTTGCTGACAAACCTATTAGTATCTTGATGATCAACTCAGTAGATACGACTTCGTTCATTAACTGGAAGTGTGTTTTGCTGAGCGACCAATAGATGTCGTAATCAATAACCTTGAAGCTTCTTGGCTTACATAGATCATGGAAAATTTCCAGTTGATTTTCTGTCCTTCTATGTGGCACCCGAAGGTAGATTTTAGGACACTAAGACGACAGATTTACCCAGCTGCACCCTGCTCCTTTCTCGTAATAAGGCACTATCTCAAAGATCCTACGATATATTTTGTATAGATGTATATATACATATTTTTTGTTAATGACACTGAGAAGCCTTGTGCCTAACAAGCAGAATTCTGGTCCATGCTCTCGATATGACTACGCCTCGTGATTCCTACGCTTGGAATAACACGGGGTGGTGGCTCCCTAAACTTTAGGTGAACGTCTGGGCTTGCCCGATCTAACGATCCACAGTCAAGCACTGTAACCACTTGAGTCATCTACCACCTCGACTAGTTTGTGGCGGGAATAACAAATAAATGCATCAGAAATAAAAGTGAGCTATCTAGTTTCAATTTAATAACTTATGGGCTCAATAACTGTCGCGTATACTCTGTTTCTACTCCTTGTCCGACGGTCAAATTCAATGAAATTGTCACATATATGAATCACAAAAGTCTCTACTAAAGTCATGTACCGCTAATAAAGATATTCTTGCAACAAAACTAAAGGGGTCCAAGAAGTGTTGTTTTCTTCCCGTAGGAAAGGCTAACCTCAAGTGAGCTTTTGCAATCACCAACACTGAACTCACCAGACGGGCTAGAAGCAACTAATCTGCCAAAATTTCCTTGCTTTTTCTGTCTTGCCCTTGAATTTTGGAACCAAACTTGCGTGACTCGCTTTGAGAGCCCGGTTAGTTGTGAAACCCGTTCCAGTTCTGCTGCATCCGGGTTCGGGTCGATTTCAAAATTTGCTTGCAGGATCTGAAGCTGCTCGTCAGTAAATGAAGTCCGGACTCGTTTCGACCGACTTATTCCAAATTTATCATTCGCTTTCCGTTTTGCCTTTTCGTCCTCGTCTGTCAAGCAAAATCATATAAAAAATGACTATGTAATGATTGATCATATGAAAACACTTCAACAAATGACCACTCAGTTGTCAAAATCTTTCATATAAACTGTTCAACGTTTTAACTTGGGTTGTATTTGATCAAAGACTAAACAACAACTACTACTACTATTTATATTACTACTACTTCTTCTTTTAATACTACTACTGCTATTTCTCCTACTACTACTACTACTACTACTACTACTACTACTACTACTACTACTACTACTACTACTACTACTACTACCACTACTATTACTACTTCTCCTACTAATACATTTACTACTACTGCTCCCACAGGCTTCTCTTAAAAAAACTGGGGCCATCTGTGTAGACTATCAATAATGAAGAGCACAATTTCATGATGACGGTTGGGTTTTTTATGGTCGGATCCCTCTCTGTCATTAATCTATCTAGTCGCCTTTCATCTTATGCCGAAGATACGCTGGTCCTGTTCTACAACGGGAGCCACAGGGGTTGAAAAGCTGATAAAAATTTGTGAGATGAACTGTTTCAGTTTTGAAAATTGTGTTGCTTCCTCCAGAGCAAACCAATATTACTTGATACGCGGCGTCAATAATAAGACACAACCCAGTCGAACTGCAAACACGCATGACTTCAAGGATAAACGTTTGAGAAAACTCCCGAAACTCAAGAATGAATATGCTCGCAAGTCCTTTCGTTTTATGGGTGAAAAAATTTACAACGAACTGCCTATTGAAATCAGGCAGAACGAATCTGTCAATGATTTCAGCACACGTCTTAAGACACATTTCATCCGTACGTTTTCAATGCTATGTTACATATTTCATCACTGCACTGAATAGCTCATACTCATCATTAATTGTACGATCTACTAATAAAGTTTATAATAATCTAGGTTTTTATTTTCAATGTCAGATTTCACTTCGATTTAATCAGAGCACAAATCGATAAAAGCATCACTTGCTGGAGAGTTGACTCCTGTATGAATATTCGCTTTTGTAATTATTACTATCATTTTATAGCAGAAAGTAGATACAGGATTCCGAATTTTCACAAGGGATATTGATTACAATGAGGTGATATTCTGATACTTTACTTTGGGAGTCCAACTTAAAACCTCTGCATCAAGAATTTACGTGCTCAACCCTTACCTTTTACTGTGAACAGTGCATAACGCAGCGTTCAGCCGCAACAACGATGCGCAAATGACGCAATGCAATGCCGCAGAGTATTATACCGTGCAACGTAAACGCACAATGTCATAGAATACCACACAGTACAGCAAAGTTACATCAAAACTGTGTTAAGCAGATGTGGGGGTCTTAAGAGCAGGAAAAAAGCATACGGAAACAGATGAAGGTCATCGAAGGAAGATAAACTCAATCTAGAGAAAAAATAGCGTAAAACATGAAAAAATCAAGTATATGGAGAGAAAATATAAGGTGGGGAAATTCTATAAAGATTTGAAAAGAAAATCATTACAGACGTTGATATGAAAAACAGAACTTTTCATTCAAAATTTAAGTCAGACTACGGGGATGTTTTAGTGAATGGTAATTAGGGAGGTGGAAAATCCTATTGGAAGAAAAATCATAATTCAATGCAATGAACAGCGCAAACATAGTGAAGAAGTAAAAAGCACACGTAAAATGCAAATTTCTTGCTAAAAATATAAGTCTATGCTTCATCTTTAGTCAAAACAGCCAATCGTTTGAACATGTTTTGCAATAACAAGGACTTAAGCATTGAACAGAGTTTGGTCCTATGCTAAACAGTTTAGATAACGAGCATTTGAAACGAAATCTGAGGACCCGAGTAAACTCTGACGATTGTTTGAAATTTGTGATGAGTAAGGTGGGACTGGCCGAGCAAGCAGGGCTATGTGAATGAAACGAGTTATGCAAAAGGACATAGACAGCTTGTGACGGTACACCAACTCTTTCCTGTTTCCTGATTGAAGCCTGTCCCCTCTTACATTGAAAGGAGAAAAATGCCCGGAAGCATTGAACCATTCATCTGCGAAAACTCTTCTTAATTAAGGGCCACGTTTTCATGTGGTCACTTTACAGGAAGATGCATTACTTGCACACACAATCAAAAATAATTATCAAAAATATTCTAAACCATTCATTCACTGTATATTTGAAATACAAAGACACGCCTCTCTGGTAACAGGCGGTGTGTAATTGACTATTTCTACTGAATATTAGCAATGATTTAAAACGGAAAAAAGAAAGAAATGCCACGTTGAATTAGCAAAATAATAGTTCGGAGATCTTTCAGAGCAAGGTCAGCCTAATCCTTATCCTGACGGCAAAATATGTAGCATGTGCAATGATGATAAATAAAACATTAAAATAATAACAATGGAGACCTTTCATTCGAATTTAAATCAACTTCAATTATAAACCTCTCTAATAAATAGGTAGTTTGAGATTGACTAGCTTGGTTTAGATATTACAAGATAACGCTAAAAATGGCAAATAATAGATGTATGCATGAAAATATTTAAGTATGCATGAAAATACTAAAATCTACATAAAGACACGCCTAACGAGACAAATGTTTAGACTGTTCAAAACTTCTTTCCTGCAGCAGAAGATGTAAAGAGCGGCACATACAGCTTAAGTGAAAGGTTATTAATAATAACATGACCATGATGATGGTGGTACTTTATCGACACAGGGTAAGTCCGTCAGCTAAGAACAAACCTGCTACCGCCTTGTCTGAAATTAAACTCAGTAACAAGGTTGGCAAAACTGAAAGTAGTAGCTACATACAGTTCATTCTTTAACGTTAAAATTGCACATAATCTATAAAATGTCGCTATCCTTTAAAAGGCCGATCTACGCTACCATTGCAACGTTTAATCCCGAAACTTCTACCTAGCTTAAAACCAAGATTCGTCTTCAACTTCGACTTTCTATGCATTTCTACAAGTTTAAAATCGGAGATAGTGCATTACAGCAAGTAATATATTAACGAAATATAGAAGGACACTGTTGAATGCATGATTTTTTTCAAATAAAGCGCTTGGTATGACGAAATGCGGTTAATATCAGTTTACCCAACAGGCCCAGAAGTATAGATTTTCTCTGTGAATTGAAAATCCATGACGGACTACATGTGTCAGCTTGGTATGTGAATTTGAGAACTGCAGTTGAAGAGTGCATGTTGACTTGAGTGTTACCGATAGATTTTTCAAATACTGAATCGCATTGAATGAAAATTTGTATCATTTCACATCTCTTTGTTGGTTTTCGGTTAGCTCTAGTGTCGTGCTCTTGATCAGTGAGTTGCTGCATTCTCTTGCTTCCTTTGATATCCTCCTCATCCGAAGTCGTAAGAGGACGGAGGCAAATCATCGTATCTCACATTGCCCCCTCACCTTCCCCCCAAGGTGGTTTCCTTACCTGAATATGAAGTGGATCTTTCGCTTGAATTTGAGCCCCATACTCGAAACGGGAGCCGGGGAGCACCTCGGAAGAGAGATGTCATCCGGGGGTTGGAAATTAAGGCGTAGAATGGCCAGTTCCTATCCTCGTCGCATTTCGCCCCAAGCCTTGCACCACGCACGCTACTTAGATTGGCGTTGCACATCTTTCACTAATACCTTCTGTTTGGTGGAATTGCCTGATTAGTTAGTTGTTACCAAGTGAAGCTGCACGCAACATCAAACTAGCTCGTTTTAACATTTCACGCTATTGGATTATAAAATCACTATTAGTGACTTCCCGTGTTCGATAAACTCCATAAAAAGCTCAAGTCGAGGAGAACAAAATATTGACATGTTTTGTGTGCCTGGGGCTGTAAAAGGCAAATAGGCGCACGCAAAAAACCAGCTTCACGACACGAGGACAAGTTCGCATTTGAGGTTGGAATGGCTAAAGATCCGCTTGGCTTAGAAGGGTAATTTGCTGCTGAATTCGATTTTAACAGTGCCTAGGATGAATGTCAGGAAATGAATAAATCAATGTTGACCATGAAGATGAAACAGCACACTGAAAGACATAAATAGGCTAAGTCGGAGAATCCTTTGTTAATCAAAGGATACTGTTAATACAATAGGTTCCTCCCTAAATAAACACAGGCACACTCTTTCTCTGTTTCAAGTAATCCTCCGTGGATTGACAATTTTGAACATTTCTCAAAAGGATTATATTGCCTGTATGAGGGAAAGAATCTGAAAAAAATCGTCTTCCTTTAGTCAACTACAAATATTATTCTAAGCTGAAAGTTTTAGGGATTAGGTTTCATTTCAGAAGAATCTTAATTAAATAGATTATATGAAAAGATCTTGTCCATAGGTATGAAATTACAGCAGTAGAAAATGATTCGGAATGTCCTTTAGGTTAAATGGTAT
The DNA here is from genome assembly GCA_964026355.1 of Pseudorhiza aurosa. NCBI lineage: Eukaryota > Metazoa > Cnidaria > Scyphozoa > Rhizostomeae > Lychnorhizidae > Pseudorhiza > Pseudorhiza aurosa. Next base: position 2,726,475 of record OZ032124.1, read on the forward strand.
CATTCCATGACCAGAAAAATTGCACGGAGAGTCACGTAGCCTATAAAGGATTTTATGAAAGAAATATGTAAGGCATGCAAAAGGGAGGGGAAAATGAGGGAGATAGGACACCAAAAGGGGGAAAGGAAGGACGTGACATTCTGAAGGGGGAAAGGAGGAGTGAGGGGGGGGCGCAAAATGAGAGAAAAGCAAAAGGTTGTCCAAAGCATTTAAGTAGGGGGCAGATGGAGGACTGAAATAAGGAACTTCCAAAGCACAAAAGGGTTCTATAGAACAGAGTTAAGATGGACCAAGTTGGCCCCTGAAAGGAGCAAATGTTCTCAGACAAACTGTCACAAGTCATATGTGCCACATTGAAACATTCTGTTGGGACTTGGAAACATATGTACGTCAATTGGGATAAAAACTTGAAGGCTGTTGGCACAATGATGTAAAAATACAACCTGTTTAAACCGTATCACTAAGAGCTATTGTGCATCTTCATAAGTGCCTAGCATTATGAATGGATTCGGCCAAAAAACTAAATTATTGAATAAAAGCAGGACAATTTCTGTGACTTAAATACATTCAATTAATTTTTTGGTTTTAGAAAAAGCCTTAATGAGGTGTGCGAACTCAAGATACATGCCAGAATGCAATGAATTTTTTAAAATGGTGAAAGGAAAAAATGTAAGTACATACTGTTCCTAATAACAAATTTAACTACTTTTATGTCATATTGGTGTCATGTATGGTAGCTTTCTGTAGCCTCCCGCAACCACAGTGCCACCTAACGAGGCAGTATCAAGCTTAATACAACTGAACTTTCAACTTTCTGCTCTTATAGTAGCTCATGCGTCTTCCACAACTATACTAAACCAACACAGAATTCACATGGGCTGTGACACAAGGGTACCAGTGATAATCCTGGTTTACCAACTTCAAGTGAGGGAAACTTTTAAACGAGAAGCCTGAGGCATCTTTAGCATAACGGACCTGGGATTGAATGGATGCCTGAGCATCTAATGGCAAACAAAATATCAACTAAATCTGCAAAAATCAATGTTCTTTATGGTCTACTGAATTTGCACTTAAAGGAACGTGTGTGTGTGTGTGTGTGTGTGTGTGTGTGTGCGTGTATGTGTGCTTTGAAATACAACTAATATTTATAAACTAAATGCAAAAATGAAAATGTCTGCAACGAAGATTAGGCGTTATCAGGCCAATCAACAGCAATCAAACAGCATCATTTCTCTGCAGTAATGAGCTAAAAATTACAAAAGAAGTAAACATGTTGGTCAGACTACCTCCACTGCTAACTGCATAACCTACTCAGCATTTTCTACATAGGTGGGTTTCACATCAAAACTGTTCAGCATATTTGAGTTTAAGTTGAAGTTTGATGGAAACCAGACAAGGCTAAAACCACTTTCCTTTGGAAGGTTATCCTGATTGGGTTCATGCTGCAGGCCTTTCTTTCCAAGAGCATTTTGTTGTGTACAGTAAATGTTCATAAGCTGAAGCACTATACTCAAAAGTACCACAAAAAATGGCAAATCACTTGAATCAGTATCTAAAAAATTGGAAAGCAGGAAAAATTGTGACGTACCTTCTGGTATTAATGATTCTCTGACGGTTGAACTATGAGAGCTAATGTCACTGTCATTCCCAGACGAGTTTAATATCATTGGACCTACACTGTTTGTGCTTGGCGTCAGTGGTGATTCTAATTTTTCAATATAATGTAATTTACACAATAGTTTATGGTCAATAAGAGCAAATTCTTCTCCAGTGGAAAGCTGTCTCTTGCATACTTCACAAGCAAAGCATGCTAAATGGTAGACATGCTGCTTTGCCTTGCGAACCCAGTCCGTTTCTTGAATGGCTCTTTGACAGCAGGAGCATTTGACTGCATATTTGACACGAAATTGCCTGAAAGAACCATCAAAACATCAACCGTTGACCCATCAATTTAACAATAAATTTTATTGATAAAGGCAGCATTGAAATACCAACTATTCAAGCTCAAAATTCAAAATCTAATCATAAAAATAGTTTGTAGCAAAGTCAAGGGAAAATTTCTAAAGTTTGAATGCAAAAACTAGAGAAAGGAGACTGTGCAAATGGAAACTGGACAATTAACTAAATTTGAATTCAAGATTATGAAACATCTGCAGTCTTTCCCTTGATACAGCTGAAAATTATCAGAAATTATAAGATCAAAAGCATTGCATTATTAATAAGTGTGACATAGAAATGTACTGGCTGTTAAAGACGTCCATTTTACATCGTCATCAAGAAATTCACCCCTCTACTCTGTCTGAGAAATTTGACAAAACAAATAAATTTTGAAATGGTTTTACTGCTTCATGGTCACTTACTATAACTGGGTGAGACTTTCTCATAGCACAAAGCTAGGAACCGTTCGATGCACAAGTAAAACATCGTCACGGAAGTTTCAGTTTTATTTCATTTAACACGTTGATAGGTGTACTCTATCATTCGTGACGGGAAAGGGGAATTTAGGTGATGAGAACGACCCTCCATCTTGAGAGACTCGGTTTGGCAAGCGATACAGAAGGTTGGGCACATTTGCACGGAAAAAGTAATCATCAAAAAATTAATCAGCTTGCCATAATTGGTTAAATCGTGGTAAAAAGACCTGTTTGATCGGGATGAATAGAACTGGGAAGTGTGACCACGCACTACTTTGACGACAATTTCTTCACCATCTGAATCATAAGTAAGAGCTTAGTTCCCTTGCAAAAAAAATCATCGTTTGAGAGACACTATCAAATATCAAATAGATAAAAATTTGGACAATAGTGAAGGAAGAGTGAGAAGGAAGGCCCTTGTTTATATTCGTTTGTACGTTGGACTCTCTGTTGCACCTGAACAAAGAGCATTCTCAGCAGATCGTACATTGCAAACAACTTTTATGCACTTTCATTTTCGATTGAAAACAAAAAACACATTAATCGGTGCAAAGAAGGTGAGTATGAGCAATCACGGATGTTCACTGAATGCCGAACGATCGATATTAGATTTTAGGCCCATTGTTACTGATCGAGCGAGTGCACGGGCTCTGAAGTTGACCCAAAGCCCGACAAAGCGGAGCTTTCACGGAAAGTCTTCAAATTGCTACAGAAGAAATACGCAGCAACTGAATCAAATATGCGAGTGCGACTAAAATGCGATAGAAAGCCATGTAAAACTTACATTTTGAGTGGAAACCGAGAGGATCACCTTGCAAACACCAGCGTAAAACCACAAAAACACTATAATTCAATTCAATGTTGAATTCAACTACAAATCTTTTGTTCTTATTGTTTGGGTCTCTAACCATTCGCCACATGCCCGACAAACAGTGCGGAATAGGGGGTACGCGACCTTGGGAATGTCATTCTCTTCCCCTTGAAGAGAAACTGCCTTGCACACTCTATTTCGAGAGTACCAGAAACCAGAAACAGGGCCCTGAATTTTTCGAGGAAAGTGGATTTTGGAGGTGGTTTCCCGTTGCCTTCCTCGCCCAGGCTTTTTTATTGACATGTGTAGGATTCGAACTCAGCACCCCACGCGCTTAACCACTACACTACGGAACCCTTGAACAGGGGCAAAGGGCCTGCAGGTGGGAGTTTCCCCTAGAAAAACGGGGGTACGCTCAATAAGACACAGTCTGAATACTCTGATATAATAGCAATAGCATCGTACACAATATATGGATGTGGATTCGGGAATATTACCATTTGCCCCTCAATCAAGGTGCATGGATGGCACAAGTGAGAACATTGGTCGTATTTTGTCACACAAAATATGTGAAGTTGGCGGAAAATTTGAGCAACAAACTCCACCTCAGAATTTCAGCAAGGAAGAAATCGACCGAAGGAAGAATTACGGCACTATTGGCCGGCGTGTTGTTGCTCACGCCATGTGAAGAAATTCTGTAAATTGATACAAAACTAAAGAAAATAACGAAATACAGATGACCTCTTATGAATAAACTATGCTTTGATTGCAAGCTGGAAACATTAGATAGCAGAAATGAAATTCTTACCAAAAGAAATTGCTCTCAACGGATAGGTCAGGGAAATAATAAGGAGAAACGTCATTTTTAGGGGTTATTTGCTTCTTGAAACACGGGCAGGCAAATTTGATCCATACTTGAAATGAGCATCCAGAAGCACTTTCTTAAGACAGAAACAATCGCTCTAGAGACGGGAGAGGAGTGGGATCGAGCTTTGGACCCGCCGAACAGGAGACATGTGCATTGACCACTGTACCAACTACTCCTACTTAGACTTTCAACCCATAACCACCCAACAGCTACTAAGAAGCTGTACAGAGACTGGCTCACAAATGCACCTTCTCACGTCCCGCCCTCGCAAATGTCAGAAATGGGTTTTGCACCAGAGAGTTAAGCTAGTGTCATCAAGTTGGTCAGATCTGTCAGTTTGGTCATTGAGATGTGCAAATCGTTACAAACGAGGTATCAGATACGAAAAATGATTTGTTAATACGCTACTCTCTGAGATTATTATACTCCATTTACACATGGTGACTTCGTGAAGTTAAGTGGCTAGACAATCCATTGCAAAGCGTACCAGACAGATAGATGTTGAGTTTAGCAGAAATAGCTACAGAGAGAAGACCTATGAGCATCTCATAAAAAGTGGAATTTTATGACCTATGAGCATCTCATAAAAAGTGGAATTTTATGAGTAAATTGCAAAGCGCGCTCGACTTTGGGCTTGACAGAAAACGGAGACAGATCTGACTTCATTTTATGGGGAAGTTGAATTTATGAGGTTCTTTTTCAGTTACCTTTCTCGCCGATACCGGTTTTATAGACCGTGCACAATTCGAGATGACGACCCCTGCAGCACAACGTGGCTAGACAGCAGTGATATCAATAAAATGCTTCTTGCATTCGAATGACTTGCATGTGGTGAGCAGGCAGTTTCTTACTATCACTACTCGTGCCTATCCTACAGACGGGAAGGTTACATGGGAGTGAATTTGGTCCAAGTGAAAACAATGGAGGACAGGACAGCAAGAGGCATTTCAAAATGATGACAGAAGCAACATAAATAGAAAATTGATTGCGAGGACCATGGAAGAATATTTTCAAATCAACAATGAAATTGGCAAATGTCTACCTTTAAAGTTAAAGAAAATTCATTGACATATTCTGAGAGCATTTTGGCAAAAAGAAAATGCATGTTTTGGTCCCAGACTTAATTTTTTTTACAAAATGACACATTTTTAAGCAAAAAGTGAATCACTTTATTACTTGCACTGATGTTTAGTAGAAGGCACATCACCTGATCTTTTTCAATTTAGTTGTGCCGTAAAGTATGGTCAAGCGTGCCAACTTATATATAATGCAGGCGTTTTGGGTGCGAACAATGCAATTTTCACAACAACAAAATAGTATGAATGAGAAAGGCAACAGAAATGCCTCACAGAAATCCAATTCCTTCGGAAAGATCAGCAGCATTGCTTCTGTTTTCTGATAAGCTAAAAATGTAGAAGGCTTGGCAAGTTTAAGTTCAAATAAATTGCATGCATATTCAATGTATTTCGATAAGCCAGCTAATAAAATCCTCCACAGCTTCAACCGGCTGTAAATCTATTTTGACTTCTGCATCTCTTTTTTGCTGGATCTATTTGCAAGCAACGCTCTTTATCAATGTAAAACTGGTAAATTAGAATGATCATTGATTCATGATTTATTAGATTTTCACTGCTTTAGTTCATTAACATAGAGATGAAAACTTAAGAATTGAACGAGAAAATCTTGAAAGAAAAAGAGCTGAATTCCATTTCGATGAGTTGGATTTTGCTTCTTTTACTCATCGTTGTTTTCTACGATACGAGTCCTTTGCTCGATACGAATACCAGATGGCACCTTATGATAAGTACCATTCTGATTCATAGTATTTACTATGGTAGGGTTGGCAGTTCCTTTCCTCAAAAATTCTCATTTGCCTCTGGGTTTATACCAGGTACCAATTTACAGCTGGGTGAGCAGATAGAGGGCATTTAGAGGCAATACCGAGCATGTATCAATCCCGGGACCTTAAGAACAGTAGACATGTGTTCTAATCGAACAACTATGCCAGTCACTCATATTCCCAATACCAAATTAAATACTCATAGGAAATGACCATGAATTTGAAACTATAGCATGATTTAGACAATACGAGAGGGCCAATGGACAGATCCTTTGAAGTGATTATCTGCACAGGGTCGCAGATGAAAGACAATTTAGACGTTAATAAATGAGAAAGACTTTTAAAACATTTCGGATAGCTAATCTGGCAACCACACATTCATCCAAAAACTAACCCTGAAGCATATCACTTTACCATGCTTTGTGCTTTCCACGACAAGATCTTCTTGTCACAATTCACACCGATAAAAAGAAAATAATGTTACCGCCTTTCTCAAGCTACTGTTAAAATTGAGGTCTCCGGTAAAACTTGTAGCAAAAGTTATTCTGTAGCTATGCTGAAAATGAGAAGTCAAAGCGGTATTTAACATCAATGCCTGAGCTTGATTAGGCAAGAAGAGGATGGAACGCTGCTCAAATTCCCTTTCAATTCTACTGGCAATCTCAATTTAAAGGATGCTTCTCAATCTATGTAGGTTTTTTGTAGGTTTGACAGTAAATAATTTCATAATAAGCATTAATTCGTTTGCAGGCGTCAATTAGCCTATCAACATATATACAACATAATTTTATACATTCCTTCAAACTAACACAAAAATGATAACAAAAAGGACTAATAATAATAGAAATTATAATAATAATAAAGATGATGATGATGATGACAATAGCACAGGAAAATATTCTTCTTCTTTCTTCCAACTAAAAATATACATTACAGCTAATCGTCCACATGACTTAACCTTCTTTGCCACCAATGACACGACGATACCAGGAGAGGCAAAACAAAAAATTTGAGAACCATTTGCTTACGAATATACAACCGTTGAAAAAGAAAACGAAAAAAATGAAAAACAAAAAGTAAAATGACTACAATTTTCAAGTTATCTGTAGTTTCTGGTATGAACATTGACATGAACTGGTCTGAAACTTTTTTGCTAAATTACTAGCAATTTTAGACTGCATTTAGTATCAAATTCATATAATGAATAGGTTTTTTATGTACAGAACGTCAATACTGCACATAAAAGCGGAAACATAATTTCGTCTTACGGAAGATCTTCTGATGAGTGTCAGACGAAAAGATCTTCAGCGCGACAAAGTGTTTCCGCTCTTCCTTGAACTATTGAAGCTTTGCCCATAACACGGTTGGTATGGTCACGCAATATCTACATGACCCATAGAAGCTACATCTATATGACCCTTATCTCTGCCATTATCCCACTTTTCATGCACTGAGGAGTGTTGGACCAAGGTTATTTTCGACACAGTGTACCGAAGTTATTTTTCCACTTCCCTTTTGCAAGAAAAATTCTCCTACCAAATACTCAAAATGAGGAGTGAATTTTTTGTAAATGTTGCATGGAAGTACAGTAAACCAATACAGATCTATCGTCTCAAAAAGTAGAATTATTGTGAGATCAAGGCGGGCTTGTTAAGTTTGTTTTTAAAACGGGCTTTTCAATCTTCGTGCTTAATTTCACGATATTTAATTCGACAGACCCATTGATACCAGAAAGCGCAGTTTCTTTCCTGACAAAATTATACCAGATTTCTATAGAAAGCGGGCTCGACAACGCTCTTCGCGCCGATATACAGGGATCTACATTGATTGGCAGTGCTACTGCATTCAAGCCAACTAACCGTGGCCCATACTTAACGGGTTGAGAAAGACCATTGCAAACGATGGATGGGTAACATGATAGATTTAAGATAATAAGTGGATGGAGAGAAGCTTCAGCCAGAGAAAGACTAAATTTCATGAAGAGACAAAGTTGCTGCACTTAGATAACATCTTCTACCGGCGTCTCCCACAAAGATAGGTTGTCGGTGTGAACTGTCAAGCACCAATCCTCCATAATGACGGTTTGGCTGATTTATGGTCAGATGCTCTTCCTGTCACCGCCTCTTTCGGTCACCTTCTACAACACGGAGAGGATATGATGTTCCTATTCTACCCCCTGCCCACTGGATGACATTGTTTCCTATTCTAAAATGACTAAGTGCCTTGAAGGAGACAACACAGAATGCTAGAGCATCTTATAATTCTCGGGCCATGTTAAACGCAATGTTTAGTACATCTACATCAGTCGCACGTCTCCTTAACAGTGTCCTGTAGTTCGTTTCTAAATCTCAGTGTCGCCAGGTAAACTCTTGGCATGTTTCTGGCTTGATTTTCTGCGATTACTGAGTCAAGCATCGTTCTAACAACTGTCACATTGAAAGCTTCGTGAAAAATGTAGGAAAATGCTTGAAAACCTCAAACTCAGTTCTTAATTTTAATGCAATTTCATAAGTTAGACAGGAATGAGTTTTCGAAATATGGCTTGAATGGCGGTATTATTGCATCATAAACAGCCAATCATCCTCATCTCTCTGCCTCAGGCACAACCAAATTCCGAATCTTAAATTGTTCTTTAAATGGTACCCTGCACTAAGGAACCTCGGCATAACCTGAAAACCAGACCAACGCAACAACACCCTCAAGTGCCTTGCGCTCTACCATCAAGAGCAGACTGTCAGTAAGTTCGCATGCAAACTTCTCAAGACCATTTTACGATATCAGGCAATTCCTAGATTTGAAAAGATTCCCAAAACAACATTTCGTCGCAGCTTTCAATGGCCGTTTTCAAGTTTCCAAGCAAACTTCGAAGTGCTTCAGTAAGCCCTGCATTTCAACAGAACTATTATAACCAGAACTTTTACTTCTCCTTGATTCTATTTCTCTCTGACGACAAATTCGAGTCAGTTTTTGGGCAATGAGAAGTCATAGATTGACGAGAGAGAAACGGAGAGTGATTTTTTTTTCAGACTTTCGATCTAATGACGAAAAATTCGCTTAAAACGCAAAGAAAATTTAGGTAGTAGCAAATTGTTAGGGACACCTTTTATTCACTGACTACTACGGTGCGAATGTGCAAATGACGCTAGAAACATACCTTGCGTAGTCGTCTTTACAAAATACTTTACCAGCCTTCATATAGCATGATTTTTTACCACCAAGCTCTTGATGGCAAACAGCACATTTTAAGCACGTTGGATGCCAGAATTCGTCCTTTATTCTTAGCACATATTTGTCTGTTATCAATTTTGAACATTCCACACATGAAATGACTCTTTGAGATTCCTAAAGAAGGAAGGTTGATAAACTATACAGGCAATCCAGGAAGATTATCCAATTTATCTATATCATCAAACAATCATAAACATATCACAAATGAAACTCATATAAAGAATAATGAATATTCATTTATTACAAATGATAATTAAACTGAACGATTTTACATTACAAGGACAGGGCAAAACATGAATAAAAGTTAAGTCTTCAATCATTGTCACCTCAAAAAGCAGTAACACTTTCTTGCTTATATAGATACACTTATATATGTAAGATAGTTTTTTAGCACCTACTAAAGATCAATAAAGATGTAAATGAAATGAATGCTATTTTGAAGTTTGAAATATAAAATTGACATCATACAGGATGAATGTGGTAAATGTATAAAATAGACGTGTATCGTAGGTTGAATGCAATCAAAGAAAAATAGAGATTATATACATAAATGTATGATTTCATAAATATGAGTAATCATGTATTTTACTTTTCCCTATTATGATGGCCAAGTTATGGTAAAGTATATAATGACTGTGTATGACAAAAACATCCTAAAAGCACCCTGAATATATGATTTTAAACATAAACTAAAAACCATTAGTATTACTTGACAACTTTATCTGTTATATTTGCCAGTTAAATTTGATTATAAATTAAAAATTATTTTAATTGAAAATGCTAGTAACAGATCTCAGGTAAAACTCAACACAACATTTTCTATCCAAAACCAGAGAGAGAAGGTGGGGGATAGAGAGAGAAGGTTGGGGGGGGGGGAGAGAGAGACCCTGAGAGAGAGAGACCCTGAGAGAGAGAGACCCTGAGAGAGAGAGACCCTGAGAGATAGAGAGAGACCCTGAGAGATAGAGAGAGACCCTGAGAGACCCTGAGAGAGAGAGAGAGAGAGAGAGAGAGAGAGAGAGAGAGAGAGAGAGAGAGAGAGAGAGAGAGACCCTGAGAGAGAGAGAGAGAGAGAGAGAGAGAGAGAGAGAGACCCTGAGAGAGAGAGAGAGAGAGAGAGAGAGAGAGAGAGAGAGAGAGAGACCCTGAGAGAGAGAGAGAGAGAGAGAGAGAGAGAGAGAGAGAGAGACCCTGAGAAAGACCCTGAGAGAGATAGAGAGAGAGACCCTGAGAGAGAGACCCTGAGAGAGATAGAGAGAGAGACCCTGAGAGAGATAGAGAGAGAGAGAGAGAGAGAGATAGAGAGAGAGAGAGAGAGAGAGAGAGAGATTGGTAAACATTGAAAATATGACAAAAAACAAGAAATTAAGAATTACAAAATTGTTAATAAACATGAATCTAGAGAAATCATTTTCAAAATTTCAGAGTTTAACAAATTTCTGGTCATTTTAGAGATTCCATTTCTGCCCCTATAACTAGGAGGTGCTTCAAACAGGGATTTGGCTTTTTGCTTTCAAATCTTGACTTTTTGATTAAACATGAGGAAGTCACTCCACTCAAGACTATCAGTGAAATAAAACACAAAATTCTCAGAATCTGATAAATACCTTGGTTAATATTTCAATGTTTGTAATTATGCACTAAACTTTGAAAAAGCTTGTTATTTTCAAGCCCATTGATTTATTCTGTTTTATGCAGGTATGCATTCAAATTCCATTTCTTTGGTGGGTGAAATATCAACAGGTCTTACAAATGCTTTTGTGAACAAAGAACTCGTGAACAAAGGTACTATGTAAATAACGACGTGCGTCCACTTTCAGCTATCCAGTGTTCGATATCATAAAAAAGTAGGGTTAAAAGTGTGCGAAAACTGGGAAAGAGTAAAGAGTTTACGGTCGAAATGTTCCGAGGAAAATTTGCTAGCCATTGGCTCAGTGCTGATTTCACCGGGGCGAAAGGCTTAGCTACATATTCCGAGATGATTCTAGTGACTGTGCAATAATTATGTCCTTTTCAAAGCCTTATCCTATTACGATCTTAGTTTCTTGACCTAACAGTTGTTTGGCTGTTTTCTCAGTCATTTTTAATGATACTTTGAGGCGTATGTGTGCAGCCATTTCACGAGACTAATTGTTGCAAACAAGTCCTTTCTAGTGGGGATACAGATACCAAGCGATTATTTCCTGATATCACTGTAAGCTATGATTAAACGAAGGTAAATATAGAGGAAACGAAGAGAGCGAACACAATGGATCTACATTCAGTACATTTTCCATTAGTTTCGGTCGTGTTTCTCTATTCACCGGGGCCTACCTACTCGTAAACGGACACACAGCAGGGCTCTGTTCTGCTTACCACACCGACTATCATAAACAGATATATGGAAATATGACACTATAATTCATAATGCTACTTGGTATGTACTGGCTATGAAGATTCAGTCACTGTTAAGCTTACTATAGTGCTCTTGTGGGGAGCTCATTTTCGGTTCGACCCGAATAAGGGTAACCAAAGGGAGCTACACATGGATGCAAAGCTTTCCTTTCAAGCTAGGAGGTCAGATCGCAGAAAAAAAACCGAATAAAATCCTTGGTACGTGGAAATTAGCCTACATTGTAGCGATGTTCTGCAAACCTATCAAAATAATTAAAATGAAAAATACTTCTTCGTGTGCAGTTCATATAGCAACCCTCGAGATACAGTGGATGGGCCTAGACAGCTATTATCGTGAAAAAAAAACTAAGTAAAAATGTGAACAAACCTTTAGTAAATCGGCGTCTTTATCCTCAGAATCTTCGCACATATCTTATATATAACAAAATCGAAGCAGGGCGATGAGGATTTGCTGTAAGGCGAACATCTTATTGGAAATATGTGTGCTCATGTGCGAGACTGGTCGTGTTTACAAGTTGTGGCGCCGACTTTGAATAGAAACATGCAAAGTGTCATTTGACGCACGCAATAGAATCGTGAGTACAGTGCACTATTGGTCGAGTTTCAACGTGAAAACATCTGGAATCACAACCCTTCACTCGCCCCTCCACTTTTCCATCTGACTATCCAACAGTGAACATCCAAATTTGGTTCTTCTGTCCTATAAATAGCCACGAAATATCCTTGTATTCTACCGTCTGGATCAGATTCGATTTAAGGAAACACTTCGGGCGGTTTAAGCATCGAGAATCAGTCCTAAATGCACTAGCTGTTAGGTCAAGATATTCTTAATGATTTTGCTCGTTTATGTTCGCCTGACAATTAGCACCGATTTTGCGAAAATCGTTTACATAACCGAAGCATAGCGCGACATCTTCAAACCCTTAGATAGGATAACGACATAGTGCACAACTGAATCTTCAAAAATAATTAAACACCATTTACCACTAGTTTGGATCTAGCGCAGAAGTTTGCGACAGACAGTAGTCATAAAAAGAGAAAACTGGTTTTTTTCTGCAGTTTTCTTGTCGCACAATGTGGTTGTAGCGATGGCTGAGTTAGGGAGGGATGTGAACTCCACAAAGAGGCTAATGTGGTTACAGAGGCTGTCCTATGCCATCAAATACTTTCTACGTACATGCCGTCCGCAAGAGACTTTTGAAGAATTGAATGTAACTATAGAATACACAACACATGATATGGAATTTGGACCACATCTTAACCAAGACAGGCAAGATCCACAAAGTCTAGAGATGGAACCTAAGGGAGAACTGTCTGGCTGGAAATGACGGCAAGCTTTGCGGACAGGAAAGGCAAAGTTGAGAAACACTGAAACAGGTTAGTCAAGCGAAGGTGAGGGTAGCATTGGGGGGGGGGGGGGTGGTTAGAAGGCATTTTCGTCTTGAGGGAAAGAGAGAACAAAGCAGCTATTGGCTGGAATCTCAAGCATTCTATGCTTGGAGAAATCGTCGATTTCAGCAAAGCTCGTTAACTTGAAACAAAGCTGTAGTTTTCTGATTTGAAAATCGACTTCCTTGTGTGCTTCAGTTATCCCGGTGCAGTTTGACATAACAAGGTTACTTAGAATGGTGATGGAGGATGCAGCCATCGTAAATACAGCTTCAATAAACTTGATCTGATCTCTCTTTCCTCTTAACCTTTCGCTTTCTTCTTTCATCCATTGTTGGGGCTTTGTATAGGCCACCATGGTCTTTCCCCAACACAACTCGTCAAGAAAGGGAAGTTCCGGGATGGAAGCAGACTCGTTCGTGTTTCTGGTAGCTCACAATTTGTCCTCCCTTCTCGAAATGGGCACCTCGTGTAAAACTGGGCGTTAAGGTATTGCTAGGGAAGCAGCTGGCCACCCTACCTCATAAGGCCGTGGCTCACGATGGTACCTCTCTAACAGGGATCTTCAACGCTCGTCTCCGTAATGAGACTCGACTTTGAGAAAAGCTCGAGCCACTGACAAAAACGGTGTCTTTCTATAAAATGGGGCCGCTCACCTTGTCAGCGTACGAATGAAGCGGATGGAGATGATCGTTCATCCGCACCGGCGACCCCACTTGAGGTGGATCAAAACCAAGAGAAGTAGAAGTCGTCGGGATCTAAAATATATCAAGTTCTGGGTCAAGTGATATAATGAGGTGTGAAGCTAAATAAGCCGTAGAAAGCCGTGTTCTCGGAATGCTTGCACATTGAATGCCGAAGCAAGTGTAAAAACCAGATTCACAAATGACTATTTCAATGCTGTCGATGCGTCAATATGACTACATTTCATTGTTTCCCTGCTGGTTCTCACTTTTTCTATACAAATCCTTTCACACTGTTCTTCCCTCGCATTGATATAATTCTTCATCAGAGCATTAAGAACTTCTGCAAGCGAAAATGTGAGGGGAGAGGTCGTGGTACCATTTTTTTAATGCAGAAAACTGAACAACTCCCAGATAATCTCACGAATAAAGCACTACTTCGTCACAGTAAAGAGCTTTTCATCCGACACTCATCACAGCATGAAGTATTTGATAGTTCTCGAAATTACACAGACACAACGAAACTGTTCAATATTACACAGAAAAGCGAAAATATAATTGCATCGTATTGAAGGTCTTTTTATCCGATCAGCGCATCAACCAGTCACTCGCATCAATCAATAACTTATGCAGGTTCCAATCTGCATATGGGTGCACTTTTTCAGCGAAAACGAAGCAATGTACGATAATGCATCTCTGATGAATGCCGCAATGAAAGGTCTTCAATAAGAGGGAATCATGATTCCATTTCCATGTGCAATGTTGCGAATAATAACTGAAGTAAGCACTAGGTTCACGCAGCGTTGCACTGTTTAGAAATACCTCGCTTGCCTCAATATTTTTGGAAGGCAGAAACATCCCCTGCCCCCCAACCTTCTTATTGGCTTCGTTGCTTAGCTTCTGCTGATGTCATATGCCAAGTATTTTCCACCCCGTCCATGCAATTATTTATCGTCGTTAGATAATGAATTTTTTTAAACCATTTATCCACTAAATATTTAAGATGCAAAAAACACAAATCTCTTATAGCAGGCAGTGTGTAATTTGCTGTTTCTACTTAACACTAATGACAATACAACGAAACGAAAAGAAATACAATGTTTAATTAAGAGAAGAAAAGTGTTCAAAGGTCCATCAAAGCAGGGTCGGTCCAGTAATAATAATAATAATGATAATAATATGGAATTTTTTGACCGGATGAAAACTTCAACAATTACAAAATTGTTGCTATCAATGTTTGCCCTGTGAAAAGAAAGGTGCTTAAAAAGGAAGCATAGATATATCACGAGCTGCTAACTGTAATCTGCTACATTGATCCAGAAATAACTGAATTTCAACAAAGACATCTTTGAATAAAAGGTTTGAACTGGTCGGCATTGCAAAAATCGAAAGATGATTTGAATGATCAATTTTGATTCTAGATTACATAGCAATTTCCTTCGTATTTAATTCTCCTTCATTTCAACATATAATTTCATTGGTATTTGCAAGGCAAGTTTCTTCATATCTCCTACCAATATAAACTCAGCAGCTATGCTTTTCTAGCAGTATCCTGATCCTTCGTATCGATTTCGCCCGCCTCAAGCTTCCTAAGAATGATCTTAAGACACAGACAAGTTATGTCTATCGACCAGTATCCTGGTCCTTTTCTCATACTGTGATCTCATCCTTTTGAGATTCACACGATTCATGAATCAAGTACTAGATTTTAAGACACAGAGGCGCTATGCTTGTCTAGCATTTTCCAGGTCCTCATTCTCGATGCGATAACACACCGTGATTCCTACGCATGGAATTACAGAGAGATAGCGACACTCATTACTCTAAGTTGATCCCGGTCTGGGCTCATTCCATTAACGAAAAGGCCTGTGGACTAGCATCTTACCACTGAAATATCTTCACGCCAAAACATACAAAACATATGCTCCGATAGTGGAGTTATCGCGGTTGAAAATATGGACAATGATAAGGGTGATAACTGCAGTCATTTTCCTTACTGATATTTCCTTTATATAGTATGATAAAAGTGGTGGAAAGCCACTTGTTAAAGATTTTGAACCGCAAGAAAAAGGCACAGAAAAAGGCGAAAAAATAAAAGATAACTGGAACTTCTGATCGATTTCGCCATTCAATAGTATTTATCTCATGTTTGAAGCTAAGTTTTGAAAATGCCCTCTCTATCTCCCTTCTAATCTAAAGAGCTTTAGATGACAAATGTCGCTGCAAAGGCGTAAACTGAAATCTGGACCTGGTTTTATGGCAAAAGCGGCGAAGTGCCATTTAATTGCAGGAACGATTCGAAAACCGAAACCCTTCCGATTCTGTCGTCTTTGCAAGGCGTTTTGCGAGAAGTAAATGGAAATTATTTCTTAGACTTTCATCAATTGTTGCTGCTAATGATTCATACTCTGATCAAAGCCAGGCGAAGGCCAACACGTGCATGCGTAAAGCATCCTTTGGTGTTGCATACAGGAATGCTTCTAGCGCTTTTCTCCTTGTAGATGTTACCTGATTCACTTCTCTCTAAAGTTCAATCAAAAGTTCTCGCTTCAAGGCCGAGAAGGAAAGAGTGGAGCAGCTTCTAAGACATTAGAAATACCACGAGGAATATAGATAGTGGGTGCCAATATTGGGCTGGGGCATTTAAGAAGCTTTGCTAAGCCTAAGATAAAACTACGAGCAGCTAGGCAATGAAATGAAGGGGAAGTTTGCACAGTGTTGAACGGGAATACGCAAAACAAAAGTTTGCCTTATTTATACACCTGCCGATTGCTTGTGCAGAGGAGAGCTTGTGGTGAGTCTGGGGAGCTTTGAACGGCAAACATGGTGCTTTAAAATTGCATTAAAGCAAACCATACCCGAACAGAGGATGATAAAATAACAAATATACAGCTTGAAACAATGAATTGAGCTCACATTGAGATGACAGATGAACTATGTTCATGAAATTTGTAAGCTTTCTACCGCACCGTGATTTTGCATTTAGACAACAACCTTGTTGGGGTTGCTTGATTTGCAAAACCCAAGTGGGGTGTCAACGGTGCCAGTTGGGCGACATTTCAAAAGTATTTTGAAGCTCAACGGATGATCACATTGCTGGAAGGTGGGATTTACCTGTTATTTACATTGCCAGCATGGCATTTCATATCATCATCATTATCATGATGATCATCATCATCATCATTACGATCATCACTACTATCATCACTACCATCATCATTACCATAATCACTACAATCATCATTACCATCATTATTGATCATCATCATCACTCGATCGAGCAAACTGGAGGGAGAGGATCCGCACCGGCGACCCCAGTTGAACAGGGAAAAGCCCGCAGAAGAAGAAGATTATCATAATAATCATCATCATCATAATCATCATCATAATCATCATCATCATCATCATTATCATCATTATCATCATTATCATCATCATCATCATCATCATACTCATCATCATCATCATAATCATCATCATCATCATCATCATCATTGCCATCATCACTACCATCATCATCATCATCATCATCGTCATCATCATCATCATCATCGTCGTCATCATCATCATCACCGACAAAGAACACCATGAAGACGCATGTGTGCGACAAGGCCAATACGTGAGCGGAAATGTCCCTGACTGGTGGCGCTTACAAGCGCGTTGTTGACTACGCTGACGTATGTGTTACCGTTAAACTTTTGCGACATTCTCTGACAGCAAGTTCGTTAGCGAACCCGCTACTTTCAAACTGAAGGGCATCCTTGAAGTAAAGAGCTTCCCAGCATTTGCAATCTTTTGCGCGCAGTTACATAATGATAAATCTAGAAATAGTTACAATTAATTAGGGTTAAATGGTGTTGCAGATATGGAAAAAATGTCTTTCATAGGTTAATCATACCTAATTGAGAAGTTGAATCCTCGATAGAGGAACGATATGGCAAGTCATTGGAATTCGTCTGGGTCAATGCTCAATGCTGGGGCTCTGTTGAGATGGGTGAAAAATGCGATGTACCACACCCATAGCAAAAAGAGTCATCGTAGTATAATCATAGCATTAATTCATTTATGGTTAGATTATAAAACTGATAGCTGAATTAAAGCAGTAGATAATCAGTTCCAACACTCACTGACTCTTTTTAATTTTACATAAAAAAGCAGTGGGTAAAGTATTTTAAAGTCATTAAAATGCATAATGGATAATAGATAATGACAAATGAGTAAGTCCTTTATGCAACGGCTGACTTGCCTATAGCTCGAGGCTAATTAATGCCAGACATTTTGATGAAATATTATCAACAAAAAAAACTGAGAAAAAATTATCAATATATAAAAATATATGAATTTAGCCAAGAAATGCTAGTTTGATGGCGATTAAAATGGTCATAACGGAAGAAACCTTTTAACATGCTTTACCGTGGAAACACTAGGCAGAATAGAAAATTACAACATTACAAAGATCACATATGAACTAAACAGCAAGTTTCATGGGTAACTCATTATTCTAGCTCAAACATTCTCCTGTTAAGTGGTGCCGAGCTGTAGTGGTTAAGCATGCAGACTCCAAACGCAGGGGTTGTAAGTTCGAATCCAGTACGTGTCACAATAAAAGCACCATTGGTGAGGAGGGCAAAGGAAAACCACCTCATTAAGTCCACTTCTCTAGAAAATACTCAGAGCCCTGTCTGTGGTTTCTGCTAAGCTTGAATTTGAGTATTTGATGCAATAATCCTCCTGTTAAAGTTACTAGGGATGCTGCTATCATCACACAGTAAGAGAGATGCAGATTGGCACTTTTAAGCAAGAATTTTAGCGAGACAGTTTCGAGCTAGTTTTGAGATAGTCTCGAGATAGTTTCGGCATTGAAGTGCACAGGGAGGCAAATTCAGCAAAATCATTCCTTTTCTTCAAGACCATTATCATTCATAGGCCCACTTTGGATCTACAGAACCTATCCTTAAAATCATATCTGAATTAGTGCAAATTCAAATTACCAAGACCCGTTCTAAGTTGTGTAAGATGAGAGAAACCTATTGAATGATGAATTAAGAAGACAGAGTTTGAAAAGGCTAAATGGATCACCGACATTATTCGTTTTTTCTAGCAGTGACAGATGGTGCAAAATTACCAGATGGCCAGGCCCCTATTGTAGCATTCGCCGTGCTTGCACAGCTGTGTGGCCCAAAGGCCAATGCAACGGAGGTCGGCGCCGCCTTATTCTTCAAGAATGCTGAGGGAAGGAACTTTAACTTTGACAGGTAGTGCAAGTTTAATGGTCAAGTGCCTTGGCATTGGATGATACTTCTATAACAAGACGCTCCCCAGCATGTGAGACTTTGCTTTATAGATAATGGCGCAGGGGTGTAATTTACTGTCAGATACTGTCACGGTCTTTGTGTCACGGTGCTCTAATGTAGTTGCTATTTTCAAAAGTGAGGTATTCTAAAAAAATCCGCAACAAGTATTTGCAACTTGTTCCACAAGCATTTTTTACATGACCAATGCATACTATTGGTGAGAATCTTTTCCCTGTAATTCCAAGAAATCCAGCTATCCTACTGACTGAGCCGGCTAATCAAATCTTAAGATTCAAGATCACTGCATCAAGCATCACAAAATCATGAAAATTTATGTGGATAAGTGAAGACGTTGATTTTCGTTTGAAAACTGAGCATAAACATAGTTCAATGCATCTCTCATCTTCTTTTCTTTCTGGGTCTAATCCCATTTAAGTGGGGTCACCGGTTGATTGATTGATTTCAAATATTCAAAGTGGGTTGTCTTTCAGCATTGCTGATTTTCAATGGATCCTCCGTTGTGGATGAGGGCTTATATGCATCCAAATCATGTACAGTCTGGTGTTGGAGCTTACCCTTCCTTACAGCCTCATCCCTGTTCTGCTGCCAACCTTGGCAATCTATATGGCCCTTGGACTGGCTCTGAGAATGCACTTGGTACACACTCCCCGTGGCTGAGTTGGAATGCAACTCTCATAGCGAGGCTAATTCAAGGGTCCTGTTTCGGTTTTGTTTCACTACATGGCACCTGGCAACATTTTGCAGTTCAGAAAATCCTTCTTTGTAAACGTTAAGATTAAGTTGAAATGCATAGTCGAAAGAGATAAGATATTGGTTTGGTTTTCCGTGAAATTGAATCTTTCCGTAGCTCATTTGCCTTCAATCCATCGTCTACGGCTCATGAAAAATTCAATATGCCCTAATTCGCTTGCTTCGATCAAGTTCGGTTGAGAGAAAGAAGCGCTCTGCAGAGCAGGAAAGGCGCCCAGGGTATTTGCGCTTTGAAGCTGCTAGCAAAATTTAACTTTTGTGGTAGATTAAAGACCAAGTTTTATTCATCTAAAGAAACAACCACTGCATAGTTAGATGTAGTTTTATACACCGCAAGATTATCAACTCTTTGCTGTCGTAGAAATGTGTGGTCTATACGGCTTTCTGAACGACTTCAGATTAAAGTGAGATTATTTTGAAGCAAAAAAAGGAGTTACCGTGATTATCTTCGAAACAGAAATACTCAAGGCATAGCGCGATTGCATAGGGTCACCCATCTTAGCAACAACTTCATGTCTTATCATCTCGAACCAGGCGTTGGTTTACCAACAATTTCCAAGACAAAGTCGACTTTCTCGAGATTAGATCGTTCGAGATTTCATAACATTCTCTTGACATTACATTGGTGCAGTTCAGTTGGCTATGAAACTTTGATAAACGGTTTGTGAGCTGGCCACTTTCTGTCCTGCTCAGACAGGAAAATGAACTACGGAAGAAGTAGAGCATTGCTTGACAGCAGCTCCATTTCAAAATACTGCACGCTTTTCATCTGGCAATTTTCTTGTACGTGCTGAGCACAAGGTTCTGTTCCACTGCTAAGCATTTTCATGAGTTTGTTTACTAAGCGAATGTGAAAAAGGGAGAAATTCAACATCTTCATAAACCGTCATCACCATCGACTACACCTACGACAAAAATCGAAATAACAAGTTAAGCAGAACGGTTACGAAATAGATTCTCTCGATAATTTCCAAGTCTGATTGAGACAGATAAACAAACATTATGATTTCTTCTTTGGGTGGTGACTATTTAACTGAATAATAATGCCATGGAAATTGAAAAAGATAGGGTCAAAGGAGTTGCACGTGAGATGAGAATGATGGTCTGAAACATGGTAGGTCTGAGTAGACTTGGGAGCTAGATAAGAAAGATAGCTGGAAAGGGGTTCGAAAGGAGTTGAAAATGAAGGTGGTACGGCTTAGAACATATTAGAGTAAAAAGAGAGAAAGGACACGAGAATGTCAAAGGCATGGAAGGGGACAAAGTTAAAAAAGGGTTGGAAAAGGGTGAAACAAGAAACAGGCATGGTTAGGCAAGTCCAGTTTCGGTTCTGCGCAGCAGATTGTACGGTTTAAATTGGAACTATGAGTGACAAAATGATGGATACAGTTAAACTTGTTTACGCAATTTCACCGTGATCTGTTGAGCGTTGATGGGTTACATCAATGGCCATGCTAGCAACCTGTAACACTAAGCAAAGCCTGTTACGTCTGCGTGTCCAGAATCACCAAAGAAATTTGAATATTGTCTTCAAATCGTGCCACCAAATCGGATTCTACATGGGAAATCTTTGAAGATCAGGAAACAGCAGAATGAGTTGGTTAATGCAGGTAACTCTGAATTGGCTTTCGGTGGCATAATGAGAAACGAATCCGTGCAATGAAACTCTAATTACACGCATCAGGTATCGTCAATCGGTAGAAGCGAATCACCATGAAAGGTTGCTTGCAACAAGCAATCAGATATTCCAAGAACGCACACAATGATATTGGAATAGATACAATAACTAGCAAAGTGACACCATCACAAACAAGAACCGCGATTATCAAGACCTTGAAGTCGATCATACAGGTGTTGGGAAAATGCGTACATAACTGTATCCTGGTCGTAATGATAAAGCTTCCCCGGCATTTTAACGATGATGGGAGAATCTCAGCTTCCCATGAAATGATGACTAACATTTCATTGCAGACATTTTCCCACCTTCTCGGGATGACTATAAACCATGAGACTACCAGCGCGGTTTTCATTTGTAACCAAAGATCTATTTCCCCGTCTGACGGAAAAAAGTGTTCTCACATGAGAAAAATACTTCCTCGCCTAGGCAGATTCCCAGTACAGTTAAAAACGCGGGTAGCCGTGCAGCTTTTACCCTATGGAAATGCTTGCCTCAACTTTCGTGGGAAAGCCGTATGAGACGGGATCGCAGCTTACCGGGAACCCTGCTTCACCCTATAAATGCCAGGCAGGCTTTTTTCGGTACAATCGATGTTTCTTGCGTTTAATTAACTGTTAAGGTGTGTGATTGAATAATGTTTCCGCTCTCTGTGCGATATTTAGGCTCTAACAGCAAAACGTTTGCTGGAACTGATTAAGTGCCACACCGTAAAGCGCTGTCACCACATTATGCAAGAAATCTGTTGGTAAATTATTCACCCAATCTTCGAAGGATTCTCCAACAACAATCAATCTCTTATGAAACCGTACAACTGGCTCACTTGTTAACATTGCATTGTGATGAAACCGTTCGACTGCAATGACCAAGTGGCCTGTTCGTAATGTCCCCGTTGTCTGTGAAATCTTGCTTTTCCCTGGCGGATTCGAACCCTTCTGTGAAAGCAATATGAAATCTAAACGGGCTTTCTCGGCGGAGCATAAACCAAGAAAGCTTCACGGCTAATGGGTGCTTGTAGATGCGGCATGGAAGATAAACAACTTAAAATGACCAGCAGGGATCTCTGCTCCAAACGATAGGGGGAACAATCTAAATTGCCATGCAATAGTTGTGAGGTATGTGGCTAATTGGGGAACTTTATCTAGACTGCTACGTCATTAAAAATACCCTCTGTTACGGTTGCTCAGAGAAGCTGCGCAGGTTTTATGATTCTGCTGGCTAGCAATGTAGCTTATTTTTGGATAGATGGAAGGTGACATGCTTCCACATTGATTAAGTATCAAATGGAATCGAAAATAGATTTAGGAAAACAATGCTTGAACAGCTTCCTCTCCATTAGTGCTACTCAGATTCAAAGACCTCCCCCTAACAAAACGGCTCTGGTAGAAGATCAAAAAGCAGAGAATTACGTTCCAAGGGTTAAGTAACAGTTGACCTTACTTGAAAACCTTAGTAGAAGGTTAAAAGCATAGGTCGTTAAAGTGCCCTTACGGACAGTTAAAAATCCCGCAAGATGACCGAGACGTTGCCTGGTTAGGGATAAGTCAATCTGGAAGCGATTTGAGAACCACAATGACCAAAACAGACAAATAAATCAAACTGTTTAGGTTTGAAATCTCGCTATCTTATCGCTGCGATGACCTAATACGTAACTCCATTTATCGTGAATTATTTGGCCTAATCGGAATATTTTGCAAGATTCAAAACATTTTGAGAAGTCCCTTTCTAGATTGCACGCATTTACGCATGCATGCATGCATGAATGTTTGTATGACGTGTTTGTGTATGGCTATAAATGTATAAGTGTATGACTATGTATGCATGTATGTACGTATGTAATCGTGTATGCATGACTATGTATGGCTATGTATGTATTGCTATGTATGTATGGCTGTGGATCGCTATGTATGTATGGCTATGTATGTATGGCTATGTATGTTTGGCTATGTATGTATGGCTATGAAGGTACCGCTATGTACGTGTAATCGGCGTTTCCGTGAAAGACTGGTCGAAGCTAAATGCATGATTACTATCTGTTTCACTGCATGCTACTCTCTCTCATATTCTTTCCCTAATTGTGAGCATTAAATAGGGAAACGGTAAGTGGTATTTTGTGTGATCCGACCAAGCATCCAACTCCGACCTATCGCGTGCAAAGCGAGTATTCTACTACTCGGGCACAAATGCGGTGGCCAAACACATTTCTTAAGTGCTGAGTGCTAAAAATGGAAACAGAATATTTGTATGACAGAAAGCACTCTACGGCATGACCCGACCTAGCATGACTCCGCTCCACGGCAGTCAGAGTGAGCTGTATCACGGATACTGTGATCACAGATAGTTGTTACAACAAAGAAGCTGGCGGATATGGCCAGCATCAAAATGTCTGCGTTGACTTAGTAGAATCCATCAATTCTGGGTACCGTAGAATTTTTACTCTTATTTGCCACACGAAACGTTCCTATACTCGCCTTTTCACAGCAGCTTCGATTTATATAAAGGCAGAGATTAGTTACAACGAATCTCCAAAGATGTTTGACGTCAAACATTTATCAAAAAATCAAATACAGATCGAAAAATCAAGTTTGGACTATTACACAACGGACAGTGCTGAGGCCTTCCCAACTCATCGCTTTTTCTTTTTGTTAACCGCCATGGGTGATTTACCTTTTTTGCTGTCCTTTATCTTTCGTTTCAGTTGATTTTTCGCACCTTTACTGGGCATTTTCGCTTTCTTGTTTGGATTTTCAACGTCCATCTTAATGTCATCAACATGATTTGCTTCACACTCCATAACATCTGGAAACCAAATGCCCCCTTGAAACCCTACATCTTCTTGTTTCAGCCGAAGCTCTTCTCCTTCTTCCTCCACTATGTCTTCCTTCTCCTCCAACATTTCATCATCCAATTCAGCCGTAGAGGCTTCCCCTTTTTTCGAATCATTTTGAGTCGATGGCTTATCATCACTTGTATGCTGCTTTTCAGAGGGACCAGAGCTTGCTTTGTCTATAAAACGGAGAAGACGAATTGCTACTTAACCTAACAAGAAGTTAAAACCTCTTCAAGACCAACGGCCTCACAGGCTGTTTCAATCACCGCAATGAATACAAGCTGGTGCATAAAAAAAACCTAATACACTTGAGAACTTATCATCTCATTTCAAGCAAATCCTGTCCGTCATTTGCAAAGCTTTTTTTCATGACCAATATAAAGTAAAAAATTGAAGATGGAATACTAGTGATCTAACAACAAGCCCTGTTATCAATAGAATTCATCTCTTAAGTCAAATTGAAACTAAAATCCCACCTCTTTCTTCTGGCCATAATTACACAGAAATGGGATCACAGATAAACATTCATCTACATCAACATCACATCAAGTCTACCATTGGAAGGTTCCTCTTTAACAGCCAGGTGCCATAATGGCCACCAAATCCATCCTGATTTGAAACTGGCACTAACAATTTGAAATTCACAGTTTCAGGATAATCATTTCAAAACATTTCTACCTACTCACAATGATCTTCTGGTACTTTCCTAAAAACAGTTTGATGTTGAATAAATGAAAAGTACAAAATCACAGATTTATGTGCAGAGAAAAAAATATATTTATATCTGGCAGCATCTTCCCTGACCTGAACGCAGAAGGCTGAATTGACGCATCTCTATACAGTTCATACTTACAAATTTTTAAATCTCTTTGAAATTTTCTTCCCATTACATGATTTTGTATGTGTGATGGAATGTTGTTTATTTCCTTTCTTGTCACAAGGCAGTAGAGCATATTTCTAGATAAAACAAAACATCCTAATTACATCAAACATGACATATGATCAAATCTAGAGCAGAATTAAATTTCAATACTCCAAGTGACACAGTGATATTAGATATGAAGAAATGCAATGCCTAGATTCTGAATGCTATATAGCATTGTAAGCAAAGTAAATTTAAGGCAACTATAAGTCATTATTCATGTTTACTGCAGATAACAATCATTTCTTTTGGTGTGTAGCACTGGTGGATTCTAGAACATTGGAAGCCATACTTGTTGAGCAGTATTCTAGTTCTTCCTCTTTATGTGACCACGCCTTATGATTAATACATGCCTGAATTCCAGACAGCCATAGACTCTCCTCACTCCAAGCGAAAGTTGAGCTCCAAGCTTGACTTGATCCCCAATGAAATATCATAGCTACTGAGCCACTAAAATCTCTCTAAGGATACTTAATTTAGAAAATGCTTCTGGTGCAAAAGACATTTCAGTGTTTCCTGGGGGTATGCGCTAATCATGCAAAATTTTTCCCGTTATTACCTGCATCAGCACCACTGAAATCTCTGTTGTACGAGAAACCTTTTTTGAAATTAAGTATCCTTAGAGAGGTTTTAGTTAGGCTCAGTGGATGTGATACTTAATAAGAGACTAGGGGAGTTACTGAGGTATTCAATATTCCTGATAAACCTGATCCTGTCACTTTGCAGGTAAAATATTTTATCTTTTTTAGAAGTGCTTACAAAATGCTTTAATTTCCCTCCAATCAGTGATTTTTTATAAATTATTTTCAAATGCTGCATCTGTGCCCTTTGACAAATGTTTGACATGAAGTTGTAATGGTGCAATTTTTGTGTACTGACATTTTACGATATCAAGACGCTTAACAGAAGAAAATTGTCTCAAACATCACAATGAGACATTTAAAGATGCTTTGCTATCTAGAGCCACTGTTTAATGATGGTTTGCAGAATTCAAAAGGGGGAGGGTAAGATTACAAGTTGACTCCCACAAAGGGGAGCTCCTACAGCCATACTGCCTAAAACCATCACTGCTGTGGTGAAAAAGCTAAAATTAGACTGTCGGATGACATATTGTGTGAAGCCAGAGAGACGAAATATTGAAGCAACTGCATTAAATATGATATTGCATCAACACCTGCATGTTAGGAAAGTATGGACTCATTGTTGACAAAGGGCAAAACGGACATCATGTAAATAGGTGTCAGCTTCTGCTTGAAAATTTGATCAAGGGAGTTCTAAGTAGGGATGAAATACTCTAACAGGTGATGAGAATTGGATCCATCAATTTGTCCCTGAAGCAGGGTGTCAATCATCTATTTTGGATCCTTCCTCGTGAATATCCCTCACAGACGTTCAAGGGATCACAAAGAGTGCCAAAAAATACTTGCATCTTTGGGAAAACGGGTAATGCTGTCGCAATTCCTTTAAATGACCGCTGTTCTGCTTATGCAAACAGGTGTGTATCATTGCATGCATACCAGCAGTTCTAGATGCCAGGTAAAAAAGCACCCAAGAAGTGAATTGCGGAGGCTCTTCTGGTACCCAGGACAATGCTTCTGCTCACACAGTGGCTGAGACAATGGATTCTTCTTGCAGAGAATTCAACCCAGTTGGTTACCCATCCGCCCTATTTACCTGATTTGGCCCAGTGTCACTTATTTTTGTTTCTGACCATGAAAGAAAATTGGGGGAAGAAATTTGACACTCATGAGCCAGTTGAGGCATAAGGGAGGAAATTTTAAGATTTCAGATGACAAACGGGGTCATTGCTTTGATATGTGGTTTAATCAGATGAAACTTTACATAAACTATGGTGGTGCCATCAAGCTCTCTACTTTGTCTGGTCTGTATTTCAGCAATTTTTGAATGATCCCTGTACTTACAGTAGGGGCTAAGTAAGACTAAAGTTTAGCAGACACTTTTGATGCATCAAATTCAATTCTTCTAATGGTAACAGCATGCTTGACATGCTGATAGGTTATTTCTGTATACAAATTCGTATATAATAATCATTATCATTATTACAGGACGCATGGTAACAGCAGTAACAACTTTACTGAAAAGTTACCCTGTATAAATATTGTATATTATCATTTTAACATTATCATTACAATCCCATGCTACAATACCTTTGAAAAGGTAAGCAGTTGCTACAAATGGGATTGTATTTCTCGATCACACTTTTCAATTATTTCGCCATGCTATATTATTGCCATGATTTACAAAACATATAGGTAGGATTCATAGAACACAATTACTTATTTTTCTTGCTTGGAATCAAGTAATCTTTATATTCAGCCAAAGAAGATAATCTGCAAGCTCCATTGTTGGTCAACTGTTTATACTTTTTCCCATTCATGTAGGCCTCGATAGCAGG
This sequence comes from Pseudorhiza aurosa, assembly GCA_964026355.1. Lineage (NCBI taxonomy): Eukaryota > Metazoa > Cnidaria > Scyphozoa > Rhizostomeae > Lychnorhizidae > Pseudorhiza > Pseudorhiza aurosa. Next base: position 2,754,010 of record OZ032124.1, read on the forward strand.
AACACTGCAAGGCAACTCATGGCCAGTAATTTCACAAATCACCTGTGGAAAACATTGGGACATTAATGGTGGGGACCAAAAAATTGCATATTGAGCTAATCCTCTGATATTCAGCTAAATTTTTCGACTTTATGGAAGGAACTTTATATTTACCCTTGTTTTCCCCTCATTTAACTTAAAACCATCATAATTGTCCAGAAAGCGTTTCAATGTATCCTTCATTTTTAAGTCACACGTGCACCGTTCAAAAAGCAACTATTAAATGGAACCATCATGTTTTTACCTCATATTTGCGTATGATTTGACGCCCTATTAAATTTGCCTCGCATTCGTTGTAGGACAGCTCAAAAGGATACATAATTTCTAGAGATGAGTGGCCCTGCCCTCAATCCATAGGATAAAGTCAATATGTTTAGGAAGGTATAGATCTTAGCATTAGCGAATCCCCAACGATGGAAGTCCTGCAGTATGTTGTTCTCGGTCTTACCGCCTTAGTAATCATAGCTTGCCGGTTGAGCCCTGCGTTCAAATTTACTGTGAAGTATGCCCTGTACCATGTGTACATGGTGTTCATATTTACTCTAGCACTCATTCCATGCTGTTTTCGACCTGGAAATGCGGACAATGTTGTAGTTGGAAGATACATTTACCATGCCTCAAAGTTGGTTTGGTGGCTTTTCGGATTTAACATCGTTACCGAGGGATCTGAGAATCTGAGAAATGTCGACGCTCCTATCGTGTTTATGTGCAATCATCAATCATCGTTGGACGCCCTAGTCATTGCAAAGGTTCGTCATTTGACTTTTCTGACAAAATCATTTCGACGCAATTACGTAGCCAAGGGTCAGAACTTTCCAGGCTTACCCTAATCTGCCCATAAATAGGAGACTAACTCACATTCCTGCGTTAAGCCGTGGCCTCAAATGCTTCTACATCTATCTACCAAATACTGTCTTCCTTCTAAAGAGAAGATTCTGACAGGGGTGAAGGCCAGAGTAGATAGTAAGCAAATAGGCCTTTTCGAGAATTTGTTGGAGGCAATGCCCACGAGTTTATCATAGTTTTACCAAATAGGAAGTCTTCGAATGAAAACCACAAATTTTCTTGACATCGGACTAGCTGGCAGTTAACAGAGCATCTCACTCAAAAAAAGTGACAATTGACACTCAATAATTGTGAGCTATAAAAGCCCGCACATGTTCATACGTTCATTTTCTGGAGCACTTACATGTCTAGTAAATATTAATATAACATGGCTATTGTTTGATAGATGCAGTAATGCCACCCAAGTATTCAAAAAAACATCCCTTCAATAATATTGCCATGCATTCTGTATACCTCATTTGGTATGCCCACTTTGAAAAAATGGGCCGAGGTAGATAGAACATGTTCTGAGCAGGCAGGAAGAAAGCCAGTGAAGGATTCATTGAGTTTGCAAGTGTGTGTGTGTGTGTGTGTGTGTGTGGGGGGGGGGAAGAGACTGTAAAAGACTTGGAAAGAAATGGTGAAGCAAGAGTGCCAAATGGGGAATGAGGGACTGAGTGACAGGGATGTGCAGGATCTCACAAGTTTGAGGGCTGAATGACTGAAGGTCAGTGCTATCTGAAACGGAGAAAAAGTTGAATAAGACAAAAAGGAATGTTGGTTGTAGTGATGCTCTATGAGGATATTAACTTGACTGTTTGCAAAGTCTGAAATACATTTTATTTATATATTGTGAAAAAAGTCTTGTCAAACTGTGCTCTCTGCTACTGGCACTATGTAAACCAGTACTACCTGTATTATAGACAAGTTTTTAGCATCAAAACTGGCTCTCCGCCCAGAGTAATCTGGGTACACCCAGCAGGACGAAAGCAAGACCTGTCAAAGGCAGTGGATGGACCCAACAGCCATCTAAATCTGGAGAGGCTATAGGCACTTCCATGTTGTTTGCCTACTGACACACTCATTATGGACAGGGAGCGATGGCAGAGGGTTTTGCATATCTGGATGGGCCCAAGGCCTCGTGGCTAAGGTTAAAAAAGAATAAGGTGTATTTTTAATGGACACTGCAAAGCTTTTGCCTATCAAGCAGTATCCAGGTCCTTCCTCTTGGCGTGACCACACTTCGTTATTCCTATGCCTGGAATTACAGAGACAAGATGACTCTCCCCACTCTTACCAAAAGTACAGCTGAGGGTTGATTCAAACTACTGACCATAGCATCAACACAAAAGGATGTTACTACTTAGCTATCCTGACACTGTAATTTAAGCCATTGGCAATGATAACTTACAAATTTCTACCCATTCTCTCATATTTGCACATGCAATTACCCTTGTGTACACAATGTCTTGGTAAGGATCAACCTTTTGCAATGATGGAAAACAATTTTATGTAGTGATATAAGTAGTGGCCTAGATAGTAAGTTATGATTTTGGTTTTCTTGCAGGATGCACCAAGACCAACAGGGTCATTAGCCAAGAAGTCTCTTCTCTATGTGCCATTATTTGGCTGGGCAGCTTGGTTGGCTGGCACTGTTTTCATCGACAGACGTTCTTATTCTGCAATTAGCATCATGCAAAAGCTCGTCAGCGACCTCAAGAGAAAGAAGGTTAGATGAACTGTTTAGCCTTCCTTCATGTGCTAAAAGCAGTGAAGCCAAATCTATGTTCTCATTGCATTTATACGATTTACGTTTGACATTTATGCCAGGCAACAAGAGCATTGGTAAAACGCAAATGCATTGAGACATACTTTCCTTCATAAATTTGTTAGGTTACATATGTATTGTATCTGTCAAAGTTGCTTTGTATTGGTACTAGCCAACCAAACAGGAGTCCACTCCCTTTTTACTGACTTTGAGTACTACCATATTTATTTGAGTATAACACGCAAAATTTTCTACCTAAAAAGGACGCGAGTTAGGGGTGCATGTTGTAAACAAGGGTAAAATGGGAACAGCTCTATGACTCATCTGGGGATGAATCCAACTTTGAAGAATTTTAGATGATATTGAAAATTAAAATTCGGTACTGTATTTTTTGTTTACGCTGTCAATGAATTATTTTTCTCATGGCCATGCATGTTCAACAGCGTTTGTCCCTTGCAATCTTTGTTCTGAGCAAGAAAAAGCAAAAAAAAAGTTTATACCAACTTTTAATAAAAAATTAAGGGTGTGCGTTATACACTCATGCACGTTATACAGGTGTGCGCGTTATACTCAGATAAACACAGTACATCCATCATCAGGCTCTGGGCAATTTATAGCACTTGCCAGATCTCCTAAACTAAGCTATTCATATGGTTATTTAGTAAGGACTGTTATGAAATCTGGAACCTTAAGATTCCCCAACAACTGCTCTCCTTACCGAGCAACTTGTCTAACTCTTGTAAGTATAAAGTATTCAATTCCTCTATATATAATCTATTTAGTCTTGTTTGAAGCAGACTTTCTCCACCAAATTTCCTTGTAGACAAATATCTGGATATTTCCAGAAGGAACAAGATGTCAGAATGATGGTATGCTTCCTTTTAAGAAGGGTGGATTTCATCTTGCTGTTGAGGCCCAGGTTGGTTTTTATTTCCCAAAAAAGCAAAATCATTTACTCAATTTTGACTTTCAAAAGCTGGCTCCTGAAGAGGTACCATTTCAGGCATGGCATTGTGAAGTATGGTTGGAAGTTTGGCTCTTTGTTGAAATTCACCCTAGCTGTATGCCAGGTGCCCATTTACTGTTATTCAGACTGACAGACAGCTTCCAGAAATGATACCGAGCATTTGACTCAACCATGTACCTTCAGACGGCAGGCGTGTTCTCCAACCAGTATGCCAGCTGCCTCTATGCAATATACCAAAAAAGCAGAGTTTTTGTTGCTATTGAATTTCCAGTTTGTAATTTTGCACTTAGGTTTTTTTTGACTCAAGCATTTAACGAATAGTTCTTTTTATATTTTGAAAGAGTCAGCAAGTGTAAGATCTCATCAAATGAAATGATTCCGTAAGTAGTGATGGCTATTTGCATGGTTCGAGGGGGGAAACAAGACCTATGTATCCATAAGACCCAAACTAAATGCGTGAAGAAGATGCGGCCTTGATACTTGACCATTAGAATAAATGACCCCACTTTATTGAAGAAGCCCATGGGAGTAAAACCAGATTGCATGAAGAGAGATATTAGACAATTTCATAGGAAGAGCCTTGCTTTTCTTCTAGATACCGATTGTTCCTGTTGTCATTGGGAACTGTAGAAATTTCCTGGACATCCCAAACCAAATATTTGAATCAGGTAATATCTTATGTATGTTATTTCTTCCCTTATGACATTTGAATATATGTCATAAAGTTTATGCACTCTTTAACTGTATTGCAAAAGCTAACTATCACATTAGATTGGTCAATTCTAAAAATGTGTGAACACAGTAGAAAAACGACACAGAAATTGTGCCTGAGTCATAAAAGACCCATCTTTATACTTAACACTTCAACTATAGATTAGCTGTTATCAGTGTGTGTCCAGTGCTTGTGCCCTCAGAGTTACTCCTGAGCACTCATTTACCAACCTCAGAAGGATGGACAGCTGAGTTGACTGCTGGCTTGTGGTTAGTGGTTCCGAGGACAGGTTTCGAACCTACATGATTAGACCTCACAAGATTTGAAACACCATGCCTTTACCACGAGAAAAGCCACCACTAGAAAAAACCACCACTAGAAAAACCACTACTCAAAAACTATTTCCTAGAGAACTAAAAAGTAGTACCATTACTTTTGAAAAAATGGGGTTGAACAGGAAAAATAAAAATTTGGTTTCTTTTGGAATCATGATTTCATCTTGTATCAAATTTCAGGAACCCTGCGAGTAAAAATATTGCCAAAGATTGACACCATTGGCAAGAGGAAGGAAGATGTTTCTGAACTTACTGATAGGTGTCGGAAGCTGATGCTTTATACATATCATCAGATATCTGAAGAGCATAAAGAAGAATATGTAAATATGAAAGCTTTGCCAGATCAGTTTAAAGAGAATTGACAACTTGATTGGAGTAGACTTGGATATTGGTTTGGGAAACGAGTAGTATGAATATATGTGAAGATACAGATGACTTAGTAAGCGAACTCAACCTTGTGATCTAATGCATAGGCCATATATTTTGAAAAAGCTGTGATTCTTTTTCAATTAATTCTAAACTGGTGGAATCATTTTCGATTTTGGGAATGATAAAACACATCTTTACTTTCTCTCATGAGAAGAGGCTGCTCAAAATGACAGACAAGTACTAAAAATATACGAAGATACAGATGACTTAGTAAGCAAACCTGACCTTGTGATCTAATGTACATGCCCTACGTTTTGAAAGAGCTGTGGATTATTTTCCAATTCACTGTAAATTTTGGAATCATATTTCATTTTGGTGATACATAAGCACCTTTGTACTAACTTGCAGTTTCCTTACTCAGGATGAGGGGGGGCTGGGGTATGTTTTTAGAGTATAAATGTAAGAACGTCTTGCTGCCTCTCCATTTTGCTCAGAATTGAAACGAATGAAACAGATTAAGTTAATGACGCACATCGCCCTGGCTATCTGACCGGTACAACATGTTATCTGGAAGTTGATTGTGTGCAAGGTAGTCTACCCACACAAAAAAGCTACCTATATCCAGTCCAAACAAAAAGGGGATTGGCTCCCGTGTTGTTTGGCTGATAAAAATATCAAGCTACTCAGAATAGCATGTTTTTCTTTACCACTGTACAGTTCAGTTTGTGAATTGATGTAAGACTTTTTGGAGGGGGGGGGGGGGGGGCATTTATGGAAGATGTTTCATGATGCATGTCCCATTTTGTGGTAGTCAGTTTCAGTATTCAGTTTACTATTGGCTCCAAAAGCCAGTCACCATAAATACCTCAATTAGTTTTATCTTAGGGTTGGTCTATGCTGTTAAATGCATTGTAAACATCATGGTTGAGTTTCATTTAATGCTATATATTTGTCAGATGAAAAAATCAGGATGAATCATACAGCTTTGCTGCCAAAATTAAAATTGAATGGCCAGCAACAATTGCATTTAAGATGAATTTTATTACCAAGTGTACACTGTTATTTACTTGATGAATGTGTCAAGGAAAAGTTGGTTCGTTAAAGACCATGTGGTGATTGGCTAGCAATAGGGAGACAGTGGTTAAGAACGTTTGAAAGGATTTGAAGAGGGAAGATCTGGCATAAGTCGTTGAAGGCAAAGAACAGTGGGATATTCTGTAGGCTGAATGCTAACTTTATGTCAAAACCTTGACGGTCAAATTAATTTCACATGTGTGAAATGTTGTTTGATTCATGTAGAATCCCATCATGTCATCTATTAAACTTGATATTCTTTCCCATTGATTTTGCACTGTTCTTGTCTACTTGCATAATTAAAGAAACAGACTTATAGACATGCACTTGACTTGTCAAATCTGCTGCTTCTTAACTGTAACTTGTTCTATTGTTATGCAGACAAAATTTTACATCTTTGAAGAAAATTTTTAATTCAAGAGTAAATGCAGTTGTAATTGAACAACATGATTGTAAATTCAGCGAAATTAACTTTCACAGCAGCAGTTTGCAAGAAAGGTTTCTGTTATAATGTCCTTGAGGTTCGTCATTGCTATATTCCCAAAACCACTGAAAACTGTTCTAGGCAAGGGAGAGGTGTTCATTTCATTATTTTTGAATACCTTTTATTATATCCTACTTTAACTTCATAGCAATTTAGATTTCATACTGAGATGGTGCATCATTATATCTACAAAAATACATCTGCTCTTACAAGTGAAGAGTTAGATATGATGAGATTCCATATTGGATGCAATTTACGCTCACTATTCAACCAGTACATCAGGCACTCTTTGCCACAATTTTATAGAGTCATTGCTAGCAGACAAGAAGCAAAACTCCTTTGGATGGACGGATAAAGAGTAAGTGACGCTTTTATGCCCTTTATCAATTTGCTGTGTAACTTTGGATTCTATCAAGTCCCAAATGAATAATGAACCATCCTCAGAGCCACTTATTACGTATTTATCATCATGAGAGAGACAGCAGTCAATCTTGTAAGATGAGCTTTGGTGGCCTTTGTAGCTAAAAATTGCAAAGAAATCGAAAGGAATAATTAATTTTTACACAATTAAAACAAAGTTCATCAAATCCCAGTCTGATTTAGACTCAATTATGAGAGATTCCTTTGATTTCTACCAGCATTTAGTTCAATTGTTGTTACAGATTCTTTTTGATGGCTCAGTGATATGACACTGCTAACCCAAAAGTTTGTACTTTGAGGCAAATCCCAAGCCTAAATTTGACCTTGAGTGAGGAGAGTCCTTAGCCCTCTTCGATTCAAAGTATGCGAAGAAATCACGAGGTGCTCCCCAAGGGGAAATACCAATGTACTGCTCAATAGGCATAGCTTCTAAAGGTACTCAAACCTACCTCAGGAATCATTCTATGAATCATGAGGTGTTGTTACAATATCATAAGACAGGACCAAACAGTGTCTGACAAGCATAGCTTCTTAGGGTCCTAAAAATCTGCATTAGAATGCTAGGTAGAACACACTGCATAAGATAAAAACATGGCCTTACTTGTGGAGTGTGTTTTAGCTCTAATACCAAAAACCACCTTTTTAAATAATCGTTGCATCACTATGTAGGCACAATTCTAGTGTGAAAAATTTCTATAGACAGTCCCTCCTTGAAAAGGATTAAATATGAAATATAGGAAGCTTTATCAAATGGTTTTCATTTGATCTGATTGTGAAGCTAAAATAAGAAAATGGAAGCATCTTACCTGTTCAGCAGCTCCCCAGAATACCTATCAATTAACCGAATGGTATCATCTAGTGACGAAGCTAACAAGCACTGCCCATCATTGGTAAATGCGACACTTGTGACAGGTTCTCCCATGCAGTCTTCTGTGAGTTTTCCAAGTCGCAAGTCATATTCCCTTAAATATCCATCCACTGATCTGAGAAAATTGAGTGGACGAGAGTGATAAATGCTTAATATTCAGCTAACTCTATTCATAACGTGACACAAACTAGAGGGAGGTTTCCACTTCTTTCTAGAGAGATGGATTTCATGATAAGGGATCTCCATATCATACCCAGTTTCAAACTGAAGAGAAATTACTGGGAAGCCTTGAAGTTCTTCCTAAAGAGGAATTTCATGTGGTTTCCTGGTTTTACTTTGAACCAAGCATAACTTTCCAAGTTTCACTGCCTAATCCACAAACTCTGTCCCACAAATCATCATTCATCCCTATAACATGCAACTTATAGAACGTCTTGCCTGCCTCTTGCTTTCCTGAATCTCACAACTTGCCATCTTTCAAATCCAAGATCAATAAACTTGATCTGATCTCTCTCTCCTCTCAGCCTTTCGCTTTTTTCTCTCTTCCTTTGTTGAGGCATTGTATAGGCCACCATAGCCTTCCTCAACATATCTCACTAAAAAAGGAAACATTACTTAAATTTAAAACCCTTACCTTGAACCCCTATGTTTGCCCACTATAACACAACAACATAAGATATTATTCTTCGCATCTGTCTACAATGTCACCACTTGTCAATGGTTTCAAGTGAGGTAAATTCACAAAATTAAACCTGAACAATTAGGTATTTACCAAGACGTCATACCCTGATAAAATTGAATGGTCTGAGATTTGCACTGACGGTATGCTATCTTTAGCATCATTTAATACTTGGATTGGTTCTTTGCTTTTCGACCTGGTATCCCAACAACGTATTGTCGCATCATATGATCCAGATACCAGAACTGTGAAATCAGGCTGGTTAGCTTTGATACAATTTATACCCTGGTTGAAGAAAGGATTTATTAGGGAAGTGAAAGATGTAGAATACAGTGCTGTCATACAAAAGAGCATATTAAAGAGACATGTTATGGGGCCATCAAACACATAAAATGGCCTGGTGAAGGAAGCGAGGTATTGCTATATCAGTTTTCAGTGTTTTTGATCTACTCAATAACTTGAAGACAGGATTGGCATTAACTTAAATGTGGAAATTTTATATCACCATTTGCAAATGCTACTGTCTGGGTGCATCCGTCCTTAATAGATAAATTTTTCATGGGGATTTCTTGACTATCATTTGCTGTGATTATCTCTTCATTTATGCCCAAGGTAAAACCTCCCTGCCATATCGATCTACTTTTTACAAAAGGTTTCCTAATCTGAGTACAGCTACTACTTGAAGGCATTCCTTAACAGTGTAACTACTGAGAAGAGTTATCTACTAAGCTTAACCCTTTTCCCAATCGTGAGTGCCAAAGTCAAAGATTTGTCCAAGTACTTTGCAACACAGACTCCATGCACTTCATTTCCCATTCCACTATTACTGCTTGGAGCCGTTTTTGGTGTCAGGAAGACCAAAATATCATGAGATACGGACACACTGTAGCAAATGCTAATGAAAAATTCAGTGACACAATGATAAGCACTTCAAACCAGTGACCCTGTTCTGAGGGACAGCTTGACATTTAAGTGGTAGAGTAGAGGTATACATAGCTATTGTAGTACTATTAAAAGCAGTAGTAGCTGTAGAATTCTTTCTATTAGGAGTGGTGGTAGCAGTTTTAGTATATTTTGGGCCCTTTTAAAAATTTACCCCAGCTGTGGAAATGTACTGACCCCACTTTAAGGAAAGCCTGCTCTGGAAGTTCTAGTACGAGCAGACGTATTAGTAATTTTAGCAAGAGCAGTAGTAGTAGTGGTAGTAGCGTTAGTCGTAGTTGCTGTGATGGTGATTTTAGATTACTGTGAGCCCTGTTTCAAATGTCCCCTGTCAGTTAAAATCTCTTATGCCCTGTATGCACAGTATGACTATGTATGGCTTTGTATGGCTATGTATGACTGTGTATGACTTTGTATAGCTATGTATGACTATGTATGGTTTTGTATGGCTATGTATTTATGTATGTATGTATGTATGTATGTATGTATGTATGTATGTATGTATGTATGGACGAAATTCTTCAAGGTGAATAACAGGGCCAATTCAAAACTTGTTGACAGCCTGGTTCACAAAGTAAAGTGAGCAATGTACTGCAAATGATTCCACATACACCAAGATGGCCTCTAAACTTTCTTATGCATTTTCCAGTTGCCACATCCCATAAAACGACTGTCTTATCAGCTCCGCATGATGCAATCTTGTCATTTTCATATGCTGCAATGGCATCTAGTACCTCATAGCCATGGCCTATATATGTCTTCAACAAAGTCCCTTTGTGTGGATTAGACAGTCTAAGAGTTTTATCACTGCCACAGGTCAAGCAGTAATTTCCATCTGAATTGAATCGCACCGCTCGTACCGGGCCTTCATGGCCAGTCACCAATGATCGTATCTCTTCCAAGCCCGTCACAGCTTCGTCGGTTGAATCCGCCATAACCATTCCATATTGTCTGCTTCCAAAGGAGACTGGGAACAAATGACGACATTTTCTCTCAAACTTCATTACTTCTTTGTCTACATTCAATCTTATGAACACAAATCTCATCATACTGTAAGTGCTATAATTTGTACTTGACTTATAAACAATTTTTGGTAAAAAAAGAGAAATTATCATTTATCAATAATGACCGAGTTTTGGGTTGGGAAATGGTTCATTCTTGAAGCAGAAGATGAAGCATCATGATTTGGGAAGATTTTATTGTGATATAACAGTAATTATGATGATAGTAATGATAGTGACAGTAATGATGATGTTGATTGATGATGACGACGATGATGATGATGATGATGATGATGATGATGATGATGATGATGATGATGATGATGATGATGATGATAATGTTGGTGATGATGGCGGTTATGGGCATCTTTCCAAACCTCATCATCCTATTGTATAACTTTTAATGTTGCAAATGCACGCCTGACTAGAAGGAATTATTACTCGACTGGTTTGCATTTATCAAAAACATTTATTGAAAATCCATTAACAAGAAAGGAGCTCTGAATCGAAGCATTGTTTATTTACTGAAAAGCTGCAATCAGTGGACGAAGGAAAAGTGACGAAATGTTCTAGTGATGGTCTTGAAATCGACATACCCCGTTGAAGAGCAGAGCAGAGCGCAGCGCAGTAGCTTTCCTCTTTTCATTCCTTTTTGTTTGCCTTCTTCCATGGGCTCACCGCAGAATTGCGTGATACGGTTCCTCCATGAACCGTACTCATTCAAACAGTTCCATTAAGCTGGCTGCTCGGGTTTTAATGGCCGGATGCTTTTCATGTCGCCAACCCTCTCCACTTAATCAGGCTTAGGACCGGGGCCAGGCGTCAGCTACGCGTGACTTAAGCGTGCTGTCTTTCAAGCACAACGTTATATTCTTGCCCATTCCTTAATCTGTATTGCTTGCTTTGTGATGAAATTGAATTTCAAATTTTATTGTGAGTTTTGGTGCATCTTAACGGGCCTACTTTTGCAGCTATGTTCCTTCGAGAACGGAGTCATATAATTCTAATCCATAGCTGTCATGTTATTCAACTGTGGCATGTAAGAAGTATTGGTGAATGTATCTGCCTGATTCATATAGAGCATTAACTCAGAGCTTTTCACACGGCCGTTCGTATTCCATCCCATTTCTGTCTAACTAAAGAACTGACACGTGTAGAAAGCTTCCCATGCACTGTAAGTTGCACTTTTTCCGAGTATTGTCTGTTTGAGGCGACGCAACCGTGTAGCAACTATAGCTACTCCTCGTTTGCAGCTAAACATAGTTTTGTATTTTCTTTAACAGCAAAATTGACAGCACTTGAAAAGCTTTTTCATTTGCATAAAACTGGTTCTTCATTGCACAGCTTCGCAATCTTATATACTTAACGCCGAGTAGCTCATGAACCAAACTGATCTGGTTGCAATGCTACCTAGTTCTGTTTTTGTGAGTTATGTTGGGAAAGGCCATGGTGACCCATACAAAACCCCAACAAAGGAAGAAATTGGAAAGCTAACAGAAGAGAGAGATGACATCACGTTTGCTGATCTGAAAGAGGGCAAGTTGTAGGATTTGGGAGCGGAAGAAGGCAAGAGGTTCCATAAATTGCACGCTCTTAGGGTGAATGTCGATTTGTGAGATAGAGTTCGTGAAGTAGGCAGTGAAACTCGGAAGAGGTGTGAATGAGTCGAGCTTCTGGTGTTCCTGGCTCGCCTCAGCAGAACAGGAATAATCTCCCTGATCTGACGCTTAGTGACAAGACTCTTTTGCCACACGCGATCAAAGGCCTTGGAAATATCGAGAGAGAGAGACAGAGAGATCACTCTGTTCTCACGACAGGATTCTAGAACAGAGGACCAAAAATGAACGGCATAAACAAAAAGATCAACTGAAGACCTCGCCTTTCGAAAGCCAAAATGGTGATGAGAAAGAAGATTGTTTGTTGCAAGGAAGGTAATGAGTTGTTTCGTTATGATGGTCTCTATTGCTTTATAGACGAGTGAAGTGATAGCAATTGGACACTAGTTGGATGGTCCTTTTTTGGGATGGGAAAGATGTGGACTGGTTTCAAGAACGAAGGCAGTACACTAAGTGTGCAGGATAGCTGAAAAATGTTATTTAGAATAGGGATAATTTCAGCAGCACAGGTTTTGAGAATTATTGCGGGAAGACCATCTGAGCCTTTAGATTTGGAGGTGTCGAGCTGTAAATGGTTTTGGCGAAATTTGTGTGTGAAGGACTTAATGGGTGACATTGCGAAATTTGAAGGGGGGAAGTGCTGTGGTTGGACCCCTTTGTCATCCAGGTTGGAGTTGGAGGCAAAGACTGACGCAAAAAGATTGGCATTGGATGAAGGAATGGTTGAAGAAGTGCCAGAGTTGTCTTTAAGTGGTGGCAAAGACGATTGGCAGAAGTTTTAGGGGACAACTTTGGCCATAGACCAAAAAGAGCGACAGCCAGCCTGGCAGGAAACGATTGCATTCTTGATGTATTGGAAGAAAGATGATTTGGCATTTATGATGGTTTTGGAACAAATTTTGCGTGAATGGATGAAAGAACCTCTTGAATCTTAGGTTAGAAGTTGCTTCAATTCCTTGAAGTAGTGGTTTTTATTATTCGCAACTTTGGCGCACTGTTAATTGAACCACTTGTGGGAATTTTTTACCAGGCTTGTAAAAAGAAGGAATATAATGACCTATGCCAAGAAGTATTGCGTTGGCGATGAAAGAAGCAAAAGAGGAAGGATCGTTTGAAAAGCCCGAGGACCAAAGTAAGAAGAGTAAAAGGTGCGAAGGGAGTCCCAGTCACTTTTTTGCAGATCGAAATGTCTGCCCAGGTGAGGGAGGAAGTGATGCTGTAGAGTTATGAGGCAGTGATTAGAGTTACCAAGAGGTGGATGTGAGAATAGATAGACGAATGCTGGAATTTCTTGAGAAAAAAGATCGAGAGTATTTGCTTTCTCCCCTACACGGTCAAGAATCCGTGTGGGCGCTGATATTACCTGTGTTGGGTCAGTGACAATGGTAAAGACCTTTGCATCTCGATCAACTGGGTTGGTGGTATTTGAGGAATACGTGAGCCAGTCAGAAGTGCGGACGTTGAAATCACCAAGGGTAATGATTTCAGAGCGTGGGGATCGCAATGTGATAGTTTCAATTGGTTTGGGAATATGATCGAATGGCAGTTCATTGTTGTTTTAGTTAGGTGAGCGGAATAGTGTGCAAATGTACTTTGAAGTACGAGGAAGAGAAACTTTCAACCAGATGAAAGCCGGAATTAGAGAGCTTGTATGGTTTGAGGTGTAAGGTCTGCACATCAGAGCGGCTAAATGCACATGCCCCACCATTAGAGAAGAAGGAGGAAAATAACTCATGCCCTGGCCATTTGAGATGAGGAGAGAGAATTATGCTGTTTTTCGGATCGAGAGATTTGATTTCAGTTTTAGTGAGGAAGAGTGCACGGTGGGTTGACAATAATGGTGTATTGAGTTGATGTTTGAAGATAGCTTATGGATGTTGTAGAATGAGATGGAGAAGACCTTAGTCGCTCCATTGGAGTTGTTGTTAATATGATGCTGAGACAGGTCAGAAACTGGGGAGTGGTGGTTGGAGCAGTCAAAAATGACAGCGGTAGAGGTAATCTGAGAGCCCATGAGAGTTCCCATAGCTATCCTGTGGCCTCAGGACCCTACCTGAGCTGCTAGCTAAGAGTGGCTCCAGTTGCTAATTGGCATAACAGTCAGCCCGGAATGATACACCAGCTGATTAGGTAGCGGTAGCAACGGTGGAGGCATTTAGGCCTTATTAAAAAAGCTGACGGTCATTCAACTTCTCCCTCTTCTTAAAGCACAAGCTCCAACCAACGCATGGCTCAACAAATTCAGTCCTAATGTCATAAGCAGCATCAATAACATATGCTATAACTGAATGACACACTGGAACGTCGCAGAGCAAATCGACAAGGACAAAGGTGTTCGGAGAGGAAGCAGTGAACACGTGACATGAACACACAACATAGAAAACGAGAGGAATACCATCCTATACGGTGCATATATATTGATGAGACCTGCCAATGTGGGTTCTCAGGTCTTCCTTGTATTGTTATGATGAAATGATGCAAGTATCAATTAACTCATTTTTCGCATTTAGTCAATAAGTAGTTCTCCTCATGATCATTCCTTACCTTAAATTACTTGGTTTATGTGCTACTTGGTTTTCATAGGACTGCAGATAGAACCGCAACCCTTCCCCCCATTAACCATGGATTAGGCCTGCCTCACGTTAGTTCGTTGCCATGTACATATTGATTCGAAGCACCGTCGTTTTAGTTACCATGCCTTCATAACCTTTGAAAAGATGAACTAATTGACGTAGACATTTCTAGACTCGAGATCTCGTGCGATCACAGATTTTCCTGATGAGATAGTTACTAATTAATCCCACAAGCCTAATCAGTGTATTTTTTATAGATTTTTTCCTTTATTTGTGTTCTTGCGTCTAAAGATTCCCACGCACTGCATAATTTTCCTATCACAAGGGGGTCCGTTTTCACCTATCGACTAATTCATCAAGTGTGTTATATTCTTGCAAAACAAGCCTGAATTTCCTAGATCCGCTTATAGCTTTGCAAACATCCGTATCTGAAATTTCGTGAATTCTTGGTTGTTCAGAAAATTTATCGACACGATTTGCATCTATTTTACATCCTTGCTCGTTTTTTGCGAAAATGCTTTCCCAAAACAGTTTTTAGTTCGAGTTTTTTATTTTCCTTGTAAAAAGAATGAAGGTGAAGTATTTTTGTCCCAAAAAAAGTTCCACCTAGCAATTTAATCCTAGTCCGTGCTACGTAGTTTCACGAAAGACAATGTTTCTAGTTAGTTATGTTGAGGAAAGGTTATGGTGGCCTATACAATTTCCCAAAAAGGAAGGAAAGAGAAAACGTAGAGGAAACGGAGATCAGAGCAAATTTGGTAATTATAGAATGGCAAGAAGTTAGGTTACTGAATCTTTATTCATCAATATATTTATAAATCTATCTCTCTATTAGTTCTAGAAAAAAATATATGGATGCCAGTGTCTTGCAAGCTGAAATGCGTTGATTGCTCAGTCTACAAATTGAAGATTGATTACTTCATGACCAAAGATTTCAGAATGAAGGAGCAGTTAGAGTAAATTTCAATCATGGTAATCTTCCGTAGCGTAATCACATGAATTTTCTTTTCCATTTTTCCTTGTTCGTTCTTCAATGATCAGGCCTGCATGAATTCTTCTTCTACATTACCCCCTTGATATCGAAGAATTCGAAGTCAAGATCAATCTCTGATGAATTGTAACTGGACGAATGCATTGTTCGTCTAACAGAGTAGCGTCGATAGATTGGCAAAGATTAACTCCACTGCAAGTATGGCTAAGAAAGTTAAAGGTCACGTTTGCGAAGAAAAAAGTGCAGACGTATCTGGTTTGTTTGCGTCAGCTGTAAGACGAGTTTCTTCATTTGCTTTCTCTTCGAGAGAAGAATACCAAAGGAACAGAGCATTTGCTCCTAAAGAAATCCCTGGTAAACAAAGAATGAGCTTCCTGGATGCATACAATCTAAAGAGGGTAACTTGCAGCATTTTCACCCCTGTATTTATGTGTTGCTTTAGTATCGTGGTTAAACGCGCTGGTGTAGGTTTGAATCCCGCACTGCTCATAGCAGAACATTATCGGTACACAAGCTTGAATCCCTGTTAAAAGAACCCACTTCCATAAGAAAGTCTCAGAGCCCTGCCTCGTGTTCATGCTAAGGTGGGAAATGCGTACATATGCCATGCAGTTTGGTCATAAAAGTTGGAAAATATTGTATATTCACATTGATGTGTCGAAAAATTACACTATTTTAAGAAATCGAACTTAACATTCTCTTATTGCCTCATTGCCTTATATCATGAAGTAAGTCAGTGAATATTTTTAAATGATATCCATAATCATCCCATAATCAAAATGTTCATGTTCCATCTTTTTCTTGCTCCTTTTTCATTAATTTTCTCCAATGGCAATTGGTTCATTATAGTTTTTGGGATATCTTGTCATCGCTAAATAGATACTGTAACCTTCTCATGAATAGATGTAAATAGATACGGTAATCTTATCAAAAATAGATGTAAATAGATGCTGTAATCGTACTCCCATCATCGCTAAATAAATTCACGTCATTTCACTCCCGTGGTCAGATGGCCGTTGGAACTCTTTGATGAGTCCACAATCTTTCGGCACCGTCCACGGTTCTTGGCTTCACGAATGCATGTAACCACACTCATCCCTATCCATTCACTAATGTCTGTCAGCCACGTTCTCTTTGGTCGGTCATCCCTGTCCATTCACCAATGTCTGTCAGCCACGTTCTCTTTGGTCGGTCTCTTCTTCCACTTCCCTCCACACTGCCGTGCATGATGTAGATTATATAGATAAATATGTCGATTATATTATATTATGTTTTTGTTGATTCACCAGTGATTCAGTTATAGTCTGTCTGACGAGTGCCTTCGCACGAAACTCAGAGTAACAGAGAATCGGTCTTTTCCTTTTCTGCATATCTGCTATATATATATATATATACATTTATATACACATTTATATACACATTTATATATATTTTTTATACGCATGATTCTACCTAGTGTCAAAGGTAGAAATTTGGATACTGAGATGCTTTCTGCTTATCGAGCAGTGTCCAGGTCCTTCCTCTCGATGACCACACCTTGCGATTCCTACGACTGGAATTACAAAGCTGGCGACTCTCCTCACTCTAAGTGAATGTTTAGCTGAGGTGGGACTCGAACCACTGACCATAGGATCAATGAGCAAGAATCTTACCATTGAGCTATCCTGACACCTTATGTATATATATAACATCTAAGTTTCACAATCTTTCTACCAGTGTTTCTCGTTTCCATTTCGTTACCATACCCAATTTCCATGGTCTGTCTCTTTGTCCCATTCAATCAGCGCCATTTTCTTTACTATTTGTTAATCAAATGTCTTTATGATATTTAGTCCTCGTTATTTCCATAGCAAAATTTGATTCTCATTTTTCCTTTGCCACTATTCCTTGATCATCGACCATGAATACCCAGAAACGTGAATCCTTTCTTGCAAACGTTTATGAATATCTTAGTATATTTCTGCCAGGATGCCTGAAGGTGATTTATAGAATCCTCCATGTGATATGTACCAATTTCAAACATCAAATTATTAGTCTGCTTTCATTTGATTGATATTTTTATCTGATGTTTCTTTTAGAACGGTTTGAAATTCTACAGTGAAAAGGCTAGACAATACAACAGTAGGGTTTTCAAATTTCCTCTTCAATGCCCATCAACAATCATAAGCAATGGTGATGACATTCTAGAAAGTTCTTTTGATGCTGACAAAGTAAGAGGTTCTTGGTCGTATCGCTCTTACCATCAACATTCTTACCCGTCATTAACACCAATGTTCAATGCTGCTATCGCTTCTTTCAAACTTCATTAGTTCATTGTATACCTTTTAAGGTTGCAATTTTAAATCTCAATGAAAAGTGATTTCCACGTGAATTGAATTGCACTGCCCGGACAACGACGAACTGATGGCGAACAACCAATGATTGCATCTTTCCCAAGCCTTTCACTGCTTCGTCAGTTGAGTTCGCCATGACCATGCCATCTTCTGGTATGCCAAAATGAGACTGGGAACCAGTGACGTCATTTCTTTTAAAATCATTGTATCTTGTATTTCTTTAAACGTTACACGTGTGGATCATTCTTGTCAGTAATTTCAATTTCACAGCTTACAGCCATTACCAATCTTTTATATGTGTATAGAATGCATCAGCAATAAAGGAGTTATCGGTTATACCATGGTTTATTTTTGAGGCAAAAGATGTAATAATTAGCATGAACTATGACGGGAAGATTTTCGTTTGGAAATAATTGAGTTATGATGACGATGATCGATGTCTGCCTTCACACATCTCAAATAGCAACTCGGAGGACTAACCAATATGACTTAACTGTCAGTGATTTTTTCTTTTTCTAGTTTCCTTCAGTTGGAACTTCTTCTAAAGTGGAAAATTTCTTCCTCTCCATTTGGCTTCATGTTCCTCATTTTCAGCTTAATGCTACAAATAATTTAACTCAAGAGTTCCCATGAGAACTTATTATTTCCATAATGACTAGATTTCTAGGCGGAGACTTGTGATATATTGCAAGTCTTTAATAGTGGTATCAAGCTATTTTGTTGGCTGAGATAGTTTGACTTGTTACAGGTTTATATTTCATTTCGAAGGCAGCTGAAGCTGGTGAGTGACTAGTATTGCAAAGAGGGTGAGAGAAATTGCTCAATATTAATACCAAAGCAAAACCTTGATCATTTTTAGGTGATAAAAGAACCAATCCTTTGGAAGAAAAAGCTGAATCTGGCATGCACTGGTAATTACGTACCCTGTGCTTTTACAAACGATTTCGTCCATTCAAGAAAAAAGGCATTTATCATCGGACTGGTGCATTTAGTATCTCGAAATTTTCTGCTACCAACTATTGAAGAAGTTGTACCATTATTTATGGGCAGATGGAGAGCAAAAGGTAAGCATCAAATACAGTAGGGGCTATAAGGGGTTTTGAGGGGGGAGGGGATGGGTAAGTCGTCGTCGCGAGTCCAAAGATCGATTCGGATAAAGCCATGCAAAGAAATTCGGAGAGAAGAAGCAAGGTTTACGAAGAGGCAATCACGCCAGCACAGAACAGACAACCTCTAAAGCATGCGCGAACATGAAAATATCATTTCCTTCTGCGGAGGAGCTGCACGAGCTTGCTTATCGTTGCGAGAACCCATGATTCATTTGATCCATAGAGGTGAAACGATCGAATGGCAGATGACGTCACAACCAGTGAAAGCTTGCTATTCGGCTATTATACTCACAAAAGGCCACTAAACAGAGTTTCCATTGAGATTTGCTAAAGTCAAGAAAGCAGAAAATCAAAGCGACGGAGATGGGAAGTTTGCAAAACTCCTTCGATGACGTGGTTTTTCGTTGCACAGATCCAACAACTGTTTTGCCTTTCGGGTAGATTAATGAATTTGATTTGTTTTAGGAATATTGAAAAATGATCATTCATTCGAAGAAAAAATCATGGAACTTGTGTCTGCAATCTACTCAAAATCGTTCTTAGGCATTGTCATTAACTTCAAAGACGTGATGACTTGGACTGACGTAGTTTTCAAAAACTCAAGGTACTTAAGATTTAGAATCAGTTATCCTATCTATTTTGAAATGGTTCAACTTGATTTCGATAACTGTTTTCTTTGCAAATATGAAAACACGTTTGTTGGTAAAATTTGCCATGACTATCTAGAGGCATGATGTGAGATTCACAGGTTAAGTGGAGCTACTTATACGGGTTTGTAACGCAAAACTGAGTTGCTCGTGTCGATTTTCAAGAAACTTCAAATATTTTTGATTCATCGATTTTTCTCCTCTAGTTTGATTCCCTCAGGATTCGTTCTTTCTCGAATCATGCTGCACTCAAAGCCCTTTCCTCACAATCGATCCGCCTTCTCTTCGTTCATCCCACTGATCAACATCGATTCTTCTCTTTTATGGCTGGTTTTCTTGCGATCGGCATATTCAGAATGGATTGGCATGGGCGTTTCATAGTCGCTCGCCACTTCTGCCAACAGTTTTTGATAATCCCCTTACGACACGTCAGACTGTTGATCAAAGCTTGACAAAGAAACCTCCTTTTGTTGAGATGGAACGACAAACCTACCATCAACTCCCAGATGCTAAGCCACGGAGGAAAGATTACTCAACCCAAGGCAAATGCTCTGTCCATCATGCCACGAACCCAGTCAGCCGAAGAGGAAATTATCCAACAGTGACCTTAATTATTCGCCCACCTGAATTATCTTGCTTTTCTCTCAGGAATCAAAAGGCGGCCATAAAAGCATACCACTCAATGTGCATAGCTGTTCAGCAGTGCCCTAGATTCGAAGACATGTTCTCAATCGGTTCAAAATACAAACTGAAAATCAAGGATATTGTCAACGATACTCTTTTCCTTCTATTGTAAGTCCATTTTTGTGCTTCGTAACGTTTGCAACTTTTCCTGTCTCTAAAAGACATAAGTAATCTCACGACTCTTGTATCGAGCATCGTCATCTTCTAACGCAGTTATCTAAGGTTCCAGAATCAGTGCCTTCGATTGAGCCAGCAGCAGGGGGGTCCACACAACGTTGTAAAATATTTCAGGTTGAGCGACTCAGTGTAACTGAGATTGTTGCTATCAGCTAGAGGCCCTAGCTTTAGCTGGGATCTCGAAGCCAGGAAAGATGTTCTCACCCGTTATAGGTCAACTAGCACTTAAATGATCCAGTTCTTTGAATTTAAACTAGATTTTGCCATGGAAAACATGTTGGAATTCATTCTTCAAAGAACTGGCATAGTAGGATATCACGTCCTAAAACAATAAAGGGAGAGATGACCATCCGTGTAGCAAAGGCCTGGATCACCACACGACGTGTATTTTTGTGTTTGAATCAGCGAAAGGTCCATCCATTTATAGGGGATATAGGGATAATACTGTCCTTTCGATACCACATACCCTGTTATAAGGATTACTCACTGGGAAGGTAGACAAGACGTAATACAACAGAAGTCATTTTCGAACCAAAAAAATTTTCAGTTTAATAACAATGAGTTAAATATAACTAAATATGAAATAGAATCAGAACGATTTCGTAAGTAAGCTTTGGAGCCATAACAGACGCAAACGGTTAGCTAGAGTAACAGACGATAGCTGGTAGTGAGACTTTTTTGATAAGATTCATAAGTAAGATTGGAAGATAAGCGATGAAGGCTTGGCTTATTTTTTCACATTTTTTGATGGAATGTAAATTTTTAGGTAATCTAATGCTATGAAGAAATTTGCTTACAGGCTGTTTGGGCAGTGATGCAAACCCATCCCCAGCTAGACATTCGTTTGGGGGAGAGGAGGGATGCCAGCTCAATTTAATGATAGGCGTTGGAATAAAATACCCAAGTCCCATTGTGACGACGGTCAGTGTCACGGTTCAAAAATTTTAGCTTCTCGATGTCCTTAATTCTACTGCTGGGTGCTAGGCAGAAGGTACAAGCAGATCAAAATGTACAAAACAAATCATTCTTTATTTTACGTCATGATGGAGCTGTAGTAGATTCGTTCTAAACATGTTTCGGCTGGCTCAACACGAAATCGCAACTTCTTGCTTGAAAATTCAACAGCGGAGTTTTAGATGGATCCTTTATCAAGGCTGATAAACATGCTCTTAAATCAACAGGTTCAATGCTATACCAACAACTACATATGCGTTAATTTCAGCGATTGGTCGACTGGACAGTGTTGACATGGTAACCAAGCATCTATTGGTCAATGAATCTGAGACTAAGATGACCTATGGCATTCAAATGAGGTCACTCTCCACCATGGCAAATTTAGAGAATTTTATTTTGGAGGTAGGGAAGGGTTAGAACATAGTAAGTTATGATACTTCATCTTAAGCTCCTTTAAAATTCACTTTTTTCCTTTTTATGCATCTTTCGAAGAGGCTGAAATTTTTGCTATCCATTTAAAAGAGGCTGAAATTTTTGCTATCCATTTAATGGTTAGGTTTTAGCTAAAGGATTTATCATACTAAAGTATGTGTTCACCAATGAACATGTGTCAATAGAGGGCAATATTATATCATATAAGACTTGAACTGTACGAGGTTCCCCTTATACTAGCTAAGCCGTTATCTGCTTGAGCAGCTCTTTAAAATAGCCAAAATCTTAAAAAAAAGTCATGAGATGGATGGCAAATCGCAGGCATAGAAACCGAATAAGGATAACATAATCGAGAGAAAGGACTAAGTTAAAGAAAACAGATAATCTAATCATGGAAATCTTGGAAGGGTAAACTGTGTGCACACTCAATTTTGAGGGTAGCAGAGACCAGAGACAAGGTATACCCGTGAAAATTTTCCCGCAATCTCGGATATCAAGATTTTTTTTAGATGAAGAGGGGGATGGTTCAAATTTGAGCGACTGTGTTGAGTTCAGTAGGAAGCAATACAATTTGACTTTGTGTAAAATGAATGATGAAGGATCATTTGGATTTTGAAGATTAATTTGGCAAATATCAGAACGTATTTGCATCAAATTATTGTCAAAAACCATCAAAAAAAAAAAATAATCACAAGCCATCATGGAAGCGAAAATCCTCTAGTTTATTTCTCCTTCATCTCCGTTTCTTCGGCTCCAAATTAATGGTGATTAACGATATTCCAGGTCCTACGTCTCTCGCCGCCATTTCCTTTCAATTGCAGCGTCGCAAGGTAAGCAACCTAATTGCATGCGGCCTATGGCTTTGTGTATTTGTTGTTTCTAGAATAGTCCTGAATACTTCGGAAACACGAGAGTAGGCTAGTCACGCATTACCAAGTAAGAAACACCGAAGACTCGGTGATTGTGAATGTAAACGAGACTGGTCTCACACTTCGTCTCTTGCATGGATGAACATTAAGGGAAGCTCGAATAAAGTATGAATACGTAGCTTTATGCATAGCATATTAAAAAGTAAAGTCCAATACTGGGTACGAACGCCGGGGAACACCTTGCTAAAGAGATGCTATCCTAAGCCACAGCATTGTGAGGTAAAGTGGTCAGTGGCTTCCCTCGCTCCATATCACCTCTAGTTTTATGTCACGTGTCCATCACTGAAAGAGTGGCTGAAACCATCCAGTCTCAAAGAGGCAGTAGCATTGGCACAAGACCGCGGTAGCTGGTGAGGATTAAGCGGACAAGTTTCATATTCTGTGGCGGATCGTCACCGACGAAAGCCCTGAAGAAGAAGAAGTCCACTACTGCTTGCTGTAGATGGCATTGAGATATGATGACGAGTGTCTCCAGCCCGGAATCTTCAGCACAGAAGAAGTGTCATCTAAACAATTCATCACCAATTCTCGCGAATGTAAAAACCGTAGGCTTTTTACGTGGGACTCATGATAAGTTACGATTATTGAAGAATGATCGAAATGAGCTAGCAGGCTTGGATGAATATATTCAGTTCTTTCATAGCCTTTGCTTTCGATCACGTTGCTTTCCAAAGCAATATAACTGTCAAATTATTCCGCTTTTATGCTTTACTTATACGTAAATATTCTACTTCCCAGATTAACGTTTCCATTATTCTCATCGGATGGAAACTTCCAGATCAACGAAGGTGATGTTTTAGCTGCTAACATCCATGATGCTCATAGGGATTTGAATTACTTCTCTGAGCCGGAAGAGTTTGATCCAAGTCGCTTCGTGGACAAGGTAAGACCTTTCTTCCTTGCTTCATTTTCTTTGTTGATAATGTTATTATTATTACCATAATAATTTGGATGCTAACGTCTTAAAAATCAGTGAAGTTACCTAGAATGGAGCCTAAGGTAGGCCAACTGGACTGCAAAGCATCTAATGAGATACTGCCAGAAACTAGGAGCATAAAATCTGTAAGTGTTTTAGCAATTCAAAAGAAGAGCATTGTGAACATGGATCAACTCTTGTTTTAAATGGTTTTTCAAAATCTCTAATTTTCACATTCAGAAGTTTGTTATCTTGATAAACCTTTCGGAACAATCCTCTAATGACAATGATGTTTGGCAATGAAAACTCCGAGCACGCAACACACATTCTCTCCCTAGATGAATGGTGTAATGACATTGAATTCAAAACTGTGGACAAGTACATGCTAAAAGAAGCTGTCCTTTCTTTCATCATTCTATTAATACGTGAATTTTGTTCCCAACAGACCTTGAAAGACAACATTTTAGTATTCGGAGGGCGATTCACCGATGAGGCAAGATCAAGCAACAGAAAATGCCCTGGCCAGGTCTGTGTCTCCTTTGAAACCATTTGACTTCCCTCCTCATCAATGATTCAATTTTTGCGCTTCATGTGATAAATTAGCTTCCCGGCAGTGCCCTATCATCACCATAATTATCATCATCATCAAACCATCATGATCATCATCATCATCATACAATCAGCATTACCATAATTATTGATCATCACTGTTGATCATCATTATTGATCGTCATCATCATCTTCATCACCATCATCATCATCATCACACCATCATGATCATGATCATCACATCATCATCATTATCATCATTATTGATCGTCATCATCATCATCATCACCATCATCACATCATCATCATCACCATCATCATCAGCACCATCATCATCATCATCATCATCATCATCATCACACCATCATGATGATCATCATCATCATACAATCAGCATTACCAATAGAAGAATAAGAAGACGATTAATAAAAATTGACTTGATTTTCTGTATTTAATCAGCATGAATTTTCGGTTTACAATCATTTCCTCCAAATCATGGAATTTAGTTCAAAAAACAGCGTGTGCCTATTATTAACCGTATGTTGTTTGCAGGATATAGCAATGGTGGTTCTCAAGGGTTGCCTGTCGAATCTTATCTACTGTGGTTTGAAATTAAAAGAGAAAGCAGTTTTTGAAGATAAAAGGTAATTTCAAAAGTGCTTCATGTTTATTCCAATCTTTCGCACTTTTGGACACCTTTGTTGCAGCTCAAAATTTTCTAACTGCTTTTCAAGGGGGGGGGGGGGGCTACTGTCAGATTTAAGTCGTGAACAGGGGACAACAGTCCAGTTTGGTACATGGATTACGTCATGGAGCAATCCTTTTCTCTCTTTTTCTGCTGGGTATGAAATTTTGCTGGCATGATAGTTACAAAACATTTATACTGCAATGGGGGTTCCAGGTTAGGTCTCACACTTGTTCACATTCTATAGATTCCCCTTAGATAACTGGCAGCTTTAGCTCGCAGTGTCGTGGCTTATGATGGCTCTTTTCTGGCAAGGTATTTTCCGAAGCTGCTTCCAGCTAGAGACTCTATTCTACATTTTTACTTATAAGCTTGGTAGAATTGTCTCTTTCAATTGCAAAAAGTTACTCTTGATATTTATGTTCATCTATCGCATCAATCTGGAGAGTATAAGCAGAATAAAGTTTTCTGAGTATTGTGCATCGATTCATATTCTCTAACGCTCTCAGCCGGTTATTTTCTTTGCTCACTCAAACGTCCTTTAAAAGTAGTTAATTGAATTATCAAAAGTGGCCCTTGCGCTGGGTGGAATATGTGAAATATTGCTTTTAGTGTTCACTACAGTGGTAAAAAGTTCACATCTTGATTAGCATTAGAGGAAAAAGCACCCTTTACTTCATGCTACCTCTTACTAAAATGAAATATTTGCATCACAAAGAGTTTATTTCATTGCAATGTCTCTACTGATAAATTGTTTGACTATTTTTTTAGCTTCCAGCGCCATGGCAGACCTGATAACCAATTAATCTTAGCTGAGTTTGAGTACCATAAGGTATGCCACTCTCGATCTCTCCATTTTTTGAGGCTAGCTCACTGTTAAGATTCTTGCGCATTGACCCCATGGTCAATGGTTTGAATCCCCCTCAACAAAACGTTCACTTAGAGTAGCGAGAGTAGCCAGCTCTGTCCCACAAATCATTATTCATCCCTAGAAGATGCAATTTATGGAACGTCTTGCCTTCCTCTTGCGTTCCTGAATCTTACAACTTGCCATATTTCAAATCTAAGATCAATAAACTTGATCTGATCTCTCTCAACTGTTAGCCTTTCGCTTTCTTCTTCCTTTCTTTGTTGGGGCTTTGTATAGACCACCATGGCCATTCCTCAACATAACTCACTAAAGATAAAGAAAGAATTCCAGGCGTAGGACTCCTAATCTAAAAGCTAAACCTAACCTTAACTATCCTATGTTTATTAATTCTATGGCTGGTACAGAATTTTAGTGTGGCATTTTTGTAATTGCACTGATTGTCTATAAAAACATTACACGAGACGGGAAGTATTCTGACCGTAACTTGCAAAAACCGTCTCCTTTCCCAGAAATTGGCTTTTCTGTGTTCACTAGGATTTCTTAAATAAAAGCCGTCCTCAAAAAGAAGCCACACTTTGCGATGAAATATTATAAATAGAAGCCGCATTTTTTCGCTACCTTTTTTTTTTTTTTTTTTATTGGGTTATGTTGAGGAAAGGCCATGGTGACATATACAAAGCCCCAACAAAGGAAGAAAGAAGAAAACGAGCAGCTAAGAGGATAGAGAGATAAGATCAAGTTTATTTACATTAGATTTGAAAGATGGCAAGTTTCGCTAATAGGAATATTTCTTTCCTCATATTCCTTTGATTTCTACTTCGTATTCCTCTCCGTTGCAGCTAAAACAATAAAAGCCACCCTTGAATACAAGCCGCCTTTTATTATAAGCCGCATTTTTTCCAAAATACTGTATTCAGTGGAGTACGCTAGTCCGCACGCAGCCCCACTTTGCATTTTTCATAATATTTTTAATTTTGCCTACCTATGAACCTAATCCATGGCCATTCTAATGGATTTCTACTGATTTCAGCCTTGCTGGTGGAAATTAACAGAGCCAGGCAGTGATAACTTGAGTTGCTATCGAGGTTACGCCATCAATAGCAGACAGAGCTCAGTGTTTCCTGACACATCTTCAGAGCTTCAGGTATGCAGAGTATTTTACCTTGAGTTAATAAACTGCCATATAATGGCAACTTTTTCTTCTTCTTCATCATTATCTTCTTCTTCATTGTTTTATTCTTCTTCATCATTATCTTCTTCTTCATTTTCATCTTTCTTCTTCTTCTTCTTCTTCATCATCAGCTTCTTCTTCATCTTGTTTTTCTTCTTCTTCTTCTTTTAATAATGATAACTGCTTCGCTTAAATTGCACCTTCAGGAATATAAAGAAAATTGCTCTTTGAAACTATTGCTTTTGGGGCTGACGAGAAAATTTGAGACGAGAAATAAAGAAATGAGAAAGTGAGGAGAACATTTCACCTTATACTCAGTAGTGTCTGAAAGCTCCGAGAGTTCATTGTCGTATTCATTTCCTAAGTCTCATTTTCCTGTTACCCAATTTTTCATATACAAATGATTGTCGTCGAATAGAGAGATCTAATCATGAAAAAATCACTTTTCTACTTGTTGTTTGGAACAGTCAAATTTTGTTTCGAGGGGCCGTTTAAGACGCTTTTTTTCTGTATCTGTCGCTTGCCTTCTTGCTTTCCTGAGGCCTACAACTTGCCATCTTTCAAATCTAAGATCAATAAACTTGATCTTATCTCTCTATCCTCTTAGCTGCTCGCTTTCTTCTTTCTTCCTTTGTTGGGCTTTGTATAGGCCACCATAGCCTTTCCTCAACATAACCCACTAAAAAAAAACAAAAACCAAAAATCTGATCTGGGATCTTGGCTGGGGAGTATGTTCTGGGTCTTTGGGGCTAGGCTGGTGTGCGATTTTTCGAAAGCTGTCGGGGGTAGATATATCTTTTAGGTGTACCCAGCAGAGGGTAGTGTTAGCCCGTAAATTGCCATCTTGTATATCATATTCTAATTAAACTTACTATGGCTTGTCGTGTGTTCCCAATTATCCTGTAAGCTAAACATTCTGAAGCACTGATAAAGACATTGATTGATTGGTTGTAAAATAAATCATTTGCCTATCTTAAGCTTCCTTAAGCCAGAATTTCTGACCAAAAATTGTTTTACTGGCAGGATTGCTTTTGCGGAACACTCACAAAATACAGGGATTTTTATGCACCCTAGTTATTTCTTGGAGGAAAACTGCCGGTTCCCCTGGATTTAATTTGAAGTCGGTGGCTTACATATGTATATACTTAGATGACGAGGGGGTAGAAGAGATGCCTTGACCGCAAAAGCACAGCCCTTCTCCATTTTCTTGAATTTCAGTTCATTTCAAGTAATAGCCAATGAAAGGGTGTAAAAATCTGTCAAACTAATTCATAAAATATACCGAAAACCCCACAAAGTAGAGTAAAGATGCAGAATGTCTACATGAAAATCAGCGGGGGATGTATGAGTGTCTGAGGCTATTATGAATGGTCTCTCTATACAGATTTAGAAGAGAGTGCCCCCCTTTGCATCTTCATTCGAGGTTGAGAATATAGAGGGAATTTTGACAGGAAATGAAAGATAACAGGACTACTTCGAATCGAAAATAACAAAAAACCTGATAGTCTTCAGCACATTTCATGGAATAGTTCAATTGAGCAACCCTTCTTGCAGGGATCAATATTTTTGAGATTTCAGATTATTTTGAGGCTGTTTCTCAAATGCTGATCGTATTATCATTCCAAAGTTTAGTCCCATTGTAATGCAAGTTTTCAGACCAAGATAAATCGTCACATACAAATCATTTTTCCTGATTTGTCCCATGGATTAATGAGGAATATATGGGCTAGGGCAGCATAAGTTATCAAATAAAGTTTATGCTGTTCTACGAAATCAGGCCTAATTCGTTTTTTCTCGTTTAAAACTGGCTCCATTTTACGCTCAAAAGTCACGAGAAGAGAATATAGATTTCTTTCTATTGGTGGTAGTATTTTGATTGAATCTCTTTATCACTTTATCACAGCGAAGATACGAGGATGACAACCACAGTCAAACTTCCTCTCTGAATACAAGGGATTACCATAGATTGGTGTCACATTGCTTGCCAGAAACGAATCCATGTTTGAGTGATGTCGATGTAGACTGATGCATCTTTTAAATTGTCGCTAACGGAGCAATGCAGACTACAGTGATGAAAATTGGAGTGATGCCAATTTTTCTCGCAAATCACAACGATACAAGGATGCAATTATGCGAGCTTCATTTGATCACTTGATCATGCTTGCCCATCAGCGTCAAAAAAATATATCTCGTCTCAAAGATGTGACTGGAGAAATATTTTGTCAGGATATATCTTTGTAATGCAGGCACGTCATAAAATTTAAGAAAGAGTTAGAGGCTCAAACCATGCTAAATTCAGGTGACATATCCTCCATTGTCACTAGCAAAAATATCTTTTTGTACCAGGGCAATAGTTCGAGGATGAATTTTAACCAATTCGATTTCGCCCCCTACAAAATTGTCATAGAAAAGGGAGGAAGAGAGACACAGGGAATACCTGATTCTACGTAAATGTCAAAAGTAGACATTTGGACACCGAGAAGTTTTTTGCTTATCGAGCAGCGTCCAGGTCCTTCCTCTCGATGTGACCATACCTCGTGATTCATACGCCTGGAATTACAGATAACTAGCCACTCTCCTCACTTAAAG
The DNA here is from genome assembly GCA_964026355.1 of Pseudorhiza aurosa. Classification (NCBI taxonomy): domain Eukaryota; kingdom Metazoa; phylum Cnidaria; class Scyphozoa; order Rhizostomeae; family Lychnorhizidae; genus Pseudorhiza; species Pseudorhiza aurosa. Next base: position 2,783,719 of record OZ032124.1, read on the forward strand.
TGAAAGTTTAACTGACAGGGGATTCGAACCACTGATCCTCGGATCAATGCGCAAGAATCTTACCACTGAGCTATCCTAACAATTTTTTTCATAATAATAGTAAGCTCATACAGGAAATTTAGCTTACAAGCTAATTGGGAACAATCCTTGCTATAATTTAGCTTTATGTTTTATGAAAGATGAATTACTTTACGCAGAATAATTGATTAAAACTTTCTTATTTTGCAATATTTTATGCCTATATAAAAAGCAGACATGGACTGCTCTGTTTCAAAAATGTTTCCTTCATCTGTAAATCATATTTTCTCAGGAAATTATCTTCCTTTTTTTATGAATTTACCTAGATTTCGAACCTACGTTAACTGACAAGCATGAGAAGCTAAGCAAATCAGCATATTGAGTTGTGTTCTGCAATGTGATGTGATTCCAAGAATCATGTGATTCATGAATCGTAAGGTAGATTTTATGACACTGAGAAGCTGTGCTAAGCAAGCGGTGCTTTGTTCTTTCTTCTCGGTGATAAAGCACCTGGTGATTCAAAGGCTTTAAAATTTCAAAGGCTCAAGAGTCCAAATTTAGCTCAATGTGGGACATCACTTGGAAATCGGAATACTGGAGGAGATTTCTCATACAGAGGCTATCAGCTGAACACGAGGCATCTCTAATTTATTGGCAATAACATTAATCAAGATGGTGTCGCCTCTTCAAGATCTTGCTATTAATGTCTGCGTGCGATTCCCAGAGGAAAGTTTTGTTAAAGGAGAAAATGGATTTGAAAGAGTTGAAATCGATGATGGCGTTTTCATTCCCGCATATCTGTGTGACCGATTGTTGGAAGGGATCACAGCAACTCGACCACTGCACTACTTGAAGGTTTTCTGTGATCCTGATCGATGTCGATTAACGAGACTAAATTTATCGAACAGGAAAATCGCACCACATCAAGATATCGTAAATGCGTTGCTAGACCATAGCCTAGAAGAAATAAACTTTTCAAATGCTTTCTTAGATCGCTCGAACGCTGAGAAGCTTGGCAATGCCGGGGACAAGTTAATGAGTTTGAATTTGTCGGGAACGAAGGGTCCTTGGTGCAGCGACGCCAGTAAACTTTTCCCAAAATTACATCGATTAACGAATCTTGATGTAAGCTTTGTATCGAGACCATTTGGTAAATGCATCGAGTCAATCTCGCTGTTGAAGAGTTTGGTTTCGCTAAGCATGTCATCCACGGTTGTTGAGAGCATTCTTCCATTGTTGAATTTATCAAAGTGAGCCTAACGTCATGCTTAAACTGCAGCCTGAAATATCTTGAAACTTAGAAGCAGGATAGAACTAAATTATCGTTTGTTAGTTAGTGGCTTGCAATCATGATAGTCTTTAGCAAGGTTTTGGAAAATCACACAGATATATTTGCAAGACAGAGTATCATGCGCTGATATTTCTTAGATAGAATGAAGCTGGCTGAGAAACCCAAGTTAAAGGCATTAAGCTACCTCTCTGAATTGAACTGATAGGTTGTGTGGATTACAACAAACAATTTTGTAAATTTCAATTAGTGAAGTTAAAAGCACAGGTGCAATGTTTGAAAGATGAAGCTCTTGAGCTAAGAGTTAAAAGCTCAGATCCATGCTTAACTAATCTACTTGTAGACCTCTACGGATCTGCTAAACCTTGGATGGGTGCTAGGTATAAAAGCTGGAAGTGAGACGTGGCAAGGGCAGAATGTGGTGACCTAGCCTTATAATTTAAGGATCAGGACAGCATCTTCCCTAGCAAGGGGTTCCATGATGCATGTGTTGAATGTGAAAGCTAAATTTTTTGAAATAAGAAATTTTTTCTTTTGAATAATTTAACTGGATCTCACCTTTTCAATTTCTGTTTTAGTACATTAAAGCATCTCTACTTGTTTGATGCATGCAAAAACATTAAATGTATGCAAGAGCTTGAGGATGTTCTGCCAAATTTGAAGTCTTTAACCCATTTGGATATTTCTAAAGAATTTGATCCAGAAGGCATCATTTATGCAACTGATCCATATATAACTGCAGATCTATTGGGGAAGATTGCAACATTGCCAAACCTTCTGCATCTGGATATATCTGGTAATGAATTTTATAGAATGTCCAGATATTTGTGTTCACTACTTACACATTTACACTTACTTGAAGAAACATTCTAAGAAAAATGTAATTTTCCTGTTCTCTTATGCTTAATTCCTTTATGTCACTTTGCTATCAGCTTCGTTGGTTTCCACTTGATTCTATATCTTAATTTCATCATCTTCTCTTCCATCGCAAATCCGGTTTTTTGTGGATCTTTGAGGTGCATTTCCTCTGTTGTCTTCTTTCCTCTTTCTAACATCCTTAACTTTGGGCCTACTGCAATTCAAACCAATGTTACTCATATGTAATAAAGCAAAGTCATCAGCAAATAGTTTGTTGAACTGTGTCTATTGTAACATGCCAAATGGTATTCTATGGAAGCTGTTCGCAACATTGCTATGTTAAAACTGTAGCAGGAAAATCCACAAGAGACGCAGCGGAGCCATAAACTTGGCTCAGTATTGAAGGCACTTGCTTAAAATCCTGTGCATAGCCTGCTAACTAATTGTAAATCCCATGCTTGATTTTCCTTTTGGATGAGAAGAGTTGCTAGCTCTCTGCTATTCCAGGTGTATGAGCCACAACGTGTTGTCCCAACAAGAGAAAGAGCCAAAAACTGCTGACTTTGCATAGCTTCTCAGGGTCCTAAATCTACGTTTTGATTCAAAATCATAGGAATCTTGACATCATGTTGCATTATAGAAAAGGACCAGAACACTGCTTGGTAACGATACCTCAGTGTCACAAAATTTCCACCCAATTGACATGTTACCAGGGCCTGCATGACAGTTGTAGTTTGCAAGGTCCTAGAATCGTGCACCAGATGCTTAGAATAAGAGATGCTGTATACTGAAAGCCCACTTTTACAAAGGTGTTTGATTTATTTGTTCTAGTAATCATTAGTAACCATTTACCTTTTTCAGCATGCAAAGGTTTAAAGGGGAATGATCTGGATGCTCTCAGAGCAGGGCTGGAAAGAAAGCTTGATTTTCTTGGGTTGTTTGGAACAAATCTAGACTACCATGACAACTTGCCTGCCAAAAGGGTTAGTTAAAGAAGAGGAGAAGCCAACCTTTGTAACCAGTTGCAATTTTTATCTATGCTTGTTTTATTTCATGTGTGCAGTGTAGTATTCTTTTGTTCAGATTTAGGGAAACACAGTAGAAATCTTGTTACCTCAAAGACCAGAAGCATGATGTTGTCAAGCTGAATATCTTTTGTCCATCACTCATTAGAGTATAAAATTGTGAATGATTGCCAAACATAAGACTGTGAAATTGTACCCAGCTGTGGATTAAAACCCGTGAATTTGAGTCAAATGATTGGCCACTTTTTGGAAAATCACTTCCTTTGCCCTTCAAATGGTCTAAGAGCCCAAAAGAAAGAAATCTGTTTTTTTTCATTCACCAGATGTGACCCCTTGTTTTGAGGAGAACAGATTTCAGGTTCCAAAGTAGAGAAGGGTCTATCGTGGTCTGCATTGCAAATGTGAGATTGAAGTTTTAGACAAACATAAGTAGATTTATTCACTTATCTTGGCAGAAATTGTGTTGCTGGAGTGACAGCCGGTTTAAGCATGGTATTGAACCTGAAGCAAAAAGCCTTTTGTCTGCACAAAATAGGATCTTTCTTTTATTGGAAACCTATTCTGAAACCTCTAAATGGAAGGATGACCTGCCTAGATCTATTTGACAAACACGGTATTGAAATTCGACTGAAGTCTTGTTGTTGGAATGATGACAAATAAAAGCATGCTTTATTTTATGTATTTATCAGCAATCAATAGTCGGAGACGTAAATCTTGCATGGGGATTTTAAACTTGATTGACTAGACAAGCTTTTTCAGTCTGGCTTTAGTCCTTGTCAGAATGGTGAATAAGCAATGAACAATCAAGATGAATTTAGCCATGCTGGAAATTCGCCGCCAGCCTTATACCACGAATGGCCAACAATCTTACGAGTCATGTTGATTTGTTTCTTGACGATGTAAATCGGGGTTGTTATCTGTGTAAGATCAAAGCATGAATTTTTGATGTCGTTCGAGCAGTAAGATTTCTGTCGAAAGTGGCTGGATCACAATGTGAAGTTTCAATGCAGCCTTAGTAATATATGTCAAATCAGATCCTCTTTTTATCTAGGAGTTTAGAATACGTTTCCAGTAAAAGAAATGACCTTGTATTGTACATACAAAACGACTCCATATTTTATCTCGGGTTCTTAAACCATCCTTTAATTAGACATTGTCGAACTTAGGAATATGCTGCATGTTTTCACAAACGTAGTGTCACAATCAAATTTCTTTTTACCATCATCCTTTCTATGTGATGTTCATAAGATCTTAGATAGAATTATATGTTCCTAAGGTCTTTCATATAATATATCGCATTTCAGTGACTCAGATGTTCCTTAGTTGCATGCTATAGACGTTTTCTGTTTAAGGTTTCTGGAGTTGCTTCAGAGTTGCAAATCTTGACGGCGATACAATTTTACAAGAGTAGAGAAACGTACATTGAGAAGTCCTTGCGAGCGCTTTTTCACATGTCACGTGATGGTAACATATCATCGCCTCTGAAAGCATTGCAGGTAAGCTGCAATGCTCAGCTTATAAGTTTGATCTCTCAAACCGCTCCGTGCACGATTCGACTCACTCCCATGACTAATTTTTTGATGTTTGTTACCCAGCATCCGAAGGTCATTATTGAAACCACGAGAAGCTGTGCTATCGAACAGTGTCCTGTTCTTTCCTCTTGATTTGACCACACCTCGTGATTCTTATGTTTGAACTTATAGAGAACCAGTAATGCTCTCACTCCAAGTTGAAATTAAGTTCACTTTGGGCTCAAATGCTGGCCATCAGCTCAGTAAGCAGGTTTTTTACCACGGACCTATCCTCTCCATTTTTTCACCAGTCTGTATGCTGATTTAATTCAAGGTCACATTTTTCTGTATTTCAGTTGATAATATCTGCATCGAAAAGCCATCTCGAAGGAAGGCAGATACAACTAGCTACAAGGTATGTGGTAAAACTCTCCTTCAACCTCACTAAAAGCTCTCACTATGACAGATATTTACATGGCATCAGCACTTGGTATCAACACTTAAGATATTTGACTTGGTTTGGATGATAAATCAATGCAAAAAAATCGGTAAAAAGTAAAAAAAAAACTAAATCGCCTACTCGATTTCGAGCTTAGCAGAAGTCAGCGGGAGCTCGTAGTGAACATTTACACAATATTTCACACTTTCGTCCCCTAAAGAAGCAAATGAATAAATACAATAACAATTCTATAGCGAGTAAGTTTTAGTGCATACAAGAAAATATTTTACTAAAAGCTTAAGGGGCCCTGAGTTTTTCTAGGGAAATGGATTTTTATGAGGTGGTCTCCCGCGCCATAGTTCTTTGTCACGTAGAACTAATCACATATTGGCATAATAGGGTGACGTGAAGGCAAAAGATACGGATAATGCTAATAGAGAGGCTAGCAGATTTGCTTCTAATTACTTTGTTGCTAGACGACGGATCAAAGAGTGGAATTCTCTCTCGTCCGATTTGCATTTGTGCAAGGCTTGTCTCATAGCCGCCTGTTTGCTAGAGTGTTGAGATTGGTCCCAGTGCTAATTACAATGATTATGATGATTATAATGATATTTCTAATAAAAGATATGCAATCTGGATTGGGATTTCAACCACAAAAGCTGGTATTAACTTTTGTCCAGTAAATGAAAATGCTACAAAGTATTATCGAGTCACTATTGTTTGCCTATTTCAATGGGGTTTATTACATTTCATATGTGGAAGTATACTGATTTTCAATGAACCCATTGCAAAAAGTACTGCTGCTAGTACGGTTTCAACTCGCAAGCAATGCGATTCTTTTTAATGTGTTAACAAGGTAAAGAAAGTCTAACGATTTCACTGAACCTTGATTCGTATTATGAAACTCTACAGCCCAATACATGAAGCAAGACCGTGGAAAATGGCATTCTATGAAGCTGTCTGAAAAAGATTTCTCAATGTTTTGTCTAAAATTTTTAAGAACTTTGATTTAGATTGGAACCGCACTTTTCACTGAACATGATAAATTATGAAAAAGTCCTACTCGGGTCGAGAACCATCCAATTAATATACTTTTGCCCAGTCTTGTTGGCTTGGTGATAATTTGTCTGAAAATAATTGCTGTTTTGCTTTTATCTATTAATAGTAGTTGTGTTATAAAGAAATTTCTGTCCTCTCCGCAGTGCTTGCATATTCAGTATTTTGCAACTTCAGGAAGCAGCCACGTTCCCAAAGACAGTTCGAAGGTATTTTTGCATGTTTAATCATAGATAAATACGCTTCATTTTCCATTTCATACACGAATACATTCATATTTACATACAAACATAGCAGTGCATGCATAGCCATACATTCATAGCCATACATTCATAGCCATACATACATAGCCTTACATACATAGCCATACATACATAGCCATGCATACATAGCCATACATACATAGCCATACATTCATAGCCATACATACATAGCCATACATACATAGCCATACATACATAGCCATACATACATAGCCATACATACATAGCCATACATACATAGCCATACATACATAGCCATACATACATAGCCATACATACATAGCCATACATACATAGCCATACATACATAGCCATACATACATAGCCATACATACATAGCCATACATACATAGCCATACATACATAGCCATACATACATAGCCATACATACATAGCCATACATAGCCATACGTATATGCATTCATTGAATGATGCAGTATGGAGCTGGTCAACTGTTACCAATGTCTGTTTGACTTCCATGCTTTTTCATTGTTCTTTGTACTTCCTCAGGTCTATAATTTACCTATTGCTGGACATTATGGATACGCACCGGGATAACAGTGTTTTACGCAACTGTCTGCAGTGTTTCTGTAGTTTGAATATTCCATCAGAAGTGGTAATATTTTCGATTCCATTGAATTTTTCAAGGCATTTTACACAAGCACCTTATTTACGAACTACATTGCAAATTGCAGAGACGATGCCATTTAGGAAGCCTATGACTACCTATGTGCTGTGACGTAGTGGCTAAGCATGCGGACTCACAACACAGGGGTTGCCAGTTCGATTCCTCCATGCGTCACTTTTAAAATGCCATTAGTGAGGAAGGTAACGGGAAATCGCCTCATGAATTCCACTTCCCAGAAAAATTCAGACACTTGTCTCTTGTTTCTGCTACGCTTGAAATCGAGTATGCAACGCAGTTTTTATGTCTACCCCCTGCCTTTAGGTGAATTTGGTGCAAATTTGAATAAAAGACTGAAACATCTTACAGGAATAACACCTAAAATCGATTTTTTGAATTCTAAATAGCAGAAGTGTCTGAGGTGGAAAGTTTAATTTCAGAGCTTTGTTTTGATGCACAATATTCCCATTTTTCGCCGAAATGGAAATATCACGCCTACGTTTGCATTTTGTGCAATGGCCTTATTGCTATTAGCTGTAATCAAGTCGAGCAGCTTCATTGATAGAGTCAGGTGCTTTGTTCTATCATGTGTTCATATCGTTGGAAAGATCACAGTTAGCAAAGCGAAAAGTGGTTTTTATACACATGATTCTACCTAGATGTCAAAGGTAGACATTTGGATACTGGGAGCCTTTTTGCTTATCGAGCAGTGTCCAGGCCCTTCCTCTCGATTTGACCACACCTCGTGTTTCATACGCCTGGAATTACAGAAAGCTGGCGACTCTCCTCACTCTAAGTGAAAGTTTAGCGGAACATGGATTCGAACCACTGATCCTCGGATCAATGCGCTATCCTATCAACTAAGTGTCATAGTTGCTTTTAACTTTGCATTTGATAGATGTATGCTTGATTGTTTTCTTAGCTTTTATCTTTTACACGTTTATCGAAATTTCGTTTGAAAGGCCTAGTTTGTGAAATGGTTAGGTCACATGTCCATCCCTTGCTCATTTACGTTTCTGGATGCCCTATGTCTGTGTTCTTCCACTCAACGGTATATCGCCCTATTATATGCTATTCTAGCGCGTTTGAATACTGAATAATCTATTCTGTGCACTGTTTATAGGAATTTGTTGCCATCACCTTGTGCAAGCAATTTCTTCGGATACTCAAATCAAACACGGATCAGAATTTATGCAGAGTGGCTGCGCTGCTTTTCAACGCCGTCTTGTCTCTTGTAAGTATAGCAGGGCTGCCAAACTCATTTTAGCTCAGGGGCCACATGGGAGAAGATTGTTCCCAAGTGGGCCGGAACGGTACTATCATGGCCTATTAATGGCAACTTAAGATGCGCTTCCTTTGTTTCACTTTGGTACATTCTGAACACATCACAAATAACGCTCTTTACAAAGCACTTCAAATCAGTTGAAAATTCTGAGGAGAATTTGGTGGAATTTCAAGAAGAATTCCTCAGTGATTGGAAGTTACTCTTCATCTCAATGTTTCTACAAAAAGACATACAACTTCAAGTCACAGCCTATCTGGGATTGAGCAAAATACTTTCCAAAGTATCAAATACTTCATCTGTCATTTCCACATGTTAACTCTGAGCTAACTCACCACATGACATTTTTACAATAAATTACACACTGCTCACTTTCTTTAAATATCCACTGGAAGACATTCATTTTCACAGAACTTTATAAGGGTGCAGAAGTCTCTCATGCCCCGGTATAAACAGTTTGCATGCTTAACATAATTGCTATTGCGCCATTTAGTGGACACATTCAGAACAGCAGTTTCTTTCATTGAAAATTTGCAGCTAATTTTAACTTAAAATCATCTCGGGGGTCGGATCAACCCGTTCACGGGCCGTAAGTTTGACTCCCCTGAAGTAAAGCTTTCAATCAAAGCCGATTTTCTCTATTCGTTTTACCCCCCTATGAATTTCGGTGCTCGTGTGTTGTGTTGTGTATTGTACTGTACGACTGATCGATGATGATAAGTTGATTTGACTTTCTTTTTTCTATCAATATTATTTCAAATAAGTGAGTTGGCGCAGTGGTATCGAGATACAAATACATTTCACTTCGACTAGAGCAAGTGTTTAATGTTGTTGTAAGACAGTGTCTTAAAAATCATAAGTTTACATTGTGAAAAGATGAAGTAACCTATTTATTTCATAGTATTCGTATTCTTGCTATAGGAAGCAGTTGTAAAATCACTTGGTGTAAATGTTGTCCTGAATGTCCTGGGTTCCATCCCACCCTCGTATCCCTTCTGAATGCCTTTTATTTATCCATTATGCTGTGAATAGGTACATGGTGTGAGCTAGGGGTACAGTGTGGCCAGGAAAGGAATTGGTCTCTCTCTCTCTCTCTCTCTCTCTCTCTCTCTTTCTCTCTCTCTCTCTCTCTCTCTCTCTCTCTCTCTCTCTCTCTCTCTCTCTCTCTCTCTCTCTCTCTCTCTCTCTCTCTCTCTCTCTCTCTCTCTCTCTCTCTCTCTCTCTCTCTCTCTCTCTCTCTCTCTCTCTCTCTCTCTCTCTCTCTCTCTCTCTCTCTCTCTCTCTCTCTCTCTCTCTCTCTCTCTCTCTCTCTCTCTCTCTCTCTCTCTCTCTCTCTCTCTCTAAGATCTCTCTCCCTAAGATCTCTTTCTCTCTCTCTTTCTCTCTCTCTTTCTCTCACACACAATGCCGTGTTTCAGGATATCGCCTCTTCCACAAGCTGCCTTGTGATGCGGACATCGACTGGGGGAATTTAATTTTTTCAATCTTCAGACCATGCTTATTAATTTTACCCGTTGTTTTAGACATCACCTATCAAGTTACAGTTAGGTCAGCTTGGAGCTGTCAAGGTAGGTGCAGGGGTTTTGCACTTATTTTTTTTAGCCTCTTGCGTGTCGTAATTATTTGGGGGGTCTATTGGAAATCGTAAAATGACGAAAGCCAGGATAAATACTCATACATGGCTGTAGAATCGATTGATATTTTCGTAGCTTTCTTTTGGATATTATCTCAATCCGTCATAGGCAAAATGCGAATTAAGGATTTCAGAATGTCTTTTTTTTGATGCTTCGTTCTGCCTTCATAATGATGTGAAATACCGAGGAATCCAACGGATGATGCAATTTTTCGAGACTGCTGCTTCTGTTACATACAAATGTGGACAATTATTTTTTTACTTAGGAAAACAAATCTTCATTCACGTTATGAGAAAGTTTTTTATTCATTTATTGAAGATACTGCTGGACCTTATCAAAGATAAATGCAGGCGGAGAGCGGTGAGTCCATTGCATCAGTATTTTTGGACATAAGCTTTTTAGACACCTATCATGCGTTTAATTATTATCGTTTCTTCTTGTTAAGTACATCTAAATATCAGCGTTGTTTCGTAGGTGGACAATTTGTTTGAAACGTGTTGGTGTGCTCTTTGGAATATCACAGGTGACCTTTGACCCTTTGTTTTTCATGTTTCAAGTCGTTGGTTCAGTGACTCGTGTCGTACCAAAGTTGATTTCGATTCCAGATCTCATTCTTGCCATTGTATAAAGACACAGAGAGATCAGTATTCTAGCTGATCTATGTTGTGAAGAAGATGGCCATAGAATGTTAAAATGATTGCGGAAAGGAGCAGATGGAGTAAAGTAGGTGACCGTCCTCATGGGCTACGGAATTAACTGGTTGGTTCCAAGACTACGGAATCCATTAACCTGACCTGACCTGACCTGACCCGACCCGACCTGACCTTGTCCAACGTTATTTGACCTGTCCTGACGTAACCTGACCTGATCTGACCTGTCCTGACGTAACCTGACCTGATCTGACCTGTCCTGACCTAACCTGACCTGACCTAGCCTGATCTGATCTGATCTGATCTGATCTGACCTGACCTGACCTGATCTGACCTGACCTGACCCGACCTTGTCCGATGTTATTCAGCCTGTCCTGACCTGACCTGACCTGACCTAGGCTGACCTGACCCAACCTTGTCCGACGTTATTTGACCTGGCCTATTCTAACCTGACCTGACCTGATCTGACCTTACCTGACCCGACTTTGTCCGACGTTATTTGACCTGGCCTAATCTGACCTGACCTGACCTGACCTGGCCTGACCTGGCCTGACCTTGTCCGAAGTTATTTTTACCTGGACTAATCTAACCTTACCTGACGTGACCTTGTCGGAAATTTTTGGGCCTGGCCTAATCTGACTTTGCCTGACCTTGCCTGACCTGATACGTGTATTGAATGTGCTATATACTTATTGTTATTCGCCAATTATTTATTACCATACTAAACGGCCGTGTCGGGTTAAGCCTTAGATGAATGGAAACCTCGCTGTTCTTTTCTTTTTCAGACGAAACCCCAGAAAACTGCGAAGATTTTATCAATAACAATGGCCTTGATGTCTTTAAAACTTGCATTCAGGTAGATTACGCTGATTAGTGCTGTCACGCAGACGACATAAAACATCTCAAGCCATTTTACAGATCACTGAATTTAATTGCCATCGAATTTCCAAGTGAAATGTAGACCACCCACGTGTATCGTATCTCTGGTCTTTGTCGCAACGAAGCATGGACCGAGGGCAGTGTGTGGTATTAAGAGAGCATTGCTTTTCAAATTGTACCTTTGCAGAAGTAGTTAGAATGAATAGTGATTGTTTCAAACAAGAGCTCTATCCTGTTGTTCTTGATTATTCTAATGCTCTCGCTACCTTTGATAAAAAGAATTAAAATTTTCCTCGAAGGAGTTTGAAGGAGAAACGGAACTTCAAAAGAGCATTCTGGGATTAATGGTAAGAGAAGATGGAGTCATCCTTTCTTATATTGACCGAATTTGGCTTTGCCTCTCATAAAAGTCATCACAACACAGTTTTCTGCTCATCTTATGGCTTGAGTTTTTAGCGATTGTTGCCGAATCGCGTAGAAAAATACCGGTTAGATTTCTCGGTGTTTCCCGCGGCACTGGTTGATGAAAGAATCTTGTCACCCTCGCCCATAACAAGCATTGAGGAGCATTAGGTCCCAGCTTCACGTTAGGTGCTGTTGGGTGAACAGACAGTAGGGTGTCCGGAGATGGGAGGGATTGTGCTTGAAACCCGGTGGTACCTACCTATTTTCTAGCATCTATTCATGCCAGCTAATTGTGACGTATCGCATCAATCTGCAACTTCTATTATTTTCATCTACTTTGGATTGTTCGGCTGAAGTCGCTACATCTATTGTTTATATTGTCTCACATCTATTGCAATCAAAGTCAATTTTATCTTTATTACGATGTATCATACTGCTTGTATATCATACGTAAACGCAGAAGCAAAATCTTTTGTGCCATCAACAACCAGGCTTGTGGCATCGAATCTTAGTGGGTTCTGCAAAAATATGTACATTTGTTTTTATTTTTGCTGATCGCTTTTTATATGTGCTTGCTTCTATTGTTTTAGATCCCTATTTTGAGTCTTTTGTCATTGCTTGTTGTAAATGTTATGTTTATTTGTATGTAAAGATTATGAACTGCAGCAATTAAATTACGTGCATTTTTGTTCAGGGAAATGTAGCTGAAGTCAAACGCCTTCGTCGAAATTTGCTTGACGCTGAAATAATTGAATTACTTGTGTAAGTTTTCGAAAGTTTCTCTGCCATTATGAAGGAATCATTTAAGTCATGCAATAATCAAAATCAGGGGAATTTCTGCCGGAATCCTTTGTTCTCATACGCATCAAGACGTCGTTTTTGCAAGGTTCGCTTGTCGGGCCCTTTTGAATTTCAGACGAAATTGTTGCACTCTTTCATGTTTGCGTTTTGCAGACACGATTTCAAAAATTATGTTTACTTTTCCCAATGGCCTTCATGTTAGGGCTAATTGAGCTTGTTTGTTCAAGTATAACTTGTGTTTACAGTTCGATCGTTTTCGGTTATGACCAACGCGTAAGGTTGTTCAGGTGTCGGTTCCTGTACTGCCTATGTGCTGTAAGTCGGCCGGGGAACATATTTCCCACGGACTTTGCAGTTGTGGTCCATCCATCCAGCAAATTCTCATGGTACTTTCGATTTTTCCTCTCTTCTGTCTGCGAATGTTGCACCTTGCAAAATCTTTTTGTGCCATCTTCTGCAGTGCTCAGCTAAGCATAGTTCTATGATGTTGGCCTTGCTCATTGCTGTTGACCTGTGGTCTTTGAACCTCATTCCAGGTTGACCTCTGGGACACGTTTCTACGTCAAGATGACTACATGTGGACCTATATGGCAAACTCTTTATAACCCCGATAAGCTTAGAACTATACCTAAGGAAATACACCTATTTAGAAGTGACATGAGATTGATTCTTTGTTGACAGATCCTTACTGGATACGGAGAACTTCGATTTTGAAGTGAATTACAATTCTGCTGGAGTTTTGGCTCACGTTTGTTCTGATGGTGATGAGGCGTGGATGCTGAAAGCTTTCTCTCGCCAGGACTGTATGGCGATCGTGGTAAAGTTTTGCTATTCATATTTGTGCATTAATTAACTTATACCGTCAATTAAAAGCATGAACAAAACGAATCGATCGAAGTGACCTAATGTCCTTCTCAGCGGAACAGCGAGGGAGTCTGTCCAATTTTGATTCATACCAGTGTAGCATTCGCCCTATCAAATTCTGGCGCCACTTGTGCAAGAGTGGAACTTTCGTGCAGATGTCAAAAGCTACTCGTGTCTCTTTCTATCACAATGACGTCTTTACAGTTTCCTGTTCATCCTAATTAGACTTGAAGTATTCTTAATCAATTGCATCGTTGAAAGGAATCAATCAGTTGATCTCAAGCACCGATCGACTTCGTATCTCATTCATGACTACTCTCCTTGAAGAACCAGTACTCGCCACACTAGACCACGGGGGTACTTTTCACCTGAGGTGAAGCGTACACTTACCAAAACTCTCACACGATTTATCACCCAGTGCAGAGTACCCAAAGTATGCTACTCACACTCCATAGCAAAGACTGATATTTAGATAATGCCTCTACCAGCTCAGCCACGGAATCATAAACAGATTGAATAACAATTTCCAATCGTGCAATTTTTTAACGAAGATGACCGTATTTTTGATAATTTTCCTCATCTTTGGCAACTTGGTGAAATTTTTCTCATCTTAAACTGTATCAATCTTTTATTTCGTCTTAGACTGAATCAATTTCCAAATGGGATGTCGGATCCTCTAGAAATATCAATTACAGGTTCGAGAAACACATTGCATATATAATTTTAGAATTTCTCCCAATCCTATTTTACAGACTGAGTTTTGCAATTAACAGCATTCAAATCTTGATATTCTTCCACAAACAATCATTTGAATTTATTTTTCATTTCCCACACTGCCATTCATAACTCATTTCAGGTATTCCCTCACAAATTCATTGGTCCAATGGTCGTTCCTGATTGTATTCATGCTTCTGACCTCGTATTGCGGCCGCAGTGCTCTCAATTTTCTGCTCTTGCATTCCGTTGACATATGATTTATTGTCTCCGCACAGTAGCTTTCTCAGCGCCTGCAGGTGTTCTCCTCTTTCCCTAGAAATACTGCAAACGACCCAAGTCATTGAAATTTTCCACGTGTGATCTGTGTCAGCGGGCATTGGTCTCTTCTGTTCAACCCGTCATTGTCTCCGAGCTTCCTTTCACTTGCTATAATCCGCAGCTTGCACCTCTCCTCATTAATGTAGCTTCCCCACCTCTCGCAGCATCTTCTCTGACTGCCGATTGAAATCTCGTCGAGAGAAATATTCGCGTTTGTATTATCCTACTTTTCCATACTGAAGTTTCCAGTGATGTTTTGTAATCATATCGACATTTTGATGTGTAATTTTTCGACCAGGTCCCTTAAGCCAATTCTTCAGCTGCTCCCATTAAACTTCAATCCTTGCGGACAAGAGTGGGCTGTGTGGGCGCTCGCGAATCTCACTAAAGTATATCGTAAGTAAGAAATACTTTCTAAATATGTGGGTTTTTTTGCATGTTTTATGTGGGGACCGTTTATCTCAAAGAAATAGTGAAATCCAGACATATGCCCTGTAAAGGAGGCAATGGATATTTCATTATTACGCAAAAGATTAGAGAAGCCGTTTTATTTTAGTGAAGATCTCTTTGTCAAACGCTCACTTAATGTGAAATGTCAGATAATGATGATCGAGATAATAACATGAAACTAATGCCCAAGTGTGCTTAGACTCGAGCTCTTCAGCCATGTGGTGAGTGCGAATAGTCCAGACAGTCAGCCAAGCTTAATCAATTGTTCAGCTTCGCTTACTTGGTTAGGGATTTTGAGATGGAAACTTGGTTACCCGAAGTCGATATTTGTCTAATAAATGAAGCTTGTAAAATAGGTCAAGGTTCTGAATGACATGCCATTGTAATAGATACACCCACTCAAACTCTTGGCGCTCATTTTGTTTAACTAAATTCGAAGTTTCAAATCATCTCATAGCGGACAGATATTGCAAGCTTTTGGAGAGTGAAGGTGGAGTGGAATTGCTGACGGATTTGCTGGCAGCAAATACAGCAACACAGACCATGAAACGCTATGCTGAAATGACATTATCGAAGATCTGAGATGCTGTTCATGACGATACCATGCAGTAGTGGTTGCATTGATTAGGAATCAAATTAGCAGTCAGGGATGGATCCAAGCTGGTTAAGAATTTCCAGTGATTATGTATGTATATAATTTTTGTAACATAGATTCAATACTTGAGGATGTACTATCCTTCTATATTTCAGCCAATTTTTTTTGTCGATCTTTCAAGCCCTGATACAACCCTACGTATTACGATACCTTAGAAGTAAAGCAATTACGTATGGATCCCAAAGGTAGCGTTCTATCCAATCCCTTCCAAGTCAGGAGTGTAATTTTCTTCAGATTTGGTAAGCAAAAGCCCGAATTTTCGTAAAAATTCTCAACTTTTGACCAGCATATATTTATAATACCTGGTAATAGTGTCAAAATAAGGTAATTTTCTCCAAAAATTGCAAGACTATAGCCTTACTTTTTGGCTAAAAATGGCTATTTTGGGCACTTTTGATTTGTGGTGCCGGTTGAAGAAAGTTGAAATCAGGCGATTTTTGACAAAAATGGCAAGCCTATAGCCTTACTTTTTGGCTAAAAATGGCTGTTTTTGGGCACTTTTTGACTAGTGGTGGTAGTTGAAGAAAGTTGAAATCAGGCGATTTTTGACAAAAATGGCAAGCCTATAGCCTTACTTTTTGGCTAAAAATGGCTGCTTTTGGGCACTTTTTGACTAGTGGTGGCAGTTGAAGAAATTTGAAATCAGGCGATTTTTGACAAAAATGGCAAGCCTATAGCCTTACTTTTTGGCTAAAAATGGCTGTTTTTGGGCACTTGTTGACTAGTGGTGGCAGTTGAAGAAAGTTGAAATCAGGCAATTTTTGACCAAAATAGCAAGCCTATAGCCTTACTTTTTGGCTAAAAATGGCTGTTTTTGGGCACTTGTTGACAAGTGGTGGCAGTTGAACAAAGTTGAAAGTAGATGATTTTTGACAATAATGGCAAGCCTATAGCTTTACTTTTTGGCTAAAAATGGCTGTTTTTAGGCACTTGTTGACTAGTGGTGGCAGTTGAAGAAAGTTGAAATGAGGCTATTTTTGACAAAAATGGCAAGCCTATAGCCTTACTTTTTGGCTAAAAATGGCTGTTTTTGGGCACTTTTTGACTAGTGGTGGCAGTTGAAGAAAGTTGAAAATAGGCGATTTTTGTAAAAATGGCAAGCCTATAGCCTTACTTTTTGGCTAAAAATGGCTGTTTTTTGGGCACTTTTTGACTAGTGGTGGCAGTTGAAGAAAGTTAAAAGTAGATGATTTTTGACAAAAATGGCAAGCCTATAGCCTTACTTTTTGGCTAAAAATGGCTGTTTTTGGGCACTTTTTGACTAGTGGTGGCAGTTGAAGAAAGTTGAAAATAGGCGATTTTTGTAAAAATGGCAAGCCTATAGCCTTACTTTTTGGCTAAAAATGGCTGTTTTTGGGCACTTGTTGACAAGTGGTGGCAGTTGAACAAAGTTGAAAGTAGATGATTTTTGACAATAATGGCAAGCCTATAGCTTTACTTTTTGGCTAAAAATGGCTGTTTTTGGGCACTTGTTGACTAGTGGTGCAGATGACCATATTTGAAAATAGCCGATTTCATGCAAAAGTAGCAAGCCTATAGCCTTACTTTTTGGCTAAACATGGCTGTTTTTGGGCACTTGTTGACTAGTGGTGGCAGTTGAAGAAAGTTGAAAGTAGACGATTTTTTGTAAAAATGGCAAGCCTATAGCCTTACTTTTTGGCTAAAAATGGCTGTTTTTGGGCACTTGTTGACAAGTGGTGGCAGTTGAACAAAGTTGAAAGTAGATGATTTTTGACAATAATGGCAAGCCTATAGCTTTACTTTTTGGCTAAAAATGGCTGTTTTTGGGCACTTGTTGACTAGTGGTGGCAGTTGAACAAAGTTGAAATGAGGCTATTTTTGACAAAAATGGCAAGCCTATAGCCTTACTTTTTGGCTAAAAATGGCTGTTTTTGGGCACTTGTTGACAAGTGGTGGCAGTTGAACAAAGTTGAAATCAGGCGATTTTTGTAAAAATGGCAAGCCTATAGCCTTACTTTTTGGCTAAAAATGGCTGTTTTTGGGCACTTTTTGACTAGTGGTGGCAGTTGAAGAAAGTTGAAATCAGGAGATTTTTGACCAAAATGGCAAGCCTATAGCCTTACTTTTTGGCTAAAAATGGCTGTTTTTGGGCACTTGTTGACTAGTGGTGGCAGTTGAAGAAAGTTGAAATCAGGCAATTTTTGACCAAAATAGCAAGCCTATAGCCTTACTTTTTGGCTAAAAATGGCTGTTTTTGGGCACTTGTTGACAAGTGGTGGCAGTTGAACAAAGTTGAAAGTAGATGATTTTTGACAATAATGGCAAGCCTATAGCTTTACTTTTTGGCTAAAAATGGCTGTTTTTAGGCACTTGTTGACTAGTGGTGGCAGTTGAAGAAAGTTGAAATGAGGCTATTTTTGACAAAAATGGCAAGCCTATAGCCTTACTTTTTGGCTAAAAATGGCTGTTTTTGGGCACTTTTTGACTAGTGGTGGCAGTTGAAGAAAGTTGAAAATAGGCGATTTTTGTAAAAATGGCAAGCCTATAGCCTTACTTTTTGGCTAAAAATGGCTGTTTTTTGGGCACTTTTTGACTAGTGGTGGCAGTTGAAGAAAGTTAAAAGTAGATGATTTTTGACAAAAATGGCAAGCCTATAGCCTTACTTTTTGGCTAAAAATGGCTGTTTTTGGGCACTTTTTGACTAGTGGTGGCAGTTGAAGAAAGTTGAAAATAGGCGATTTTTGTAAAAATGGCAAGCCTATAGCCTTACTTTTTGGCTAAAAATGGCTGTTTTTGGGCACTTGTTGACAAGTGGTGGCAGTTGAACAAAGTTGAAAGTAGATGATTTTTGACAATAATGGCAAGCCTATAGCTTTACTTTTTGGCTAAAAATGGCTGTTTTTGGGCACTTGTTGACTAGTGGTGGCGGATGACCATATTTGAAAATAGCCGATTTCATGCAAAAGTAGCAAGCCTATAGCCTTACTTTTTGGCTAAACATGGCTGTTTTTGGGCACTTGTTGACTAGTGGTGGCAGTTGAAGAAAGTTGAAAGTAGACGATTTTTTGTAAAAATGGCAAGCCTATAGCCTTACTTTTTGGCTAAAAATGGCTGTTTTTGGGCACTTGTTGACAAGTGGTGGCAGTTGAACAAAGTTGAAAGTAGATGATTTTTGACAATAATGGCAAGCCTATAGCTTTACTTTTTGGCTAAAAATGGCTGTTTTTGGGCACTTGTTGACTAGTGGTGGCAGTTGAACAAAGTTGAAATGAGGCTATTTTTGACAAAAATGGCAAGCCTATAGCCTTACTTTTTGGCTAAAAATGGCTGTTTTTGGGCACTTGTTGACAAGTGGTGGCAGTTGAACAAAGTTGAAATCAGGCGATTTTTGTAAAAATGGCAAGCCTATAGCCTTACTTTTTGGCTAAAAATGGCTGTTTTTGGGCACTTTTTGACTAGTGGTGGCAGTTGAAGAAAGTTGAAAATAGGCGATTTTTGTAAAAATGGCAAGCCTATAGCCTTACTTTTCGGCTAAAAATGGCTGTTTTTAGGCACTTTTTGACTAGTGGTGGCAGTTGAAGGAAATTGAAACTAGACGATTTTTGGCAAAAATAGCAAGCCTATAGCCTTACTTTTTGGCTAAAAATGGCTGTTTTTGGTCACTTTTTGACTAGTGGTGGCAGTTGAAGAAAGTTGAAATCAGGCGATTTTTGACAAAAATGGCAAGCCTATAGCCTTACTTTTTGGCTAAAAATGGCTGTTTTTGGGCACTTTTTGACTAGTGGTGGCAGTTGAAGAAATTTGAAATCAGGCGATTTTTGACAAAAATAGCAAGCCTATAGCCTTACTTTTTGGCTAAAAATGGCTGTTTTTGGGCACTTTTTGACTAGTGGTGGCGGATGACCATATTTGAAAATAGCCGATTTCATGCAAAAGTAGCAAGCCTATAGCCTTACTTTTTGGCTAAACATGGCTGTTTTTGGGCACTTGTTGACTAGTGGTGGCAGTTGAAGAAAGTTGAAAATAGGCGATTTTTGTACAAATGGCAAGCCTATAGCCTTACTTTTTGGCTAAAAATGGCTGTTTTTGGGCACTTGTTGACAAGTGGTGGCAGTTGAACAAAGTTGAAAGTAGATGATTTTTGACAATAATGGCAAGCCTATAGCTTTACTTTTTGGCTAAAAATGGCTGTTTTTGGGCACTTGTTGACTAGTGGTGGCGGATGACCATATTTGAAAATAGCCGATTTCATGCAAAAGTAGCAAGCCTATAGCCTTACTTTTTGGCTAAACATGGCTGTTCCTGGGCACTTGTTGACTAGTGGTGGCAGTTGAAGAAAGTTGAAAATAGGCGATTTTTGTACAAATGGCAAGCCTATAGCCTTACTTTTTGGCTAAAAATGGCTGTTTTTGGGCACTTGTTGACAAGTGGTGGCAGTTGAACAAAGTTGAAAGTAGATGATTTTTGACAATAATGGCAAGCCTATAGCCTTACTTTTTGGCTAAAAATGGCTGTTTTTGGGCACTTGTTGACTAGTGGTGGCAGTTGAACAAAGTTGAAATGAGGCTATTTTTGACAAAAATGGCAAGCCTATAGCCTTACTTTTTGGCTAAAAATGGCTGTTTTTGGGCACTTGTTGACAAGTGGTGGCAGTTGAACAAAGTTGAAATCAGGCGATTTTTGTAAAAATGGCAAGCCTATAGCCTTACTTTTTGGCTAAAAATGGCTGTTTTTGGGCACTTGTTGCCAAGTGGTGGCAGTTGAACAAAGTTGAAAGTAGATGATTTTTGACAATAATGGCAAGCCTATAGCCTTACTTTTCGGCTAAAAATGGCTGTTTTTAGGCACTTTTTGACTAGTGGTGGCAGTTGAAGGAAATTGAAACTAGACGATTTTTGGCAAAAATAGCAAGCCTATAGCCTTACTTTTTGGCTAAAAATGGCTGTTTTTGGTCACTTTTTGACTAGTGGTGGCAGTTGAAGAAAGTTGAAATCAGGCGATTTTTGACAAAAATGCCAAGCCTATAGCCTTACTTTTTGGCTAAAAATGGCTGTTTTTGGGCACTTTTTGACTAGTGGTGGCAGTTGAAGAAATTTGAAATCAGGCGATTTTTGACAAAAATAGCAAGCCTATAGCCTTACTTTTTGGCTAAAAATGGCTGTTTTTGGGCACTTTTTGACTAGTGGTGGCGGATGACCATATTTGAAAATAGCCGATTTCATGCAAAAGTAGCAAGCCTATAGCCTTACTTTTTGGCTAAACATGGCTGTTTTTGGGCACTTGTTGACTAGTGGTGGCAGTTGAAGAAAGTTGAAAATAGGCGATTTTTGTACAAATGGCAAGCCTATAGCCTTACTTTTTGGCTAAAAATGGCTGTTTTTGGGCACTTGTTGACAAGTGGTGGCAGTTGAACAAAGTTGAAAGTAGATGATTTTTGACAATAATGGCAAGCCTATAGCTTTACTTTTTGGCTAAAAATGGCTGTTTTTGGGCACTTGTTGACTAGTGGTGGCAGTTGAACAAAGTTGAAATGAGGCTATTTTTGACAAAAATGGCAAGCCTATAGCCTTACTTTTTGGCTAAAAATGGCTGTTTTTGGGCACTTGTTGACAAGTGGTGGCAGTTGAACAAAGTTGAAATCAGGCGATTTTTGTAAAAATGGCAAGCCTATAGCCTTACTTTTTGGCTAAAAATGGCTGTTTTTGGGCACTTGATGACAAGTGGTGGCAGTTGAACAAAGTTGAAATCAGGCGATTTTTGTAAAAATAGCAAGCCTATAGCCTTACTTTTTGGCTAAAAATGGCTGTTTTTGGGCACTTTTTGACTAGTGGTGGCAGTTGAAGAAAGTTGAAATCAGGCGATTTTTGACAAAAATGGCAAGCCTATAGCCTTACTTTTTGGCTAAAAATGGCTGTTTTCGGGCACTTTTTGACTAGTGGTGGCAGTTGAAGAAAGTTGAAAATAGGCGATTTTTGTAAAAATGGCAAGCCTATAGCCTTACTTTTTGGCTAAAAATGGCTGTTTTTGGGCACTTTTTGACTAGTGGTGGCAGTTGAAGGAAGTTGAAACTAGACGATTTTTGGCAAAAATAGCAAGCCTATAGCCTTACTTTTTGGCTAAAAATGGCTGTTTTTTGTCACTTGTTGACTAGTGGTGGCAGTTGAACAAAGTTAAAAGTAGACGATTTTTTGTAAAAATGGCAAGCCTATAGCCTTACTTTTTGGCTAAAAATGGCTGCTTTTGGGCACTTGTTGACTAGTGGTGGCAGTTGAAGAAATTTGAAACCAGGCGATTTTTGACCAAAATGGCAAGCCTATAGCCTTACTTTTTGGCTAAAAATGGCTGTTTTTGGGCACTTTTTGACTAGTGGTGGCAGTTGAACAAAGTTGAAAGTAGATGATTTTTGACAATAATGGCAAGCCTATAGCCTTACTTTTTGGCTAAAAATGGCTGTTTTTGGGCACTTGTTGACAAGTGATGGCAGTTGAAGAAAGTTGAAATGAGGCTATTTTTGACAAAAATGGCAAGCCTATAGCCTTACTTTTTGGCTAAAAATGGCTGTTTTTTGGCACTTTTTGACTATTGGTGGCAGTTGAAGAAAGTTGAAATCAGGCGATTTTTGACAAAAATGCCAAGCCTATAGCCTTACTTTTTGGCTAAAAATGGCTGTTTTTGGGCACTTTTTGACTAGTGGTGGCAGTTGAAGAAATTTGAAATCAGGCGATTTTTGACAAAAATAGCAAGCCTATAGCCTTACTTTTTGGCTAAAAATGGCTGTTTTTGGGCACTTTTTGACTAGTGGTGGCGGATGACCATATTTGAAAATAGCCGATTTCATGCAAAAGTAGCAAGCCTATAGCCTTACTTTTTGGCTAAAAATGGCTGTTTTTGGGCACTTGTTGACAAGTGGTGGCAGTTGAACAAAGTTGAAATCAGGCGATTTTTGACAAAAATTGCAAGCCTATAGCCTTACCTTTCGGCTAAAAATGGCTGTTTTTGGGCACTTTTTGACTAGTGGTGGCAGTTGAAGAAAGTTGAAAGTAGATGATTTTTGACAAAAATGGCAAGCCTATAGCCTTACTTTTTGGCTAAAAATGGCTGTTTTTGGGCACTTTTTGACTAGTGGTGGCAGTTGAAGAAAGTTGAAAGTAGATGATTTTTGACAAAAATGGCAAGCCTATAGCCTTACTTTTTGGCTAAAAATGGCTGTTTTTGGTCACTTGTTGACTAGTGGTGGCAGTTGAAGAAAGTTGAATCAGGCGATTTTTGACAAAAATGGCAAGCCTATAGCCTTACTTTTCGGCTAAAAATGGCTGTTTTTGGGCACTTTTTGACTAGTGGTGGCAGTTGAAGAAAGTTGAAATCAGGCGATTTTTGACAAAAATTGCAAGCCTATAGCCTTACTTTTTGGCTAAAAATGGCTGTTTTTGGGCACTTTTTGACTAGTGGTGGCAGTTGAACAAAGTTGAAATCAGGAGATTTTTGTAAAAATGGCAAGCCTATAGCCTTACTTTTTGGCTAAAAATGGCTGTTTTTGGGCACTTTTTGACTAGTGGTGGCAGTTGAAGAAAGTTGAAAGTAGACGATTATTTGCAAAAATAGCAAGCCTATAGCCTTACTTTTTGGCTAAAAATGGCTGTTTTTGGGCACTTTTTGACTAGTGGTGGCAGTTGAAGAAAGTTGAAAGTAGATGATTTTTGACCAAAATGGCAAGCCTATAGCCTTACTTTTTGGCTAAAAATGGCTGTTTTTGGGCACTTTTTGACTAGTGGTGGCAGTTGAAGAAAGTTGAAAGTAGATGATTTTTGACAAAAATGGCAAGCCTATAGCCTTACTTTTTGGCTAAAAATGGCTGTTTTTGGGCACTTTTTGACTAGTGGTGGCAGTTGAAGAAAGTTGAAAATAGGCGATTTTTGTAAAAATGGCAAGCCTATAGCCTTACTTTTTGGCTAAAAATGGCTGTTTTTTGGCACTTTTTGACTATTGGTGGCAGTTGAAGAAAGTTGAAATCAGGCAATTTTTGACAAAAATGGCAAGCCTATAGCCTTACTTTTCGGCTAAAAATGGCTGTTTTTGGGCACTTTTTGACTAGTGGTGGCAGTTGAAGAAAGTTGAAATGAGGCGATTTTTGACAAAAATGGCAAGCATATAGCCTTACTTTTCGGCCAAAAATGGCTATTTTTGGGCACTTGTTGACAAGTGGTGGCAGTTGAACAAAGTTGAAATCAGGCGATTTTTGTAAAAATGGTAAGCCTATAGCCTTACTTTTTGGCTAAAAATGGCTGTTTTTGGGCACTTTTTGACTAGTGGTGGCAGTTGAAGAAAGTTGAAAATAGGCGATTTTTGTAAAAATGGCAAGCCTATAGCCTTACTTTTTGGCTAAAAATGGCTGTTTTTGGGCACTTTTTGACTAGTGGTGGCAGTTGAAGAAAGTTGAAATCAGGCGATTTTTGACAAAAATGGCAAGCCTATAGCCTTACTTTTTGGCTAAAAATGGCTATTTTTGGGCACTTTTTGACTAGTGGTGGCAGTTGAAGAAAGTTGAAAGTAGATGATTTTTGACAAAAATGGCAAGCCTATAGCCTTACTTTTTGGCTAAAAATGGCTGTTTTTGGGCACTTTTTGACTAGTGGTGGCAGTTGAAGAAAGTTGAAAGTAGATGATTTTTGACAAAAATGGCAAGCCTATAGCCTTACTTTTTGGCTAAAAATGGCTGTTTTTGGTCACTTGTTGACTAGTGGTGGCAGTTGAAGAAAGTTGAATCAGGCGATTTTTGACAAAAATGGCAAGCCTATAGCCTTACTTTTCGGCTAAAAATGGCTGTTTTTGGGCACTTTATGACTATTGGTGGCAGTTGAAGAAAGTTGAAATCAGGCAATTTTTGACAAAAATGGCAAGCCTATAGCCTTACTTTTTGGCTAAAAATGGCTGTTTTTGGGCACTTGTTGACTAGTGGTGGCAGTTGAAGAAAGTTGAAAATAGGCGATTTTTGTAAAAATAGCAAGCCTATAGCCTTACTTTTTGGCTAAAAATGGCTGTTTTTGGGCACTTGTTGACAAGTGGTGGCAGTTGAACAAAGTTGAAATCAGGCGATTTTTGACAAAAATTGCAAGCCTATAGCCTTACCTTTCGGCTAAAAATGGCTGTTTTTGGGCACTTTTTGACTAGTGGTGGCAGTTGAAGAAAGTTGAAAGTAGATGATTTTTGACAAAAATGGCAAGCCTATAGCCTTACTTTTTGGCTAAAAATGGCTGTTTTTGGGCACTTTTTGACTAGTGGTGGCAGTTGAAGAAAGTTGAAAGTAGATGATTTTTGACAAAAATGGCAAGCCTATAGCCTTACTTTTTGGCTAAAAATGGCTGTTTTTGGTCACTTGTTGACTAGTGGTGGCAGTTGAAGAAAGTTGAATCAGGCGATTTTTGACAAAAATGGCAAGCCTATAGCCTTACTTTTCGGCTAAAAATGGCTGTTTTTGGGCACTTTTTGACTAGTGGTGGCAGTTGAAGAAAGTTGAAATCAGGCGATTTTTGACAAAAATTGCAAGCCTATAGCCTTACTTTTTGGCTAAAAATGGCTGTTTTTGGGCACTTTTTGACTAGTGGTGGCAGTTGAACAAAGTTGAAATCAGGAGATTTTTGTAAAAATGGCAAGCCTATAGCCTTACTTTTTGGCTAAAAATGGCTGTTTTTGGGCACTTTTTGACTAGTGGTGGCAGTTGAAGAAAGTTGAAAGTAGACGATTATTTGCAAAAATAGCAAGCCTATAGCCTTACTTTTTGGCTAAAAATGGCTGTTTTTGGGCACTTTTTGACTAGTGGTGGCAGTTGAAGAAAGTTGAAAGTAGATGATTTTTGACCAAAATGGCAAGCCTATAGCCTTACTTTTTGGCTAAAAATGGCTGTTTTTGGGCACTTGTTGACTAGTGGTGGCAGTTGAAGAAAGTTGAAAATAGGCGATTTTTGTAAAAATAGCAAGCCTATAGCCTTACTTTTTGGCTAAAAATGGCTGTTTTTGGGCACTTGTTGACAAGTGGTGGCAGTTGAACAAAGTTGAAATCAGGCGATTTTTGACAAAAATTGCAAGCCTATAGCCTTACCTTTCGGCTAAAAATGGCTGTTTTTGGGCACTTTTTGACTAGTGGTGGCAGTTGAAGAAAGTTGAAAGTAGATGATTTTTGACAAAAATGGCAAGCCTATAGCCTTACTTTTTGGCTAAAAATGGCTGTTTTTGGGCACTTTTTGACTAGTGGTGGCAGTTGAAGAAAGTTGAAAGTAGATGATTTTTGACAAAAATGGCAAGCCTATAGCCTTACTTTTTGGCTAAAAATGGCTGTTTTTGGTCACTTGTTGACTAGTGGTGGCAGTTGAAGAAAGTTGAATCAGGCGATTTTTGACAAAAATGGCAAGCCTATAGCCTTACTTTTCGGCTAAAAATGGCTGTTTTTGGGCACTTTTTGACTAGTGGTGGCAGTTGAAGAAAGTTGAAATCAGGCGATTTTTGACAAAAATTGCAAGCCTATAGCCTTACTTTTTGGCTAAAAATGGCTGTTTTTGGGCACTTTTTGACTAGTGGTGGCAGTTGAACAAAGTTGAAATCAGGAGATTTTTGTAAAAATGGCAAGCCTATAGCCTTACTTTTTGGCTAAAAATGGCTGTTTTTGGGCACTTTTTGACTAGTGGTGGCAGTTGAAGAAAGTTGAAAGTAGACGATTATTTGCAAAAATAGCAAGCCTATAGCCTTACTTTTTGGCTAAAAATGGCTGTTTTTGGGCACTTTTTGACTAGTGGTGGCAGTTGAAGAAAGTTGAAAGTAGATGATTTTTGACCAAAATGGCAAGCCTATAGCCTTACTTTTTGGCTAAAAATGGCTGTTTTTGGGCACTTTTTGACTAGTGGTGGCAGTTGAAGAAAGTTGAAAGTAGATGATTTTTGACAAAAATGGCAAGCCTATAGCCTTACTTTTTGGCTAAAAATGGCTGTTTTTGGGCACTTTTTGACTAGTGGTGGCAGTTGAAGAAAGTTGAAAATAGGCGATTTTTGTAAAAATGGCAAGCCTATAGCCTTACTTTTTGGCTAAAAATGGCTGTTTTTTGGCACTTTTTGACTATTGGTGGCAGTTGAAGAAAGTTGAAATCAGGCAATTTGTGACAAAAATGGCAAGCCTATAGCCTTACTTTTCGGCTAAAAATGGCTGTTTTTGGGCACTTTTTGACTAGTGGTGGCAGTTGAAGAAAGTTGAAATGAGGCGATTTTTGACAAAAATGGCAAGCATATAGCCTTACTTTTCGGCCAAAAATGGCTATTTTTGGGCACTTGTTGACAAGTGGTGGCAGTTGAACAAAGTTGAAATCAGGCGATTTTTGTAAAAATGGTAAGCCTATAGCCTTACTTTTTGGCTAAAAATGGCTGTTTTTGGGCACTTTTTGACTAGTGGTGGCAGTTGAAGAAAGTTGAAAATAGGCGATTTTTGTAAAAATGGCAAGCCTATAGCCTTACTTTTTGGCTAAAAATGGCTGTTTTTGGGCACTTTTTGACTAGTGGTGGCAGTTGAAGAAAGTTGAAATCAGGCGATTTTTGACAAAAATGGCAAGCCTATAGCCTTACTTTTTGGCTAAAAATGGCTATTTTTGGGCACTTTTTGACTAGTGGTGGCAGTTGAAGAAAGTTGAAAGTAGATGATTTTTGACAAAAATGGCAAGCCTATAGCCTTACTTTTTGGCTAAAAATGGCTGTTTTTGGGCACTTTTTGACTAGTGGTGGCAGTTGAAGAAAGTTGAAAGTAGATGATTTTTGACAAAAATGGCAAGCCTATAGCCTTACTTTTTGGCTAAAAATGGCTGTTTTTGGTCACTTGTTGACTAGTGGTGGCAGTTGAAGAAAGTTGAATCAGGCGATTTTTGACAAAAATGGCAAGCCTATAGCCTTACTTTTCGGCTAAAAATGGCTGTTTTTGGGCACTTTATGACTATTGGTGGCAGTTGAAGAAAGTTGAAATCAGGCAATTTTTGACAAAAATGGCAAGCCTATAGCCTTACTTTTTGGCTAAAAATGGCTGTTTTTGGGCACTTGTTGACTAGTGGTGGCAGTTGAAGAAAGTTGAAAATAGGCGATTTTTGTAAAAATAGCAAGCCTATAGCCTTACTTTTTGGCTAAAAATGGCTGTTTTTGGGCACTTGTTGACAAGTGGTGGCAGTTGAACAAAGTTGAAATCAGGCGATTTTTGACAAAAATTGCAAGCCTATAGCCTTACCTTTCGGCTAAAAATGGCTGTTTTTGGGCACTTTTTGACTAGTGGTGGCAGTTGAAGAAAGTTGAAAGTAGATGATTTTTGACAAAAATGGCAAGCCTATAGCCTTACTTTTTGGCTAAAAATGGCTGTTTTTGGGCACTTTTTGACTAGTGGTGGCAGTTGAAGAAAGTTGAAAGTAGATGATTTTTGACAAAAATGGCAAGCCTATAGCCTTACTTTTTGGCTAAAAATGGCTGTTTTTGGTCACTTGTTGACTAGTGGTGGCAGTTGAAGAAAGTTGAATCAGGCGATTTTTGACAAAAATGGCAAGCCTATAGCCTTACTTTTCGGCTAAAAATGGCTGTTTTTGGGCACTTTTTGACTAGTGGTGGCAGTTGAAGAAAGTTGAAATCAGGCGATTTTTGACAAAAATTGCAAGCCTATAGCCTTACTTTTTGGCTAAAAATGGCTGTTTTTGGGCACTTTTTGACTAGTGGTGGCAGTTGAACAAAGTTGAAATCAGGAGATTTTTGTAAAAATGGCAAGCCTATAGCCTTACTTTTTGGCTAAAAATGGCTGTTTTTGGGCACTTTTTGACTAGTGGTGGCAGTTGAAGAAAGTTGAAAGTAGACGATTATTTGCAAAAATAGCAAGCCTATAGCCTTACTTTTTGGCTAAAAATGGCTGTTTTTGGGCACTTTTTGACTAGTGGTGGCAGTTGAAGAAAGTTGAAAGTAGATGATTTTTGACCAAAATGGCAAGCCTATAGCCTTACTTTTTGGCTAAAAATGGCTGTTTTTGGGCACTTTTTGACTAGTGGTGGCAGTTGAAGAAAGTTGAAAGTAGATGATTTTTGACAAAAATGGCAAGCCTATAGCCTTACTTTTTGGCTAAAAATGGCTGTTTTTGGGCACTTTTTGACTAGTGGTGGCAGTTGAAGAAAGTTGAAAATAGGCGATTTTTGTAAAAATGGCAAGCCTATAGCCTTACTTTTTGGCTAAAAATGGCTGTTTTTTGGCACTTTTTGACTATTGGTGGCAGTTGAAGAAAGTTGAAATCAGGCAATTTTTGACAAAAATGGCAAGCCTATAGCCTTACTTTTCGGCTAAAAATGGCTGTTTTTGGGCACTTTTTGACTAGTGGTGGCAGTTGAAGAAAGTTGAAATGAGGCGATTTTTGACAAAAATGGCAAGCATATAGCCTTACTTTTCGGCCAAAAATGGCTATTTTTGGGCACTTGTTGACAAGTGGTGGCAGTTGAACAAAGTTGAAATCAGGCGATTTTTGTAAAAATGGTAAGCCTATAGCCTTACTTTTTGGCTAAAAATGGCTCTTTTTGGGCACTTTTTGACTAGTGGTGGCAGTTGAAGAAAGTTGAAAATAGGCGATTTTTGTAAAAATGGCAAGCCTATAGCCTTACTTTTTGGCTAAAAATGGCTGTTTTTGGGCACTTTTTGACTAGTGGTGGCAGTTGAAGAAAGTTGAAATCAGGCGATTTTTGACAAAAATGGCAAGCCTATAGCCTTACTTTTTGGCTAAAAATGGCTATTTTTGGGCACTTTTTGACTAGTGGTGGCAGTTGAAGAAAGTTGAAAGTAGATGATTTTTGACAAAAATGGCAAGCCTATAGCCTTACTTTTTGGCTAAAAATGGCTGTTTTTGGGCACTTTTTGACTAGTGGTGGCAGTTGAAGAAAGTTGAAAGTAGATGATTTTTGACAAAAATGGCAAGCCTATAGCCTTACTTTTTGGCTAAAAATGGCTGTTTTTGGTCACTTGTTGACTAGTGGTGGCAGTTGAAGAAAGTTGAATCAGGCGATTTTTGACAAAAATGGCAAGCCTATAGCCTTACTTTTCGGCTAAAAATGGCTGTTTTTGGGCACTTTATGACTATTGGTGGCAGTTGAAGAAAGTTGAAATCAGGCAATTTTTGACAAAAATGGCAAGCCTATAGCCTTACTTTTTGGCTAAAAATGGCTGTTTTTGGGCACTTTTTGACTAGTGGTGGCAGTTGAAGAAAGTTGAAAGTAGATGATTTTTGACCAAAATGGCAAGCCTATAGCCTTACTTTTTGGCTAAAAATGGCTGTTTTTGGGCACTTTTTGACTAGTGGTGGCAGTTGAAGAAAGTTGAAAGTAGATGATTTTTGACAAAAATGGCAAGCCTATAGCCTTACTTTTTGGCTAAAAATGGCTGTTTTTGGGCACTTTTTGACTAGTGGTGGCAGTTGAACAAAGTTGAAAATAGGCGATTTTTGTAAAAATGGCAAGCGTATAGCCTTACTTTTTGGCTAAAAATGGCTGTTTTATTGGCACTTTTTGACTAGTGGTGGCAGTTGAAGGAAGTTGAAACTAGACGATTTGTGGCAAAAATAGCAAGCCTATAGCCTTACTTTTTGGCTAAAAATGGCTGTTTTTGGTCACTTGTTGACTAGTGGTGGCAGTTGAAGAAAGTTGAAATCAGGCGATTTTTGACAAAAATGGCAAGCCTATAGCCTTACTTTTTGGCTAAAAATGGCTGTTTTTGGGCACTTTTTGACTAGTGGTGGCAGTTGAAGAAAGTTGAAAGAGGCGATTTTTGACAAAAATGGCAAGCATATAGCCTTACTTTTCGGCCAAAAATGGCTATTTTTGGGCACTTGTTGACAAGTGGTGGCAGTTGAACGAAGTTGAAACTAGACGATTTTTGGCAAAAATAGCAAGCCTATAGCCTTACTTTTTGGCTAAAAATGGCTGTTTTTGGGCACTTTTTGACTAGTGGTGGCAGTTGAAGAAAGTTGAAATCAGGCAATTTTTGACCAAAATGGCAAGCCTATAGCCTTACTTTTTGGCTAAAAATGGCTGTTTTTGGGCACTTTTTGACTAGTGGTGGCAGTTGAAGAAAGTTGAAATTAGGCGATTTTTGACAAAAATGGCAAGCCTATAGCCTTACTTTTTGGCTAAAAATGGCTGTTTTTGGGCACTTTTTGACTAGTGGTGGCAGTTGAAGAAAGTTGAAAGTAGATGATTTTTGACAAAAATGGCAAGCCTATAGCCTTACTTTTTGGCTAAAAATGGCTGTTTTTGGGCACTTTTTGACTAGTGGTGGCAGTTGAAGAAAGTTGAAATCAGGCGATTTTTGACAAAAATGGCAAGCCTATAGACTTACTTTTTGGCTAAAAATGGCTGTTTTTGGGCACTTTTTGACTAGTGGTGGCAGTTGAAGAAAGTTGAAAGTAGATGATTTTTGACAAAAATGGCAAGCCTATAGCCTTACTTTTTGGCTAAAAATGGCTGTTTTTGGGCACTTTTTGACTAGTGGTGGCAGTTGAAGAAAGTTGAAAATAGGCGATTTTTGTAAAAATGGCAAGCCTATAGCCTTACTTTTTGGCTAAAAATGGCTGTTTTTTGGCACTTTTTGACTATTGGTGGCAGTTGAAGAAAGTTGAAATCAGGCAATTTTTGACAAAAATGGCAAGCCTATAGCCTTACATTTCGGCTAAAAATGGCTGTTTTTGGGCACTTTTTGACTAGTGGTGGCAGTTGAAGAAAGTTGAAATGAGGCGATTTTTGACAAAAATGGCAAGCATATAGCCTTACTTTTCGGCCAAAAATGGCTATTTTTGGGCACTTGTTGACAAGTGGTGGCAGTTGAACAAAGTTGAAATCAGGCGATTTTTGTAAAAATGGTAAGCCTATAGCCTTACTTTTTGGCTAAAAATGGCTGTTTTTGGGCACTTTTTGACTAGTGGTGGCAGTTGAAGGAAGTTGAAAGTAGATGATTTTTGACAAAAATGGCAAGCCTATAGCCTTACTTTTTGGCTAAAAATGGCTGTTTTTGGTCACTTGTTGACTAGTGGTGGCAGTTGAACAAAGTTGAAATCAGGAGATTTTTGTAAAAATGGCAAGCCTATAGCCTTACTTTTTGGCTAAAAATGGCTGTTTTTGGGCACTTTTTGACTAGTGGTGGCAGTTGAAGAAAGTTGAAAGTAGATGATTTTTGACAAAAATGGCAAGCCTATAGCCTTACTTTTTGGCTAAAAATGGCTGTTTTTGGGCACTTTTTGACTAGTGGTGGCAGTTGAAGAAAGTTGAAAGTAGATGATTTTTGACAAAAATGGCAAGCCTATAGCCTTACTTTTTGGCTAAAAATGGCTGTTTTTGGTCACTTGTTGACTAGTGGATGGCAGATCAAGAAAGTTGAAATTAGGCGATTTGTGGCAAAAATGGCAAGCCTATAGCCTTACACTTTGACTAAAAATGGCTGTTATTGGGCACTTTTGATTTGTGGCGCCAGTTTACGTAAGTTGATAATAGGGTCTTTTTGGCAAAAAAGGCAACCCTAAAGCCTTACTTTTTGGCTAAAGATGGTTATTTTGGGTACTTTTGATTTGTGGCGCCAGTTTATGTAAGTTGAAAATAGGCGACTTTTGGCAAAAATGGCAAGCCGATAACTCTAATTTTTGGCTAAAAATGGCTGTTTTTGGGCACTTCTGATTTGTGGTGGCAGTTGAAGAAAGTTGAAATTAGGCGATTTTGGCAAAAATAGCAAGCCTATAGCCTTACTTTTTGGCTAAAAATGGCTGTTTTTGGGCACTTTTTGACTAGTGGTGGCAGTTTATGTAAGTTGATAATATTCAATTTTTGGCAAAAATGGCAAGCCTATAGCCTTACATTTTGACTAAAAATGGCTTTTTTTGGGCACATTTTGACTAGTGGTGGGAAATGACCACATTTGAAAATAGGCGCTTTTTGGGAAAAATGGCAAGCCTATAGTTTATAGCTCTATTTATTTTGCGAAGGAAGGTAGAGAATCTGTGATAACAAATTTGATATTTCCTATAAAAGTGGCGACCCCTGAAGCTATTGGAAAAAATAACACGTTGTGCACTGAATTGCAATCGTTGTAGAACCAGAGACAGGGCCCTCAATTTCTTTAAATTGAAGTTGATTTAATGAGATGGCTTTCTGTTAGCCTTTGTCACGATTGGCGTCTTATTGTTATACGTGTAGGATTTGAACTAACAGGCCTTGTGGTATGAGTCCGCACGCGCAAACTGCCATCCACAGCACAACGGCTTTAGGAAAGAAAAGGTACATCGTTTTGCGAGGAAGTGAAGAAGGAATGAAATGAGATAATTTTTTATTGTTCTGCAAATATCACTAACGATACGCTAGTTTGTCTAAATCTATTAAAGGATAATTAAGCAGCAATCATTGTGTGCATGTCTTAATATATCTAAAAAATTTGATAGAAGTACCCATGTACCTTAAATTAGCTAATTCATAATCACACGTTGTTGTTGAAGAAGTCAGTTGTTTGAACCACAAGTCTAATATCATAATGTAGACTTAAGGTCTTCAGATGGCTCGGTGGTTTGAGCAAAGACCAAATTTTTGACAGTTTAAGGCGTGCCCTGAGCTTGACGTTCATCTAAAGTTGGGAGACGTGAGACCCGTGGTTACATGGAGAAGACGCACCAGGATACGGATGAATAAGTGTAGCTCATTGGGGTCCGATCTTCTTTTAGATGCCAGGTAGGCAACGAAAAAGCAATCAGGCGTACATTTTAAGAATATAAATGAACAGGCGAGACAGAACATTGGCGTTGTCGAGACTATCTATCGCTAATGCATGGAAAATTGATGAAAAGAATGGAAGGGTAGATTGAGATTGCTTACACGGAAGACTTGATGTTTCTAATGAGAAACAGGTGTTGAATGATGAACCATTGTCAAGAAGAAGCATCAAAATTAATTGCAGAATGTTTGTGTTTGCAATTCAAGCCCCAGTAAAAGTTTAAATATATAAATAAAGAAAATAGAAGTTCAGAAAAATGTGTGTTCTCTATTTTTACCTTTGACTTCAGCAAACTTAGCTCTAAGGCCAAAAAAATCTTTGACAAGGACAGATTTCTCATTTTCCAACTGGCGTATATGAAAGCTCAATTCTTCTATTTTCTACAAAAAGGTGAGTAATTTTGTAAACACATGGAACTTTGACATTAAAAAAGATAACAGATTCTAATGAAAAGTTCAGGATATTATCTTAATGAGACAAAAATATTTGAATTCGTTCATACATCTGCTCATCACACTTTGAACAACTTTGACATCTGATTGCTCTCTGATTCCAATTTGTAAGTTTCACAATAAATATCTAAGTTTTGTCAAATGCAAGCTTAGTTTTAGCAATTGATGTGCTTCAATCAGTATAATGATTCTTAATCTCATGAATTGCTCAGTTGGAATTTGTGAAACATGGATTTACAAAAATTCAACATAGGTCTATTTGCATACCAATGCCTTCTCATTTGTCACATTAGTATGGAAATCAAGTTTAGAGACAGAAACTCCCCCCCCCCTGATTTAGGTGCAACATGAACTTCTCAAAACCCATCATTCAGCAGGCTTTGAGTTGGACCAATGTTTCTGATCTTCAAGCACATAGACAGGCCAGGCAAGATAGACAGTCGGTGATTATCAATTATGGAAGACATCTAATAAGCATAGAAGACCTTGTCGCTTACAGCTACAAAAAAGAAACTGGTCCCTTGAAAAACTGCTTAAGAGGACAGCTAAAAGCTTGGAATTTGTAAAAAATTGAAATACCTTTTGAGGTTCAAAAAGATCTCTAAAATTTTCTTCCGTCTATTGCAAAGAAAACAAATTGAATATAAGATGACAACAAAGAGTAGAAGATGCCTTTGAAGGAAAAAACATGTGGAATAACTGAGATACAAAGGGAATTTCATCTTTTCTACCAAAGCACTAAAAGTTAAATTTCAGGACAGGAGATTTGCTTATAGAGCAGTGTCCCAGCCTTCCTTAAAATGATCACACCTTGTGACTTCTTTGCTTAGAATAACAGAGAGCTAGTGATCCTCTTCATTCAAAGTGGAAGTTAAACTTGAGTTGGGGTGTCTTAATCACTGATCACAGGACCTGCAAGCATCTTAGCAGCTAAAACATCCAAATATGCTAAGAAATGGGCAATTTTATATTATGTGCCGCTATATTCATTGTGATGTGAAATTTCGAAGTGATTTTGGGATGTGATCAGCGAGGAGGATCATCATCAATTCACAACAAAATGAAATAAAATTACCGGGCAAAGTGCTAGGCATATCAAGTAAAATCTTTTGGCTGTGCAAACATAGATGCTCATTTCATTTGTTGCTTGATTGCTCATTTCCAGAGATACACAAATTAGCATTTAAAGCATTGAAGGATACTTACCAGAATATTTTGATTTGGAATCAGAAGAGTCTGCAGTTCTTCATTCATTTTCCACAGTTTCAAAATGTGCAAAGCACAATGGCTGTAGTCAAAAGGAGCTGGATTGCTCATTATATTGTTATCCTTTATGATCTCCTACAAAAATAACAGGAACAATTATTGAAAAATCTAGTTTAAATTATCTGATTTTTTGGTCCCAGTTAAGAGGGGTTGTCAGTATAGATAGTTCTTGTCCAAGTCTCCTTTTCAGCAGAATCCTAATACCTCAATCCTGTTGTCACCAAATATGACAAAAAAATTCATTTAATAATTTTGCATTACAAACCATGCAGTTGTCTAACCTCTAATTCTGCTATTCTGGACTGGTAAATTTCATTCACTTTGTTTGCTTCTAAGAGACACTTTTGAAGCACAATCAACTCCTCTACTGCTATGATACCCTTCTCCCTCTGCTACAAAAGAAATTATGAGAAATTCAAAAGGTAATACAGAATAAAGCAAAAGTCAAGAAAGAAAGGTTCAGTTATGAAATTCTCAATAATAGTATGTATGGTTGTAAGATATAATCAATTGACAGGATACTTCATGGAAGGATCAAATTTCAATCATTGTTTGAAAATTTCAAAAACATTTTTTGGCCTTGAGAGGGTATCTGTCAAAGATAGAAAAACAGTAAAATTTGCTGGGTCACTTGATTCTTAAGGAAAAACTTACATTTATCAAATTATCTGTCTTCTGCTGT
Organism: Pseudorhiza aurosa; assembly: GCA_964026355.1. Taxonomy (NCBI): domain Eukaryota; kingdom Metazoa; phylum Cnidaria; class Scyphozoa; order Rhizostomeae; family Lychnorhizidae; genus Pseudorhiza; species Pseudorhiza aurosa. The sequence continues at coordinate 2,819,603 of OZ032124.1, forward strand.
AAGACTTTTGTTGGAGATGCTTTCCCATCTGTTTCAAAAGAAGTCCATTCATGAAAGCAAACAATTTACACAAATAAAAGGCAACATAATCTCCTTTGAACAAGAGGCAGGTAAAAACATGATGCTACAAGTGTGTTTAAGACAGTAAGCCTTTAAATATTTATCATGCAAGTAAAATATTTACACCTCTTGTCCAAACACAATGGATTATAGCCTCAACAAGGCCACTACTACTTAAAATTTTGTGAATGAAGCTCAGATAACTCTTATAACTTATAATCTATTGCACCAAAATAATAACACTCCAAGGAATGGATTAGGGTGGTTTAAAGGATAATGAATCACAGTCAAGCATTTGCTCACTGACCATACGGCTAGTGGTCTATAATTTCTGACAAAGAAATCATGACATGGGGTCCCATCAAGTGGAAGAGGCAGGACACTTTTTTATGATGATGAAGCCCTTAAATTTAGCCTTGGATGCTAGTTAGAAAGAATAACAAAAAGGGCAATTGATGGCTTAGAAACAGCTGACAAAAAGGGAAAGAAACAGTATTAGATTGTATTCCTGAATAGCTGGCGGCTTATCACTGATCCAGCCAGTGATTGGAGAAGGAGCTCAAACATACTCATTCATAATGCAGTGGATAAAAGATATTCAAATTATCAAATTGTCAAATTAGCTCTCAAGAGATTAAACAGCAATAACAAAAACGTCAATAGGAGTCAAAGTTTTCTAGCTTTAATCCAACTTAATTGGGAACCCCGGTGCAGGTGAGCATTCTGCATCTGCACCTGATTTGTGCCACAGGGGCTGCCTTATTCTATAGTTTGATGATCTTCCTGTCACCAAATCTTCCCATCGACCTAGGCTTGCACATGGATCCAAAATGATCTTGATGAGGTCACAGGAATGTTATGACAATAAGGCATACATGTGTGCCATATTGACAATAATGATAATAATATCGAATTATTTAAGAGGATGAAAACTTCAACAATTAAAAACATTGCTGTTATTTATGTTTGTCCTGTAAACGTTTGTAGACATTTGCTAATTCATTTCATTTTCACTTGGGATATTAACTTTATTCTAACAGACCCAATGATGCTTATTCTAGCTTTAAAGTCAAATTGGAATTAGATGAATCAGTGACATTTCTTCAATGTTCTTGGTTGTGTTAGTTTTCATAGTAAAGCGACCATTGGAAATAAGGATTGCTAAAAGGATCCCTCCATGAATATGTGAAAACGAAAACAAATGAGATTTTTACCGTCTCGCTCACTGCTTTCATCCATATAACTAGAAATTACAGAGTCAGCTGGTGAAAAGGATAGCTTCTTCTGCACCCCTAAATCTTTTTTCTCTTTGATACAAGCGTCTCCATCCTCCACCTCCGTCACTGCGAATAAAAACGATCTGGGGCGAAGGGACCGGCCAATGCCTTTATCCTTGTCCAAATTCCTTTTCCCAAGAACGATTTGTATCGCGAGACTAAATCTTTTGAAATTCACAAGTCCATTAGCCGGGCAAATTTGCTGCAAGGTATGAATCAAGCTCGCATTTTTCGAATTAGATGTTGCACTCAACTGATCAGCACTGTCATTCAAATACAATTCTAGCTCGTCTATTGCTACGTAGCCATTTCTTTCTGTATCGAAAATATCAAATAAATTCTTCGCATAGTCATAAAACTCCGATCGCTGATTCTGAACTGTTTCTGGTGATGTTCCTGACGATAAATCGCTACTTCTCTCAAGTTCACCGCTTGAGAAACTATTATCAAATACCTCGTCCATTTCCTCTCCGATTTTTGGATTATCAGAATCCTTCCTAGCAACGAAATCCTTCATATAGATAATCCCGTTACTTGCAGCTTACGATGAAATCAAAACAAAACCTTGATCAATTGATCGTTTATCTTGTTTGCACAGACTGCTCGCAAAACAAACAAACAACCAGTAGGCCTGCTTCATCAATTGCTTTTGCCAGTGTTCAAGAGCTCAATTCAAATACAAAAATCTGATGAGACCATCTAAACCATACATCTACACCGCGAACTTCTATATCAGCATGCAAAACAGCTTGGTTGAATTTGAAAATGCTGCAAACTCGCGAAAATATGCATAATTAATATTGATATGGCAAAGCTTTTCGTCAATCGCCACCAACAAAATAACTTTCCATCAAATTCAAATTTCGCTATCAACACCTCAGCCTCGTTTTCGAAGTCCAGAAAGAGACTAGGGTTCGATCACTTGAATTGCAACCTTCAAGGAAGCGCTAAAAGCGTTATATTTATAGCAGAAGGGTCCTCCTCTTGCATTGGATGTCGAAGTTATTTAAGCAATGAAAATGCTACAGTTTGATGCTGGTCATCTGGATGGTAAGAGTTTCGAGAAGAGTTGTGAAAAGTCTACGGCCAGTGGCTTGAAGGGGCCGGTAAAATTGCCAGCCAATATGGATTGGTTATTGCAGTAAAAACCCCTTGCTTTGCTTTAAAAGTATCGTGAGTACGCCCTCGAACCCCCCCCCCCCCCAAACGCAAATCCTTGGAACCCGATCCTACAAAATACTCCAGAGCCGAAGCTGGCTCTCGACGGCCCGGTCAGGTACCACCGTGTGCTCAACTGCAATGCTCTTGCAAAGGTGCTAAGATATTATTAATCCCGTTCAAATCCTTAACCTTTTAATGCTCTTTGGGATTTCTTTCGGGTGATTCTAAAACTTCATACACACTTTCATGGACTGTAACTACCAACAAAGCCACTGGGATGCTCAGTCCAAAATTGCTCCCACTTCACTAGACGGAGTTTCGAATCTCACACTGTAGTCTTCTCGACATTTTAAGGGGTCGCTATATTTGCTGGATTCTCTCAAAGCGGTTTGATGTCTAGATTCCCCAACTTGCTTCAGAATCATGGGAATAATCATAGTCATAAGAAAGAGACATCTCTTTCTGATGACTATGGAATAAGCGATATTTCATTCATCGATGATTTCGAGAATAACATTTGAATTCCTTTTGTCCAATCATTCCATCGCAAAACGATACCAAGGCATTTTGCGGTATATCTGCACTCATTTGCCAAAAGGTGGGAGACTTGAACGGCGGAAAGCTTACTTGAACCAAGGAAGTTTTGGAAGGGACCGCTGATACTCCCTAATAGAATTCCCACCCCCATTGCTATTCATCACACTGCTTCTGTTACATTTGAATGAGCACACAGCATCCACTTCAAACGATATTCTTTGTTGTTGATTGGTGCACTGTGCGGTAGTGGTCTTCCATACGGCGCCGTCCTCTTTAGAGTTCATCAAAACCCTCGGAAACATTTCTCCTTGTGGCGTCTCATCCGAAAAATCAGCTTGAATTCGATTTTTTCTTCGCTGTTAGCTTTGATCAAAATGTAGCTCACAGCGAACCACTGAACACGAAAGAGGGCATACAGCGATGAAAGTGCTTTGTAGTCTCTGTGAAACCGCGGACAACCCAGGGCACCTCACATTGGGGGCAGCGTGAACAGTGTGTGGTATAACAAGAGGCAGTTGGCACAGAGCACATGGCAAGCATGCCGAAGACTCCGGGTTCCAGGCATGCTTGATCATCTTTCTTGGTGCTGTGGTTGTCCATCCAACAGTAAATAGGTCCCTAGCGGATAGCAGAAGGTGAAGCAAGGCGAGGAAAGGAAAGGAACTCACCGCCCTAACTCGCAGGCAAAGGCTCATAATGGTACCTCTTTAGCTACTCATTCCCCTAAGTTCAGGCCGAGTACGACACTGACATTCAAATTTTGAAGAAGGACTATGATGAGGAACTAGCCCCAGTAAACTGACCCTTCTCAAAACTCCGTTACGCTCTGGCTTTATCACGAGTGATTTAAATTGCCACCATCCATGATTTCCTCCCAATGACGCCGTCGTCTCCTAGCAACTTATCTGTTTTGAACGTCTTTCTAAACAACCTTGTACATATTGAAAGAAACCAAGAATCGAAAGGAGACAGTTTTTCAAGAAACATTCGATTTGCAAGCCACCAAGAACTGAGTTCTACTGCCATTAACAAGTTCTGAGTACTTTTGTGTCAGTCCTATGGCCTACCGCATCCAGTTGGATTTTCACAAAGTGCGTATCATCTTAGGGCCGGTGGTTCAATAGGTAGAGACTTTCCCAGGAAAACCAAGGTTCCGGGTTCCATGCTGGTATTCGCCCAATCAGTGCACGAGTAACAAAGTTCGATTAAACTGCACTGTGAAACAAATCATCTGTGAGCAACGAATAATAATATGAATAGCAAAAATAACAATAATCATCATCATCACCCCATGGGGACAATGCAGAAACCTCCACGTTGGTGTCCCTGGATATCGACCGCCGAAAGCGATCTCAACTCATTGTCGGCTCGTAACCGATTCTGCAACCATTTTCCCTCAAAGCACATTTGAAGAAAAGACCCGATGAAGAAGATCGTCCCATTTCAACAGATTTGCTTCTTCAGTCATACAATTTTGCAGTTATTATCGGTTGGTGCGGCCCTTCACCTCAGGAAAAAAGAACCGCCTTGTTCTAGTGCAGAACGTCAAAAAACGAAAATACACAAGAGGAGACAAAATCAACCTAAAAATTCCCACGGCAATCGAAGCATTTAAAAAGTCTTCAATTCTAAAGAGCTGTATTTTCTAATGAGTTTCCAGGTGAACTGAAAGTGGAAAAATCAATAGAAGCTTGAAAAAAAAATTAAAGGGACATTTCAAATAATGTGGAATATTAGACTGGAAAGGAATATGCTTTGTAAGATGTGTCATTTACTTTTGCGCTGTAAGTTCATGCTTTGACAGGTCATGGCCACGAGGGTAACGGCCTTAGAGGTGGATGGAACGCGAAGGGAGAAGATACCTCGGAGAAGTTGGATAGATCGCATCAGAGAAGACCTGGGAGAGAAAGGATTGAGAGATGGAGATGCAGCCGAACGAAGGCGCTGGAGAAAAATCATCAAAAATAACGAGCCTGCATGAAGTTGGAAGTGTCAAGGATAGAAGAAGAAGCTTATAGCTTGACAATTCAAGGAGTGATTGCAGCATTATGTAGCTGAATATCATTACCTATATGAATATGAATACAAATGTAAATATAATGTATCATTATAACAGAAAGAGGACAAACTACCTCGTTGCTCGGCCATACCAAATCATGCCACTACGATTGATTTAATTCCTCGTAAGATTGCACATGATTCAGGAAGATTAGCAAATATAAATTATTATTCTCATTAGGGGTAGATCAATGCATTTAAAATATTTCGTTTCGTATACGAAGGCTCTTCCAAGCAGAATAGAAATTTACTTGCATGACAGCTGCTTTATCTTCTGCGCAGAATTGATTGGTCAGAATTAAAAAGTTTAGAGACGAAAATGTTCTTATGACTTCGAGATCTTTCGACACTGAGAAGCTTTTCCTTATCGAGCAGTGTCCCGGTCCTTCTTCTCAATTTGACCACACCTCATGATTCCTCCTGGAATTAGAGAGAGCTAGCGATTCTACTCACTCTGAGTGAAAGTTTAGCTGCATGTGGATTCGAACCACTGAGCTGCATAGAAAGGCACAAATTCTTATTGTTTTATCATTCATTAATAAACTATCAAGACATTGCATGAACATTCTAAACAAATGACAGGTGATGCTAACAAACCAATCTCGATTTTGCACAAAGTCCGAAATAAGATCCATTATTCCTTCATTTATCTGAATTTTCGTTTATGGCTGTCGCTCGTTTCCTTGCAGCAAATTATATCAAAGTCTCTGGCAAGGTAGGGAACCGGGCAGAAAACCATGGCAGTGAACTTCGGAAATCAATAAATCGAACAGAATCGATATTTGGCAATCGCGGCAAACTTGATATGGTGATTGAGCAAGTTTAGCGGCTGATTGATCGGAAATCAAAGAAATGACATCTGGTCAACATATTGAAGTTTGTGCGGAGGGACGGCATTTTCTTCAAAGCTCTTGCTCTGCTCACAACTAGGAAATAAAGATTAAAAAACGCCTTTAATATTCTATTTAAACTTAGATATATTTTTGTCATATTCTCTATATTATCCAGCAAATTTGATTGAAGAGATTTGACGGACACATGGACTTAAAAAGGAAAGAAAATCTTTATCATACAAGGGTTTAACTCAGCGAATCATTTCGAGCTTCAACTTTCCAAGCAAATCTTGCAGCGTGAATATAATTGGAGGTTGCTTCCACGTTAAGATAAACTTACACAAAAAAGGGTTTCGGCTCTCAAGAAATCTTTCCAATACAAATGACAGTGCGGGAATCCTTTTTCCGGTTTCAAGATAGGCATGGAAATGTGTTCGCTCAGGAGGAAATGATAGGAATAGGAATCGAAAAGGAGAGGTCGTGATCGACATACCCATCTTCGCAGCTGTCAATCATCGGTAAGGTGTTATTTGAGAGATGCACCGTGTGTACACTGCCAAGAAAGTCTGTAAGTGGTGTCTGTATGGAATGAGCAGAAATCAAGGCATGTCATTAAAATATAGATGTGAAATGAAAGAAACCCGGGTATGAATTGGTGTCCATTATCCTATTGAGATCAACGCGGAGAGAATCTGAATCGCATCCTCTCCTCGTCCCTATTCCTGCCAACATCGTGATAGCAACGTTGATACGGTTGCAGAGAAGGAAGCATTGGAAGCTGACCACATGCAATAGTCGATCAGCGTCGCCATCAGACAACGATGGGAATAAATCACAACGAGAACCAACCAGAAAAAGCTAATCAAGCTGCAAGGATAACACACAATTCATAAACCGTCATAATTTGTTCTCGAAAGATTAAATTCAGATGGGGTCCTGATTTTTGAAAAGATTGATAATTATAGGGCCAAAAACGTCCTCGGGTGGCAAAGGATGCTCTCAATGTGGAAAATAGAAGGGATTTTTTGATAAATGTGAAAAACTTCAGCTGCAGTCCTTAAATGCGCGAGAGAGAGGTCATAACTGAAAGGAAAATTTAATCTCGCTCTCGAAACAAGCGTCAGAGAGCACCTTCTTAGGAAAGTAACATAGTGAGCGATGGCATTTTCAAGCAGAGCATTCAGTTCTTTCAACAGATTTTACCCAATTTCACGCTAGGTACCCATTTAATTTTGATGGATGGATGGATGGATGGATGGATGGATGGATGGATGGATGGATGGATTGATGGATTGATGGATGGATGGATGGATGGATGGATGGATGGATGGATGGATTGATGGATGGGTGGATGGACTGATGGATGGATGGATGGATCGGTGGGTGGGTGGGTGGGTGGATGGATGGATGGATGGATGGATGGAGGGTTGGATGGATGGATTGATGGATGGATCGGTGGATGGATGGATGGATGGATGGATGGATGGATGGAGGGTTGGATGGATGGAGGGTGGGATGGATGGAGGGTTGGATGGATGAATGGATGGATGGATGGACTGATGGATGGATGAATGGATGGATGGATGGATGGACTGATGGATGGATTGGTGGATGGATCGGTGGGTGGGTGGATGGATGGATGGAGGGTTGGATGGATGGATGGATGGGTGGATGGAGGGTTGGATGGATGAATAAATGGATGAATGAATGGATAGGTGTAATGATAGGTGGATAGATGGATAGATGGATGGATGGGGAGTGTCCGTGAACAGGCAGAAACACAGATACCTAGGTAAAAGATTCAAATAGCTTCGAACAATAGAGACTCACTTGAGAGGGGTCCCTCCTGAACAAATCAGTTCGTTGATTTGGTGTGGATTTGACGAGTGAAGGATCGGAAGTCCCACGAAACTGAAGGAAAAGGAAACTTATCATGAATGTAATGCGCAAGACTCTTCTAAAACAAAATAAATACACCAGAATATCTATGAAAATGTAAACAAATACACAGGCAAAGATCATTCACGCAAAACCAGTGATATTTCATACAGCAATGTAAATGTGGGATGAAAATCAAACCCGCAATTGCAATATGCATTTTCGTGTTCCTTAAAATAGCTTTACTTTTACAGGACAAACATTCAAAGCAGTAATTCCGAGATGAATAAAGAAGATCCTATCCTGCTAGAAATGCGATATTTTTATCATTATCAATATTTTTTCTATCGATACAACTGATTTTGAATACAAAGTACTTTAGCTCCCCGTTGGAAGATCACAAGCATGGCGCGGGACATTTGCAACACGCAGCGTTTGATGGAGACAAGTGAAGGAAGCGAAGGGTCCGGTCGAGGGCGGGAGGGAGGGAGGAAAAAGGGAGCAAAGGGACGAAGGATGGAGGGGATGAGTCAAGTATGTAGAGCGAGGAGGCGAGTGAAGGGATGGATGAGACGATTGAAGGGAGCGAGGCAGCGAGTGAAGGGAGGGATGAGGCGAGTGAAGGGAGGGATGAGACGATTGAAGGAGCGATAAGACGATTGAAGGGAGCGAGGAGACTAGTGAAGGTTGATTTGCAAATTCCTTATTACGTGTGTACGTTAAAAGTGTGCGTAATTCTTGAATTGGATGATTTGATCGACTTTTCTCAAGCATTAGAACCCGATGAAGTGACCCAATTAATGTCACGAGAATAGAACAGTGTATTATACAGAAGGTGTTAGACAAAGGTAAGGATTAAACAAATGAATAGAAATTGATACTAGCACTGCTTTTATGTGTAGTACTGAAGATTGCACATCGAACAATTTAATCCTCTTTTTGCAATCACAAGACCAACATTTTATACTCTGTTGATTACTGGACGAAACGATCCTCGCCAGGATGCAGTTCTATGTCCACCGCTGCACAAAATTGCAGAATCGTGAGGCGAAAATCTTACGAAAAGTCTTTACAAACTCACGAAATCTTCTAACGACTTTTTGCTGCTTTGAGCGACCTCCTCCAAATATTGCAAGATGTAATATGTCCAGGAATCAATGACATGAACCCCTATGGCCGGATCGTCATGATGCTAAAGTAAGAAACAATGTTCAAAAACTTGGAAGAAACTATCATCCGCAAAAAGTATCACTAATTCACTAAAAAAACAATTAACAAATCCAAATTACTGTTTTTATCAATGGCAAAATCAAGACCAAGAACGTTTGAAGTTAAAACTATTCTAGTGAATAAAAACAGTAGAGCATCGAACACGGAGGGAGAGGAATGGAAAATATCGAGACTTTGTTACAGAATCTTCTCGGTTCTTCTACTGAAGGATAGGATTCAGTTTTTACAGACTTTAAATCATGATGGGGCCACTGAAAATTTATGATTGTTAAAAATCTGCTGCTTGTCACACTTTGGGTAAGAGACAGACTGAAATTCACAGCACATTTCTGATTTAAGAGATCTTCAGATACGTCACGTCAAGTCAAGGCAAGTCATATGTCATGTCAAGTCCAGTTCAGTCCACCAAATCCGGTCATTTCATTTCATGTCAGGTCATACCAATTCATGTCAAGTCGAGAGCCTTGTAGACTTGTGAGCAGATCGATGATTTCATGAGCTCCTTCGATTCTTCTTTGATTTGAGAAAACAGAAAATAAAAGCCTGTACTAAGATTGAAAATGATGAACGTCAGGAATTGTTGGGCATTAAAACATCTGAAAGAACAACTTACAGAAAGAGAATCTTCGTCGTTTAAACTGCTCGTAGCTGAGATTATATTTGGAGAGTAAAGCTTTTCATACAGTGAAGCTGCTTTGCAAGTGTCCACCAGAAGAAACAACTCGTTGTACCTTTACATGAAAATTTAGAGCTAACGATGGTTTGCTATTTCTTCATAAATATTGTGGTTATCATGAACATATTTGGAAGTGAATATGATAATGAATTACTTGTAATAAATCATTATTCAGAAATCAATAATACTCAATATGTACGCATGAATACCACAAGGATTTAGGCAATGTTTATTTCTTAGACACCACAAAATTATTTTTCATTTAAAGTGAGAAAATAGAAGATAAAGGACACAAAACACTAATCACAAGTCACATATCACAAACACAAAATCACAAATTTTCAAATCATTTACTGCAAATTGAGAATCATTAATTGTAACTTACAAATCATAAATCATAACTTAAAAATCATTAATCATAACTTACAAATCATTAATCTAAACTTGCAAATCATTAATCACAACTTACAAATCATCAATCATAATTTACATATCATAAATAGAAAAGGCCTTATGCATGGTCTGTTTTTTGGATATTACGAAGAATACTCCATATTATTCAAGGTAGAAATACAAAAAATATGAATCACTAATATAAATCACCAATGCTAATCATTAATCATTAATCACTAATTCCAGTCACTTATCACTGATCACTTACCCCAATCACATATCATTTATCACAAACCATTTGACACTAACCACAAGTTACTGATAACAAATCTCCAACTATAAATCTCATATCATGAATTTTAGTTACATATTGAGAACTATAAATCCATAATCATGTATCATTAATCATAAACAAGACCGGCCTTAGGCATGGTCTGTTAATGGGATACTACAAATAATTCTCCATTTCATTCCAGGTAAAAATACAGAACATGAAAAATCAATGCTATAAGAGGAAAAAAGTTTTGTTTAAAACCGTTAAACATCTTTGCATCTGTAGGGAAACCAAAACTTTTTCACTATTGATATCTAAATCCCTTCTGCATGTCTATTTCCATGATCAATGCTAATTTTCAAAACAGCATGGCAAGGACATGGGCATATGGAAAGAGACAATGGCATACATAACCAAACTCATTTTCCAGTCTAGCGGACACCAAAGACAGGACTAAAAGTTGCATTCTAGGAAGTGATGTTTTCTGAGGTTACTTCCCTTTGCTTTCATAGCTAATAGCTTTCCAATGTTGATTGTACATGTATGCCTACAACTCATGTACTATAGCTACAGCACAATCATTACTCATAAAATATTAGGTTCCTTCAAGAACTGACCATTCAAAATCCTGACTAACCTCCCTTTTTGCCACATTTGTTCCAATGCATCTGCAAGTTCAAATGAAGTGATCTCTTCCGAGTCTTGAAACTTTAAGAAACCATTGCCCCCATGACCTTTGAAAGCAAAGCAACATGAAAGCAAAAAAAATGGATCTATTGAGTGAAATGATCTTATCATCATCCAATTTCTATTAGAGTGGCAAGTTGCGGGAAAAGCAGAGATGGGAAGGATTAGAACAAGAAATTTGAATGTCTACCTGTAAGATATATAAAAACATTGCTTGTCTCATCTGACAAAAGTCTTTTTGAGCGAGGGACAGTCTCAGAAACACGGCCTAAAGATAAATGAAAAATGAAGGTAAATGAAAGATTGTTGAAAAAAGGATTCAAGGTATTCACGTTTTATGTTCTAAAGTATTAAAAAGACGCATTGGTTGTTCACTCAAAGTAATCTAGGTATATTTAGTTAGCCCTTAAATCATAAAAAATCAAAAGTGGTACTAATCAGAAAAAAATGGTGCCACCAAGAGCTCCATTCTTATTGATATCCTTTTAACAATAATTGTCAATGAATGAGAGTAATAAGAAGAATCTTTTCACTATCAATCTTTTTAACAACAATTGTGATTGAATAAGACTTCAATAAGAACCTTTTGACTATAAATTCCCTATAAATGAGGCTTGTATTAAAAACATCTAATCATTTACTACAAATTGACAAAGTTTGGAAAATTTTTTTAGCTTCATGGTTCTTTTTCTTCTTTTTGGATTGAATGTATGTGATTTAAAATACTAGCCAAATAAACAAGTACATTAAAGAGCATATTAACTCACCCGTGAGAAGTCTTATAAAACTTTCAACTGTAACCTATGAAAAACAAAAGAAAACGGATCATCCTATTTCAGTAATCATGATGAGACAAGTGTGAGAATTCAGCATAACCTATTATCCAAGAAAATGAAGAAAGGTCAGTGGGGGGGGGGGGGGGGGGGGGGAGGGACATCTCTTCATTGCTACTAAAAATTGACCCAGCAAAGTCAATCCCGATTTGTTAAGGATGCAGTGGGCAGATGCTTTAACATAGTCAAGTTCTTCAGAAAGACCTTCCAGCCCTTGAAAACAACTAGGGGAAAGATACCCCCAAACAATACTGACCTCATATCCTCTGTAGTCAACTTCAATATCATCTCCATATACATTAATGTGCTGATTTCGATTGTTGAAAACTGTTGCTATGGATGCAAGGCAAAATTCATTTGAAATTCAAAGCAAAATTCTAGTGCTGATACAACAATCTACTGAGATTCTCGCTAGGTAGTTGGCACATAATTACTAGCTTTCACATGCACAAGAATAAAAATGGTTTGTAAATTTAAATATTGCGGAGAATATCCAGAGAGAATAGACACTTCAGCACTTTCCACAACATCAAGAAATTACCTGCAACATAGAAGCTAGAGTCAATCTTATGATAGAAACGTGTTCACAGCATGCAGCGTAAGGAAGTAAGATTAATGTCAATCACACAATTCTAAGCATGAGTCAACACAATAATCATAATCAATCTATTCCTAACACGTACATGTCATCAATAATGCAAAATAATGAACTAGAGCTGCAAAAGGCATGCTTTCAGATGAGATGAAGGGCTGACAATTCATTGCACAAGTGAGAGAGCATGGTGAATGCAAGAAGGAAGAGAGGAAGACAAAAATGCAACTTTAAACAAATTATGAAAAAAGACACAAAAGAGCATGCTATACAGCAATGCAGTATCATGGTTAGTTTTCATGTAACTTGTCAACCTTTGCATCTATTAAAGAAATGCCTTCAACAATCCCAGGAATCAGATCTGTCCTTCCAATGCAGAACAATTCATGTTAAATAGTTTATGAGACTATCATTGATTCTTGAGCGATATGTCTGTACAGGGAGAGGTGGGAGGCTTTTTGTAGAAGAATCAGTCTAAATTGGGAGAAGTAATTGCATGGTCCCCTTTGAAAACTGAAAGAGAGACTGTAAGGCATATTAGTTCCATGGTTTGATGGTAAAATAGTGGTGTTGTTTGTTTACTTAAGCGTATGTTTGATTCCAATATTTGCCACATTGACTCAGTGAACTCTATTGCAATGATAATTTATTTAAATGTATTTACTGCAATTAGTCTTTGATGTATCGTCACCAGTCAATGGATGCAATAAGAGGTAAATGGAACGGCAGTTCAGAAATTGATACAGAAAGAAGCAAAGGAATTTGACACCTAAATGAGCATGGCCCTGTGGGGCTGAAAATATTGAAAGGCCCTAATGAATAAATTCATTAGAAGGGCTGTAAGAATTAGGAGGAATTAAATATATAAGTTATTTGAATTCTGTATATTAAATAAAAAATAATTGCTTCTATAACAGGCATCTCTTTTAGTAATACTGACACAACAGTCTTCCAAGTGCCTTAAAAGATGCTATTGCCCATTTAATCAAAATTTCAGACGATAAAGGGGAACACACTAACCAGGTCTTGGATTTCTTGCACTACAAGCAACATCATCTGCAAGCATCAGTATGATATGACTAGAAAAAGGAAGTCAGAAATAGAGACATGAAATGTAAAAAAATTTGAAACTCAACCATTTCAACCTTGACAAGTCTCTTAATCGCATCTTATGCCTTCTGCATTGGCATAACCAATGCCCTCAATTGCTATCACCAGTGCCTTTCCTTACTCATTCTCTGAACATGCCTAAACCATCTTACCCTTTGAATTCACAACCACTTGTTGGCCTTCTCCATACCCATCACCCCCAGACCCTCTCATTCTATACCCTGTCCTGCATCTTTCTACATATCATATGAAGCATTCCCACACCTGATGTCTTGTTTCTCCTCTGTCCACCCTCCCATGGCCCAGCACTAAGCATCATACCCTATCACATTTCCGAAACATCTCTTATGGGAATTCCACCTCTAAGATTAATGGATAATCTCTTCAATCACATGAACCCATAACCTCCTTTGACTTCTTCCAGACAGCCTGCACCCATCAAACCATAACTTTTGCTTTTTTTCTAGTGGGCTATGTTGAGGAAAAGCTATGGTGGCCTATACAAAGCCCCAACAAAGGAAGAAAGAAGAAAGCAAACAGGTAAGAGGAGAGAGATCTTAGATTCAAAAGATGGCTGGTTGTAAGATTCCAGAAAGCAAGCAGAAGGCAAGATGTTCCATAAATGGCATGTTCTAGGGATGAATAATGATTTGTAAGATAAAGTTTGTGGATTAGGCAGTGAAACTTGGGAATTTTGTGAATGAGTTGAGCTTCTGGTGGTCCTGACACGCCTCAGAGGAACTGGAATAATGTCCCTAATCTCCTGAGAACAATGTTTGCTTGTCATCAGATGCTAGACTCAAATGCTCTCAAAGTTGAAACAAAAATAGTACAACAATGAATAATTGCTGAAATTTTAATGGAAATACAAACCTATCAGGAATTCCTAGTCTTTTAATGCTACGATATATTGATAAAGTGTTTGCTACATGTCTGTAATTGAACCAGAATTTTGAAGTGCTAACCTTTGAAGGGAAAATTTATCATCCTTTAATTAAATGGTAAAAAAACAATGCAGATAAGATACAAAAATTGAGATATAAATGTCAATCTAGCAAACGATTTGTCAACTAACTAATCAGCTGGTCAATAATTCAGTTCTGTGCTACAGTGCATGGATTGTGGGTAAATTGCCCCCAAAAAATATTCTAAAACAGAGTATATGCTGGCATGTCTGTACCATTTTAAAAGCTTTTTTGGGTAGTTCCATACCAAGCCATCTAAGCTTCCTCTACATTTTTGGCTTTATCACCAATGTAAATTCAAATTTTTGGATTTTTGGTGCATACTTGAAAGACTGAAGGGTTACACCCACTGCAGAGCTTGATGTGGAGCTACATATCCCTACTTATTCATTTAACTTCTCGCATGTTTTTTATTTTTGCTTAAAAGTTGGATTATTGAAATTGTACGTTCAGTTCTTGGTGGATGCAAGATGGTCCTGTGTCTTCCTACACCATGATCGGCACCAGCTTTGAGCTTCAATAGTTGGGTTCTTTTCGACTTAAGTGAATGTATGAAAAAACCATTTGAGTCTTAGTTGCGAGGTGAGGAGGATGCTCAACACAAAGAGTTGAGCTTGGCTCATTCAGTTCAGCATGAAATGTGAAGTTTGCAGACAGGTAGGAATAAGATGTCCAAATGTGGGTTTGACCTTCACTGTCTTAATACTGTCATACGCAAGTTGAAGTGTTTGGGCATGAATTCACGAAGTTTCATTAGTGCGAACGGTTCAGCTTTGAGGCACCCTTGCGCACGTCACTTCGCATTTAACTTGGGGGTAAATTCAACTTACCAAAACAGCCCAGTTATTTGTATGCCTTCTTGCCCTGACAGAACTCAGAAAAGGTAAAAGCAAAAGCATCAAGACCATTCGCCATTTGTTGTGGAGCGCCATTTTGTAGAAAATAATACAACAACACAACAGCAAAGTTTTGCAGGCAAGACTCTGCAGAGAACCGCAGACGATCTCAGAGTGTTTAAAATCTCGCAGAATAAATGCAGAGAGACGCGCGGTTTTCCTCTCAAAGACTGCGAGGACTTTGACGCACAGAAGGAGGCTTTATCCTAGCTACAGAATCATAACAGAAGCGTGGACGTAAACAAAATCGACGATTGAATTGGTTGGTCACGATGTTTGAATTTTGAACACCAGCAAGCAGCTTTAGTTGATCTGACGCCAGCCCTACTACCTCCGAAATGGCTGGCTTAGATGAAGCGAAAGCCTACATGGCTAAAAGAGAGATCCCGCAACTTTTCGAGGTGAGAATTAGTAATGATGCATTAGTTACTGGAGATGAATCAATTTGTTTTGCTTAGATGATTTAGCTTATGCATATTCAGCGTACATGATATTTTTACAGGTAGTTACTGCAAATTTCCTTTGAAATGCGCTGCAGGTGTGACGGTGTGAACTTGTCAAATGAATTCGAAACCTGCAGACAGAAGATTCCAAAGTGACATATTTTAAAGTGACTCGACAAATCTGTACTACGATCAGCTTTTGATTAAAAAAGCGAACCGACCAGCTAAGTCAAGCATCCAGCGGTGCCTTTCATTGACAAACATGACAATATATTTATTGAGAACGAGTGATCGTTGACAAGTTGATATCAAAATAACGCACGCTTCTCAATACCTTCTCAGTCCATCCAAAAACTTTTTGCATACCTAGCGTGAAGTCAGGGGAGATATTCGGCCGTGAATCAAGGAGGTCACCAGCTTACCTCACAGCACTCCGGGTCAGGGTAATAAACCTTTATCAAGGTTCTCCTTGAAAATTCATTTTTGAATATGGGACTAAAATCTAAGCTAATCCCAGCGCGGTTCATTCGTGGTATATTCCGTCGTGATATTGTATAAGGTCCAGTATACATTTTCATTGCTGGAAAACGCTCATTTCTTTGAAATCTCTTTTTGAAAATTTTCGGTCACACATGATACCCACCAGCAACAGTGTTACAATCAATGATTCCATTTCTCAATTTTTCAGAGTCTGATGACAGCGTTGATGTACAAGAAACCTGATGATCATATCAAATTCTTAGAGGAGTGTTTGAGCAAAGCAGAAAAGGAGAAAAAGATACAATGGCATACGTTTATTGAGCCCCTACCTCCAATACCAAAGGCATCCGATAAAATACGTTCTGAGAATGAAGAGAGCATGCAAGGAACGAGAGACTTCAGTCCATTGATGAGATCGATTGACCCCTTGCCACCAATCGTGCATCAGGGAAACAAAGAGGGGGCAAAAGTGGGAGAAAAATATGATCCAACTACATCGATTGAAGTGCAGAAGGAACAGAATGCAAAAGAACAAGTGTCATCTGATACTCTGTCTGACATGAAGCTAAAGTCTTCAATTTCTATTGACGATGATAAAGGACTGGAAGAAAAGGATCTTCCGAGTGAAGAGAAAGAGGAACTGGAGGAAAAGCTATCCCAATTAGCCGTACATCCACCTCAAATGACTGAGCTGTTCATACCAACCAAGTCACCTATCTTATTCGTTATCGGTATGAACATTATCATCTTCAACTTAAGACTACTACTAATACTAATACTACTGCTACTTCTACTACTTCTACTGCCACTACTTCTTCTACTACTTCTACTGCCACTACTACTTCTACTACTACTGCCACTACTTCTTCTACTACTACTACTGCCACTACTTCTTCTACTACTTCTACTGCCACTACTTCTTCTACTACTTCTACTGCCACTACTTCTACTACTACTTCTACTGCCACTACTACGTCTACTACTTCCACTGCAACTACTTCTACTGCCACTACTTCTACTACTTACTATTATGTCAATCAGTTGACTGCAACCTTCATGTCATGTTCCCATGTACTGCTGGGTGAGCAGATCGATGGTATCCAGAAATGGGAAGAAGTGTTGCTTTAACTATGGACCTTGACATTGGCACTGTAAAAACATGTCTTAACCAGTATTCCCCTGCCGCAACTTCCGTCCTTAGCTAGAGCATCTTAGATGAGAAATTCTTTACTTGAATCACTTTCCCTAACAAAGCCAACTTCACTGTTAATACTCTTAAGCAGACCGATTGTATTATCTGTCAGGAACTACGAGCAAAAACCTTAGACAGCAACATCTCTTAGTTTAATGACAGCATTCATTTTGATTCCTGTACCATTTTGAGGGGATAGTTATTTGCATGAATTAGTAGCAGCCTGTTGAGTCATATTTATAACTTGAACTCATTTTATCCAGCTTCTTGCTGGACTAATCAATAGAGGTCTTCCTCTTCTGGCTTGATTCCTATTGCTGGGGATTGCCTGTATGGATAAGCTCCTTCCACTTTTTTCTTCTGTTTTTTTAGTGAGATGTGTTAAGGAAGGGCCATGGTGGCATATGCAAAGCCCCAATAAAAGAAGAAAGAGGAAAGTGAAGGGCTAAGAGAAAAGAGAGATCAGATCAAGTTAATTGATCTTAGATTTGAAAGGGGGCAGATTTGAAAGATGTTTGTCCTGTGTATCCTCCTCATTCAGTTCCACTCCCTGAATGCCCTCTCTAATGGAATCCCTCCACTTTCTCTTTGGTCTTTCTCTCTTTCTCTGGCCTGCCACAATGTTCCTAGTTCTCTGGCCCAAAATTTTTTCTCTCTTTGTACCACATACCCCGTCCATTGTGACCAGGTTTCTTGCAGCTTCCCTCACAGCTTTCCAACGAATCAGTAGAAATAGAAATCACTTTTTCAGTATCTAAATTTCCATTTCGATCTCTTCAGGTGGCCCTGGGTGTGGGAAAGGGACACAATGCGGAAAAATTGTCCAAGAATATGGCTATGTTCATCTATCTGCTGGCGATCTGTTGAGACAGGAAGTTTCAAAAAACACAGAGACTGGAAAGATGATAGCTACCATTTTGAAAGAGGGACAGCTGGTTCCACAGGTACTTTTAGAGGGAACTAATTAGATTTGACATTTCCAATTTTCTTTGATTTCTATTGCAAGTTTTCAGTCCGCTTTGCTCCAGTTGCAAAGCAGCTTGCCTACTGAGTCTAAGCATTCTAGACTGGCTTAATTCGATTTTCTATTCAAAAATTACGCGATTTCAAATTGAACTTATCCATTTTTAAAGAGGTATTGCTACTAATTGCATCTCGTTCATCATTCCCATTCATCTCAAGCAATCTTCTCCCCCCTTCGTTCGGTTGACGTCGTCCATATTCCACCCGTTTATATCGTGCGATACTGCACTTCCCTTAACCTAATGCCCCCTCACTTAGCTATCTCTCTTCGTCCTTCACTTTCAGGTCGTTCATACACTTTTTTAATTTTCTGTCCTTCTCTGTCAATCTTCTTGCCTTCTTTATTAGATCTTTCTTCTGTCCTCAGAGAACACTTTCCGCTTATCCTAGCACGTTCTCTTTAGGGACCATTCATTATCTTTGTTTCAGGTTGGGACTGAAGAGAAATGTTTATTTGGGTGAATTTTCTGTCACCCAACCTTGTAGACGGCGCAAATAAAAGTTACCCAACGAATATAGAGCGATCAAAATATGCTACCCAACCCTTGAAAGGCAAAAATATATTTACCCAACCTTAAGGTTGCCCGAAAAATCATTTACCCAATCTATTTCTCTTCGGGATCCTTCAGTGGGAAAGAGAAATGTAGGGAGAAGAGCTTTCACATACCTTGATACGTTGAAAATGGACACTGGGTTGGATACTGCCAAGGAGTTGAAGACAGCAATGGAAGACAGGAGCGGATGGCAGCAGCGAGTATCATTGACACGAGTAACAAATCATGGCATAAATAATGAATATGTAGTTGACAGAGCATCATTCAGTGCTGACAAAGCAACTTATTGGAAGCCTCCATAAGGAAGAATCAAAGATGGATGGAGGATTCTGGTAGATGATGAAGATCCCCGCCAGAATCTCAGACCCAATCCATCATCTAAAAAGGAGAACGAGCGATGAAAAGGAGCGTTAAACTAAGATGGAAAGTAGGCATACAGCTAGAGACATTGTGATGTGCGTGTACTAAATCTTTGAGTTTTCTCTCAGGAAATTACGATTCGTCTGCTGCAAAACGCGATGATGGCTTTGCCGGATTCCAAGGGCTTCCTGATCGATGGTTTTCCTCGAGAAATCAGTCAAGGGGAACAGTTTGAACGACAGGTGAGCTTCGTCTATTCTGAGCCACCCCGCCTCCCCTCTCCCCGAAAATTGGAGCAAAGAGGTTTACGGTGAGATGCTACCCCCCTACTTCCTTCCAAAGAAATGGGGACCTTGGTTCCCGGGCTAACTCTACACTCTTCATTAGCGTTATAACATCGTACAATAGTTACTGCTTTGCCATTAAATGCCATCAAGTTGAACTGTTACTCGAAAATGTTAGCTAAAATCATGAAATTTGCTTTGATCCATTGCAGACTTGATATTGATAAACTCTGCTGAGCTCTGCCCAGTTGATGAGACAGAATCATTGTCCTCCTCTACTGAGAAAATCTTTCATATTCATCAACATTTAATCAAGTGAGATTGTTCGATGCTTAGGGCTCTTATTTTAGCTGATGAATTTAGATAAATCAACATGTGTCTTTCAGGTGAAGAGTTGCTCTGGATTGATAGTGTTTGAATGTGAAGACGCAATATTGACGCAAAGGTTGCTGAAGCGAGCAGCGACAAGTGGAAGAAGTGATGATAACGAGGAAACGATAAGAAAGCGCCTTGCCCTATTTCACGAGAAAACCATGCCTGTAATTGATCATTACGGCAAAAAAGTTCAACGTGTAAGTTTCAGCATCACGTATACTTCCTTTAGGTAATAAGGTGTGATATCGTACTAGAAACCAAAGGATTCACCCCCGCCACTGGAGAAAGGACCCTCCAACCTGCCCTCCAGAATAGAATGCTGGCTCTCAAACCCAACTCAGCTTTCTATGCCTCTGCGGGGGTAACTAATAAATGGTACTATAATAGCGGCTGCGAAATCTACATAATATTATCAGTGCAAATTAAAATGAATTCTCCAACGGTGAATTCTTTTCCATTCCTTTTCCCGGCAAGCAGACTGCCTCTCCGCTGCATTGTCTTCAAGCCACTGTTAGGTGCCATGAAGAAATATCCTTAACATTTCACGAACGAGAAATTCGACCGCAGCGTTGCCCAAGCTGCCGGAGCCACTCTTGACCGCCATTGGTGGGCTCCAAGGAGAGACAGGGTCAATATGTTGGCACCAGTAGTGGCTGCAGGGGATGGACGTTGGCTCTTTGGATGCTCGTACGTCCGTAGATGGATCTTGTTCTTAGCCCTGCTGGGTGTCCTCACATCCTCTTACAGTGCTTTGGCCTAGTGGAAGTCAGAGACCCAGCTGAAAACATTACTGGTGCTAATAGTGATGAAAATAATCGAAATGATATGGCGAATTCTTTTTGAAGTCAATTTAAATTACGTTTACTGACCCACCTAACACACAAGGTAATGGCAATGGTAATAATGATGGTGATGAACATTTAATTTACAGTTGCAGAACTGTGCAGTTTGCGCTGGGAATTAAAAACTGATAAATACCAACTAACTCGGAATTAATTAATACTCGAAATTTAACCCGTCCTGGTTAATGTGTGAATTAATTTAGATTTGATTGTTGTCCATGGCTAATTTTGTCTCCTTATTTTGTATGGACATTAAATTCTACTATATTTTTGTAATTCTAATTTATTTTGAAAGATTGATGCGAATGGATCGATTAACGCAGTTTACGAGCAAGTGAAATCATACATGGATCAACTAATTGGTATGTAAATCATGTTTGGCTTTTTCATCAAATTTATTCATCAAATTATTTTATCAAATTTATCAAATTTATTCCTTATCTATCTGCAAGTAGTTTAATAGTTGTTGCAAGAGAAGTTAACTCGATGGTTCAGAGTTGGGTATCAAGCGAGATTATGCAAGATAAGGTGACCGATCTGCTGTGAAACAAATGGCCCTTTGAAACGAGTTTTTTAAATCTTATAATGAGGGATTTTATTTGGCTTATATGCCCAATCAAAAAACGCGTGGTATAGTCGATTTTGAGCATGCAGGAAGGCAAAAGCAGGGCTCCGAACTTATTCAAGGGAAGGCGGTTTCCTGTTGTCTTCCTCACTGATACAGTGATATCGTTCTTGTGAACCGTGCATTATTCTACCTGACGTGCTCCATGCTTAGCTACTTCACTGCGTTACACCCTCACCTATAAGTCTCTAGAAATCCGGTAATTGATAAATTTACCACGTGATTTATAAGTTCAC
This sequence comes from Pseudorhiza aurosa, assembly GCA_964026355.1. Lineage (NCBI taxonomy): Eukaryota > Metazoa > Cnidaria > Scyphozoa > Rhizostomeae > Lychnorhizidae > Pseudorhiza > Pseudorhiza aurosa. The sequence goes on from OZ032124.1 coordinate 2,841,477, forward strand.
CACCCACTCCCGCTAGGTTTATTCATGAATTTACCAATTTGATAAGCCTGACATAGAGGAAAGAAGGAGTCAATTTTTCTTGAAAGAAGCTATCTTTCGATTGCTAAAGCTGGATGAGGGATGGTTGCCATAGTGGTTAGATCACATTTCTACTATGCTATAGTTCTGTGGTTTGCTCCCACACTCGTTTCGTTGACGCTTCTGTAAGGCCTTCATCTGTCAACCCTGCACTGAATGGGTACCTGACTTAGAGCGGAGTGTGGTGTTAGGCGATGAGTAGGAACTGACTACTCTACCTCACAGTGCAGAGCTCCATCGGGGTAAATCTCCAGCAATTTGCTTCGTCATGCTCCTTTCGAGTGTGGAAATGCTGCATGAGTAGCATATATATAGTCGAATCTTTATACTGGATGAAACACTTCAGCTTTTTAGATTAGCTGCTATCAATGTGTGGCCAGTGCTTTTGCCCTCAGAGTCACTTCTGAGTACTCATTTACCGACCTCGGAAGGATGGACAGCTGAGTTGGCTGTTGGCTTGTGGTTAGTGGTTCCAATGACGGGATTCGAACCCACGCGAGTAGACCTAATATGATTCGAAACACTGCGCCTTACCACTCGGCCACACCATCGTATTACTAATGAAATTTCCTTTCTGACTAGTTTCAGAGGAGACTCTAAACAAAGTTGCAGAGTCCGTCGCGTCAAATGCGTTAGCTGAAGCTGAAGCGGAGGATTCAGAAGGAAGCAAAACGGATAGCGCTGTTGCTGTCATAGCTGGTGGACAGAAAACCCCCAGAGAAAGTGTCGAGGATGAGATGATACAGAAAGTTGATGAGGTGGAACTTGGGGATTTAGGAGTTTCTAGTGGGTTTGTCAAGCAAGTGTTACAAGGAAAAGAGATAATGTTTGTTATTGGTAGGCCTATTCATGATTTTTTAAAGATGATTTGTGAAAAGCTGGTGTAGGTCTGCTCATTGATATATGTGTAACGGAAGATGATTTAGATTCAATTAACATGTCCACAAATCGCAGAAGTTGGAAAAGATTCAGGGAAGGTAGTTCTTCTGCTTTCTATGCTACATTGAAGCTTTGCAAATTGAAGCTTTGCATACCAAAAAGCTTATTTACAAAAATATCTTCAATCTCATGAAGTTATTTCTCCGCTTTCCTATGCAATATTTCAATTTTTGCATGCAAAATAGTTGTTCCCCTACATTATATTTGATTCGATATTCAATATAACCTGAAAACTGTATCAATTCTAAATCAGATCCTTGACGAGGATGGATGCCTTGTCACAGTTTTCTAGTTTATTGCCAGTCCTGTGTTTAACCTGTCTCCAAAAGCTGAAATCAGTACGCACACTAGACTTATCGGTGCCTTTTCTTGGTCGCGAATCGCTTAGATAGCATAGACGCTTCACATAAATTTGGCTGCAAAGAATTGGCCCTGAGAAGATGGAAGCAAAGGGGTATAGTTTCAGAAAAAAGTAAGAGTAAAAAAAGAAAAAAAGCATTTTACAAAGGGGTAAAGTTTCAGTGATTTCTTTATGAAATGCATTTTGAATATCTATTGAATTTTTTGCTAGGTGGTCCTGGTTGCGGCAAAGGTACACAGTCGTCGTTTATAGTTGAAAAATATGGATACAAACACATGTCATTAGGAGATTTGCTACGAAAACAGGTTTCATCTGGGTCAGATCTAGGGAAAATGCTGGAAGAATATATGAAGAAGGGAGAACTTGTGCCAATAGTAAGTTCATTATTATTGTTGCTTTTCATTCATTCTCCTTGTACGCAGTTTTGGTTCTAGCCTCAATGTGTAGCATTTGATTGATTGATTGATTGATTGAATGATTGGTGGATTGATTGATTGATTGAATGATTGCTTGATTTATTGATTGAATGATTGGAGGATCGATTTATTGATTGATTGAATGATTTATGAATTGAATGATTGATGGATTGATTGATTGAATGATTTATTGATTGATTTATTGATTGATTTATTAATTGATTGAATGATTGCTTGATTGATTGAATCATTAGTTGATTGATTTAATGATTGATTTATTGATGGAATGATTGGTGGATTGATTGATTGATTGATTAAATGATTGATTGATTGGTTTATCAATTGATTAAATGATTGATTGATTGATTGATTGATTGATTGAATGATTGAATGATTGATGGATCGATTTATTCATTGATTGAATGATTGATTTATTGGTTGAATGATTGGTGGATTGATTTATTGATTGAATGAATCATTCATCTATTGATTGAATGATTGGTTGCTTTATTGATTGATGCAATAATTGATCGATCGAATAATTGAATGATTGAATAATTGATTGATTGATGTATTGATTGAACGATGGTTAACTGCCATGTAGATTGAATTACTTTACCAAATCATGTTTGCTAATTATTTTTCATTGCAACGAATAAAGTTCACTTGATTAGAGCGATCTATTTGGTTTTCAGCATTTGATAATGAGATCATTGAGAAATGCCTTAGTTGAGGACGAAGGTGTCGATAAATTTCTCATTGATGGCTTCCCAAGATCATTAGAACAGGCTAAAGAATTCCAATCGGAGGTATGAATAAAATTGTTACATTTTCCGAGCTTCGCTAAGCATGAGGACTCAAAACACACGGTTATGAATTAGACGTCTCCGCGTGTTACAATAAAAACCCTATTGGCGAGGAAGACGTCAGGAAACCATCTCATAGAATCAACTTCCTTAGAAAAAACTCAGCGAGCCCTGTCTCTGGTTTCTGCCACGCTCGAAATCGAGTATGCAACGCAGATTTTTTACACTGTGTATGGAAGAGACACGATATTATAAACATGTTATGTCTTCTTGCATTCGCTGGGCTAGCTTGTTTACCGAAAAGCTAGATCCTCCTGTGCATATATATATATATATATATATATATATATATATATATATATATATATATATATATATAGCAGAAATGCAGAAAAGGAAAAGACCGATTCTCTGTTACTCCGAATTAATAGGAGTAACAGAGAATCGGTCTTTTCCTTTTCTGCATTTCTGCTATCAACGCTCTGTACTTTGTACATAGAGCACCATATGGTGGTGAAGACAGCACCCTCTATGTGATATATATATATATATATATATATATATATATTATCTTTCTTTCTCAACTAATTATGAAGCGATCCAGAGCAATTTTTACGTCAAAGGTTGTTCGCTGGGCCTCGGTCAGAATGACTTTAGCTCTCCAAGAGTATTTTCCATTTATTAGAGACAAAGAATTTCAGTAGGTAGGAGCTTGTAAGGTCGATTTCTCATTCATCAATAGCTCGCTCCTTTTTTAGAACATTTCTGTAGAAGTAAGTTTTCATTGACAACTTTTGAATAATGAGGTATTTTCACATCTAGATGAACGTGCAGGCCACTGCTTGCTCAACATGACTTCTCAATGCTCGACAATTTAGAACGGTCGAAAAATATTTCATCGTAGTCTTCGTGAGCTTGTCTCAATTTTTGTATGTTGCCTTCCTCGTTCCAAAAGTTTAGTTTTTTCTTGAAGTGAAATCCTCTTTACATCGTTTATTGTCAAGGATAGCTTAGTGCGTATGGTGTACGAGTGGAAGTTTTCCTCCAAATTTTCAGATTGGAGCATGTCAAAGGGTGTTATACTTTCACTGTCCTCAAGAAGTAATGGTTGAGAGACTATTAAAACGTGCTGAAATGAGTGGAAGGGTTGATGATAATGAAGAAACCATCAAAAATAGATTGCAAGTTTTTGAGAAGGAGATTACACCAATAATAGAGTTTTACAAGACGAGAGAGAGGTTAACCCAGGTGAGTTTCAGTACAATACAGTGGAGATATATTTCAGTTACGTCATAAAGCGGCTACCAAGGTAACCACCCTCGTTTGCGTGTTGACTATAAACAAGATTTATGGGCGTAGCTGTTGGTATCTTTGCAAACGAATAAGAGCTACAGGCATTGTTATTTAAGCAGCAGGGGTAGGAAATTCTTTGTAAGTAGAAATATAACTTTTCTCTAAATACACAAAACTTCTCATAAACGTCTCATTGCTGCAAATTTATTTAGGCCAGTTACTTGACGATACGCTCCACCTACAGGTCAAAGTTCTTCCTCACCCTGAGGTTGGCTGTCAGTTCACTACATTCGACGATGAATATGCCTCCAAAATAGTTTTGTATTCACACTGAAGCAGCAGCAATGTCTCAATAAACATTTTCATTCTTAAAAAGTGCAATTTAACTGGTTTTTAATTCAACAAATGCATAGTTTCGTTTGCATAATTGAAAGCCTGGTTTCGTTCCTTTGTTCGTCAGATTAAAGCTAAAAACATAACCACTCAATTCAATTCTTTGAAGCTAAACGATTATCCGGACACAACGAGAACTTATTTTTTCAATTTTCTGACCTTTTATGGCTTGAGCGGTTTGTGTGGAATCGATTTACTTTTACCGGTTTCTAGATATCTGCCGTTGGTTCACCAGAAGAGGTTTTCAAAGAGGTTTGCAAAGATCTTGATACTAGCGAATCATCAAAAATGAGTGCGAAAGAAGTCCTTGCAGATGCCAACATTGTATTTGTCCTAGGTTTGTTTTTCTGTCTCTTTTTTACCATGCAGTAGCTCAATAGCGTTGAGCTTTCCGTAGAATTCAATAGAAGTCGTTCCCGTGTTAATTTCAAGATTTCAATAAGTATAATTGCGTCTCTTCCTCTCCATCTCAACACTCTATCAAAATTTTACTTGTATAGCATTTTAAGAGTGTCAAAAAGCTAGTTTTCCGGCTTAGTGCAGGTACTGTCAGGGTTTCCCTATTGGAAAGTCTTTATCTATAAACTCAAATATCAAATATACAGCATCATGATAGTAGTTAACTAATTAGCTTCTAATTTCAAATTTCAAAGGTGGTCCAGGTTCAGGAAAAGGTACACAGTGTGAGAGGATAGTTGAGAAGTATGGATTCTGCCATTTTTCAACTGGGGATTTATTACGAGAAGAAGTTCAGTCTGGCTCCAAACGGGCTGAAGCCTTGAAGAAAATAATGGAAAATGGCCAACTTGTTTCACAGGTTATTAGTTTCTAAACATATTCTTTATGCCGCAAGTAGCAAGGGCCATCCTTAATAAAATATAGATCTGCCCGTCTATCCAGTATATCAATATTTAGGTAATGGCCAAAATTTTGACTGTTTTCACACTGAATTGAAAGTTCTTGCTTCAAAACTGTGGTGCACAGACACACGCACGCACACAAAAACACACAAGCGAAAACACACACATACACACATTGTAAAGGCAGTTTGAAGGAATTCAGATATTTTTTTTCATAGGGTATGGCATTATTGCCTTCATAGCTGATCCATGCAAGAGTGGCATAATTGTCAATGTAATTAGCTTGAAGCAGTGGCTCCTTGCACCAAGCACAGTTTCAGGGACTCTTTTCGTACTTAACCATAGTTTCCACTTATTGGCTATAAAAAGGCTCTATTTGTGACTGGCTTTGTTCCCTATAAATGCGTGACTACTTCTCACAAACTTCATGAAATCTGACACCAGTTATACAATCAGTGTTAACTTGCAGGATACAATATTAGAACTCTTGAGTGAAGCAATGGTCAAGAAAAATGATGCAAAGGGATTTCTCATTGATGGCTTCCCAAGAGATGTACCCCAAGGGGAAAAATTCGAAAATGAGGTATGCTTCTTGAAAGTTAGACAAACATGATGAAATAAGATTTTCCTCTTAACTTGACTTCCAGTTCGAAAGCAAAAGATCAGTGATTCTTCGTTATGATGTTTTCTCTTTATACAATAGGTTGGGATATGTAAATTCATTCTCTATTTTGACTGCTCGAATGAATGCATGACAGAGCGACTTTTGGGAAGAGCAAAGTCCAGTGGAAGAGTTGATGATAATGAAAGTACAATTAAGAAAAGGCTGAAGACTTTTGAGGAGCAAACACTGCCAGTTCTTGATGTTTATGACAAACAGGGAAAACTTAGAAAGGTGATCTGCTTTTTTTTATCATGATATTGTCTTCTGTTTGATTGATACTGTAGTGTAATGGATTAACCCTGCAAATGCATGAAACAGGGATCATGGATCCAAACAAAGCACAGCTGACAGTGAAAACCCCTTAGTGAATAAGGCAGCAGGAAAATACCAAATAAGCATTTGAAAGGCAAAATCAGACTATTTTCTGTGGTTAAATAAAAACACACATACAAGAGCTTTGTAAATCATCTTAGTTGTGCAACCCTGTTAGCTGATTCTATTTCCCCTCTCCCTATCTTCTTAGCAGTACAGAAGTGTTTGGTATGAATCTGGGGATAACATTTGGGGGTTTTGCAAGGAAAGGAACTGTCCGCCCTACCTCATAATGCCATGGCTCAGAATGGTACATTTAGCAAATTCCTCCTTTATGTTTTCTTCAGTATTTTACTCGGCTTTGTTTTAAGGAGATGAGCAAAAATGAATTATGTCTTTGACAATGTTATTCAACTTGTTAATATACTAATATTACTACCTAGATCAATGCCGAGAGGACAGTGGATGAGATATTTGGAGATGTCTGCTTGGCTCTTGATGTACTAAAGTAAGACTGAGAACCAGCCAAACAACTATGACATATGATCTTCAATTTTTATTTGCATGTAAATAGGATTCTTATATACACAATAAGCAAGTTATTTTTGCAAAAATAAGACCTTGGCATTCGACTAATACATTTATCATACAAAATGGCTAAATTTCTACAAAACTTTCAGCCTCCTAAAGTCACAGGGGATTGAATGAGGTTGATTTCACTTCGTAGTTCATTAATGTCCTTTTCAAAGTGCTTTTCAAAATAGACGTTCAGCAATAGTTTTGACCTGTGCCCTGCATATAGAGCCCACGGTATTATCTCTTGCCTCAGAATGGCTCCCTCCCTGATGATTGAAAAATGTGAGAACATTTTATCGTAAGAAACAACACAAGTGAGAAGAACCCAGCCAGTTGGATGTGTATCAAGTACAGTCTAGATCACAGTCCAAGCGCCGGCTTAATAGGGAGAGATGAAACAAATAAGAGCATCCAGCTGTAAAATGGACCAGCCTCATGCCAGGCAATACATGTTTTTGATGCAGACCATCCACTCGTTTGCATCAATGACCTCTAACAAGTGGGACTAAAGCCAAAGAAGGGGGTAGAATTGAAAAGGGTTTTAAAAATCAACGAGAACTTAGGTAGACAGAAGCAACAACTGTTCTTCTTAAAAATAAAGATTGCGGCAAAAATTTGGTTCTGAAAGTTCATATCAAAATGTGCTGGAAGACATCTTGTAAGTAATAAGGGAATGGTTAGCATGATGATGCCTTTGTTGTTTTGCTGTTTGATAACAAGTTGTGATTGGCAGGCAGCAAACCCTATGCTTAACTTTAAAAGGAAATGAGGAGGGTCCCCAACTCTGTTATTCCAGCTATGGGAAATCAAAATATTTTATAAACATTGACTAGAATGAATAGAACACTGCTCAATAAGCAAGTCTCCTGGGGCCCTAAAATCTACCTTCAGATGCTACATAGAACACCCTAGAATTAATCAGAAACATTTAACAACTTTTGAACAAAATTGAAAATGCTAACTGACCTTTCCGTCAACCTTACTGGTGCAAAAAGGGCAGCCAAGGCACACATTGGCAAGCCAAAGTGAACCATTTCAAACCATTTCACAGCTATCTCATTTGGAACTCTATGGCAGAATGATGTAATTCATGTATTAAATTATCATCACTGGAATCAATGACAAGATAAATGACAAATCGCAATGGAGGAAAAAGCTGAATCAACACTTAATCACTTGAGAAATAACCCTCAATGACTAAATCACTTGTAAACTGATTTTATGAGCAGGCAAATTAGCATATGAATCAAAATTAAGGGCTTCTTCATACAGAAAAAATTCCCCTAGCAATCTCTTGATGAAGCTAAAATTCAGGCACAACCAGAAACTATTGGCCTTTCATATTTTGGCCGTGTGGCTAGTACCTCAATTGATTTGCAAAGCTAACGCTGAAAAGTTTTTCAGCTTGTGTGGCTGAAAAGCTAAAGAAACGGAGATGGGCACCAGCCTATTCACCAAGAATGGTGAGGGAACGCCTTTGACTTTGATGTGAGGACTTGCCAATTCTAAGTTGGGAAATCGCATGAGGCCTGACATTAGCTTACAAGGAGTGATGATTAACTAGAAAACTGCTGAGAAAACTTTCTTTGAACAAACAGGCCCTGACAAGGGCGTTTCAAAAAGGTGTGAAAACATACGAAACACTGGGGAATCCTGTCAGCAAATGGGTGAAGTCATGCAACTGTCTGTATCTCAGCATGACATAAGCAAGCTCCTCATTGTCAACAAAATGTACCTAAAAGATACAAAATGCTTAGTGTTCCTTGAGCGAAAAATTCAGCACAAATTTGAAAAGAAGCCATTACCAAAATACCAACGCAAGGTTCGCAACATGCATTATGACTGAGTTGACTAACACTGCACTAAGATAAGAGATGATATTTACGTTCTGCTTGATAAGTAGTAAAACAAGAATCAATGTCTAGTGAGTGTAGAGTAACTGACTGTTAAGAATGGGATGATAAACTTACAGGATCTCTTGTATCCGAGGTGATTTCCTACAAAGGAAAATTGATCTATATCAGAGGAGGCTTTTTAAACGGAAGATGAGCTGGCTTTAGTGTGCTGTCACTGGTGATAAGGTGATCGAAAGATGCTTCTAAACAACCAAGCAATCTCTGGCATAACAAAACATGAATTTGACTCACACAGCCATCCATAAACTTTGCATATTCCTTTCCAAATTTTCCATCTGGCAATCTTCTAAGGTACTCCATATCAAGTGTTTGTGTGTTTATGATTGGCCTCTCACTAGTTGCAGGGAAACAAAGGAGTCATAAATTGCATACTGCACAAAGTTGGTGTCCAGCACGTTTTGATCACAATCCTCTTTAAAAGTCATGAAACTTGTGTTTGACTTCATGTTTTTCGGCGAAAGCATAACTTCATTTACGGGTAAAGAGGGTACCCACTTCATCGAGTAGGATTCATAAGGGATATAGGTTGAGCAAACTTTCTCACAACAAAGAGAGCACTACTAGGATTTGAATCGCATACATTCTGCTTATGAGCAATATGCATATACGCGTCAACATCTATGCTTAAGACCTATCTAAAGCAATTGTGTGAATAGTTAGTTTCCTCATTCACAGGTCATTAAGCCGCTAGGCTTTTCCAAGTCAGTTTAAATAACAAAGCTGATGATGAAGGAAGTTTGGTGCAAGGGTAGCTCAGCAGTAGTGCAATTGCCAGCCCTGCTACAGATCCCATGGTCAATAGCTCAAGCACCACTTAAAGCTTAACTGCACATAGATCGGGGAGAGCTGTAAGCTCCCTATAATTCCAGGCATAGGAATCACGAGGCGTGGTAACATCAATACAAAGGACATACAGTGTCTGATCAGCATGGCTACTCAGTATTCTAAAAGCTACCTAAATGAAATCAGCCAAACATTAAGCACATATTTATGGCCCATAACACACCTGTAGCTTTGTGAGACAGAGGCTGTTTGCATTATAGCATCTACCAATATCAGGAAACAGCTTTTCAAGGTAAAGTATGCAAAAATTCCTTCTTGAAAGAGTCATAGCTAACTATAATGATAACCAGGTACATACCGTAAGATTTGCTGTCCCACTGGGTCAGAAATCATCTGACGATGTAATTTTCTTAAGGCATAGTAGCCAGTTGTCTCACCCAGAGTTGCGATCATATCTGCGCAAGAACAGAGCATGAATGAATAAAATATGTGTAGCAACAACATTGAAAATAGCATAGGTCTTAATGGATCCTTGCAGAGCATATAAATAACTGGAGAAATGAAGCAAAATAAATGACACTGTAGAAAAAGAAAGGCTACAAGAGTCAATCAGCACCAGCAGGGATGAAGAAATCCACCAAATGCTAGCATATCTGAGACATTGAGATGTATTGTGGACCTACCTGAAACACTACAAGAGTCAACGATTGAATTTTTGTGAAGACACTGTACTTCAGTCTTGGTAGATAAAGCTTGCTCATACCCGTACCAATTTGTAGTTAAGCAAAGAAGCAATATATTTATTTGCTCATTTAAAGCGATTGCTCATATTTGTTTCAATTGACAAAATTGGAAGGGCATTTTGCATCCAAAGTGACACCTTATGATTTCTGGTAAAATGAAAATGATTTTACCAAAAATATTCATTTTCAAGTCTTCTCTAATGTGCTTTGGACTTCTAACTCTAACGATTATTCTACACATGAAGTTACATCTTAAAGTGATTATATAACGCAACTTTCCACACAGAACTGCGTAAAAACATTCCCTAAAAGGCCTCCCCAGAGAATATTAGACATTACTTTGAAAGAGAATGAACAAAAACCACGCGACCAATCACGATACGCAACATCCACAAATGAGAACACAAACGAACGGCTGACTCTCCATTCATCCAACAAGACACGTTGCAATCGAAAGGTTAGCGTACCTGATCGTGTTGGCTCTATCAACCCCATAATTGCTGATCCTGCTGCTAGAAGACTCTTTTGAAAGAACGTCACTGGCTCGTGTCCATCGTAAAGTTTGGCACCATCTTTGTTTGCAAAATCTGGTGCTTGTGTTGTCACCATCCGTCTCCATAAATTGACTGTATCAAGATAAGATCAAATCAGCATAAGTCCCATGATTCAGTTGACCTTACTTACAGTAAGCATGTCCGCTTTACTCAAGGCATTTCAATCATTACGGGGCATGAGGTACGATGGCCTCCAGTAATGGACAATCAAATCACTATTGGAACCCATTTCCAGAATTCTTTCAAATTTTTGTCATGGCTACAAAAATTGTTTCCAATTCAAATTCATCATCATGAATATTTCAATATATCAATATCATATTCAAAATAGATGTGCATGTCAACAACGAAAACTTTATGTTTATAGGTCGAATTTGTTATTCTTCCATAACATCCACGAGATCCTAAATTGCTCTACCCGTTCGAAACTCTTCTTGAAGAAATTTCAAGTGCAGCAAAGTCTGTTTAGATCTACAATGTACCTAGATTTGTAGTTTTTGAAGACACAGTTCTTCTGTAAAGAAACATTTCCACTGACGTGTCTCAACCCAATTTTTCGTATTTTCGACTTGAACTAACATTTACTATGTATCAGTGCTACAATTATAGAACAACCTCGTTATGAAAAAAAGGCTTCTCCTATTCAAACTAGATGACAAAATTCTCTTTGATTGCTGCAGGAACAAAAGATTCACTTCGTGTGAGTTGCAAATTTTTATTAGTCGATATCTTTCCCATCGAGAAGTTATCTTGGAAAATTTGATTGACCCAATATCAGTTAAGAAATTTTTGTTTCGTCCATTGCCTTTTTTCTTACTTGGACGCTTAATTACTCTATTTATAGTTTATTGACAAAATGGCCTAACTGATGGACGGAGCTTTGATTTTGCTTATTTATTGGTTGGTTTATCGAATCATACTGGCTTTGATTTTATTTTGATATCGAAGATGCACTTAATTTTCGGTAGTAAAGATGTCTGCCCTGTAAAAAAATTCCCTGAAGTTCCTTTTTTGATTACTCTATTGTTTACAGTCAGATGAGTGAAAGCTTGTTCTAAAGCCTGTTGTTACAAAGCTGGTTTTTTGCAATATTTCATTGAATTTATCTCTGTTATACTCTACAAAACTAATTCATCAGTTAATGGACTAATTTTTTTAATCAAACAGATAGGATACTTTGACAAAAACCATGGCTGAAGAAGCAGAAAATGAACTTTTAGATTATGAAGAGGCAAGCGATAATGAGGGCCAAAACGATGCCTCCAGTGCAGTGGAACAGGCAAAAAAAGAGGTTAAGGGAACATATGTCAGTATTCACAGCTCTGGCTTCAGAGATTTCCTCTTAAAGCCAGAGTTGCTTAGGGCCATTGTGGATTGTGGATTTGAGCATCCATCAGAAGGTTAGTGACAAAACTTCCTGTCATCCTACTTCTAGAAACCTGATGTTATCAATCTTGAATATGATTTTTAAGTCAAGGTACGCTTTTCTGAAGCTTAAAATCTATCCGTCTTAAAACATGGAATAGCTAGTTTAAATTTGAGGTAGTAAGATGAGATGTGCTAAACTTTTAATTTCTTTTACAGTTCAGCATGAATGTATCCCGCAAGCCATTCTTGGAATGGACATAGTTTCACAAGCCAAGAGTGGTATGGGCAAAACAGCTGTTTTTGTTCTTGCCACTTTGCAGCAAATTGAACCAATAGACAACCAAGTCCTTGTCCTTGTTCTCTGTCACACAAGGGAGCTCGCCTTTCAGATCAGCAGAGAATATGAAAGATTTTCAAAATACATGCCAGCAATCAAAGTTGGGGTATTTTTTGGCGGCATCAGTGTTAAGAAAGATGAGCAGGTCCTGAAGACAAACTGTCCTCACATCGTCGTTGGTACTCCCGGTAGAATCTTGGCACTTGCTAAAGATAGAGCTTTGAACTTGAAACATGTCAAGCATTTTATTTTGGATGAATGTGACAAAATGCTGGAAGCCCTTGGTAAGTAGCTTTTTGTATCATTCCCTCAGTCTTGTTTTGCCAGACGAGCAGATAGTCACTCTTGTTCAGAACATCATCAATGAAAGTTTTTATGAGTGGCATTGTAGCAGGCATCATAATTTTCATAATTTTCTTCCATTTTTTATTACCAGTAATCCTTTTTTGATAGTCTGTGGATTGTCTTTTTGATCCTTTCTCTTTGGTTTGTTGTTAATTGCCATCTTTTATGTCGCCTAGCAGTAACTAATTCCCAGGTGGGTTATTATGGCAAGGAAAGGAACTGGCTTTTTATACTAGCATGTTTTCTGAGAGTGTCTTTTTCTTCCAGACATGAGACGAGATGTTCAAGAGATTTTCAAGATGACACCCCATGAGAAGCAAGTAATGATGTTCAGTGCAACACTCAGTAAAGAAATCCGACCAGTCTGCAAGAAGTTTATGCAGGATGTAATTATGACAGCTGTTCTTTTATTTGGCTTTTTCATTCAATTGATTCAATATATTACAGAGAAAGTTAGTACCGTGGTCGTTATATAGCTGAACAGATTGGATGATCTTTTGTACAACTGCAGTCCAAAATGGCCCTCTTTCTGGTCCTGTTTGAAGGCATCATGGATTCTGGATGAAGTCGCCTTATTCTTTGGCATCCCTCTCTTGTCATCAGTGCAAAGAACCTCACCAAGTGCAATCAATCAACCTGGCTGTTTTTTCTGTTGCTTTACCACATCCAGTCTCCTTTCTGTCAGCTAGTTATTCACCAGCCCCTTCTTGCTATTTCAGATCTTTCTCAGCTTTACAGAACCCAACCATGGCCAACTCCAGTTCACAGACAAGTTTTCTTACTGCGACTAACATGTTTGTCTCCATTCTGTTCTGATTTCTGTGGTTTGTTATCATGTGATCATCTGATTTCATTTGAGTTCCTCTGTCATCAAACAGCACCCATCATCAACTGATTATCATCAGTCATGAGTCATCATCAATCATAACCAATCAGCATCAGTCATCTTAAGTTTCTGTTCTCACTTTGACATAATCATCAAGCATCATGGATCATAAACAGCCATCATCAACCATCAGTCGTGATTATTGGCATCTATTCACAATTCTCTCTAGTGCTATCTCAAGAATCTTACCTCTTCCATCAAAGCTTGCAAAACACACAGCTACTTTGTTGCATAAATGTGATCTCTCCCCTTATCAAGCAATTTACTTCTTGATGACATTCCATCCTCCTCTTTGAATCACCCGGCATCTCTGAGCCATTTCATTATTTCTTCAGTCTCCCACTCACCATCTTGAGTTTTACGATCACTACCTTCTCTCTTTCTCTGGTGCAATTCAAAACTGATTGTAAGCAACATGCTGCAGAGGAAATGTCTGATTGAAGACTGCTAGTAGATTGGCAGACCACTAATTTGCACAGACGTCATCAGCTGCCATCGCGGAATTGGCACTACCAATGACATGCTCAAACCTGGCCATCACCAAGGAAAGATATCGCATTTGGTGCAAGAGATTGTCAGCAAATTCCCAGTCTGCTTCTTGAAAAGATTGCAATTCACAGAATGTGGTAACTTTAGTAAGGTTTTCATCCAAATTGTTCATTTGGTTGGCAAGCATTTAATTTTGAAATGATTTTGTAACTTTTATATCTTCATTTTGTCCATTTTCAAAATTTTAGAGCAATCCTCTGATATTATTTTAGAGGGAAAAAAAATGTCCCGAAATAATTGAAAAGATTGAAATCAATCATCATATATAAGGAGAAAGGAGCCACAAATGATGAATAAGGCTGCCTAGTTTTTTATGCGAAAGCTAGCTGTCAAAGCACAGGATTTTGTTTCAAGTTACCCGGAAAATTGTCTATAAAGTTGACCAAGAATTTTCAACCAGTAGAATTGTTTTCATTTGCATAGCCAATGGAGGTTTACATCGATGATGAAACAAAGCTGACATTACATGGCTTAAAGCAGCACTACTGCAAACTGAGAGACAATGAAAAGAACAGGAAATTGTTTGATTTGCTTGATGCACTTGAGTTCAATCAGGTTTGTAATCAACTTGAGCTATTCTGATGTCTCATTTATTATATATTGCTATACTGCTATATCCACAAGTCATGGGTTTCCATAAGCATTGATAATTTGCCCAAAAGATTTACCCAGAATGGTGCGCAATGCATAAGGGTACACTTGCTTTTTCCTCGGCTTTTGTGAATTTTGATGAGGGATTCCCTCCAAACATTTGATAACATGAATGGGATGCAAATCTTCTGTTTACAAGTCAAACCTGATGTCCACTTTGATACAGCTGTCACAAAATTGTCTATTCTGCCGTCAACTAACATCATCAGCATGACTTATCTTTGTGTAAGCAAGGCAATGATTTTGTTAATTGAATGCTTTGAGTGTTCATGATCACAGCAGTTTAACTGTCTCGAAAGGTGTCTCAAGGTTTACTAAATTCACCTTTTCGTGAACATTACCAACAAGCCAAGATATTCCACCTTTTACAGACAAGCTGAAGAATTACCAACGGCTTCTGTGATACCCCTACACCCCTGCTTCTGCTTGCCCCTATGTGTATTGTAAACAAACTTATTTGCTAAAATCCGTAAATTGTCAATTGATTCTTATCGTTGTATCATGAAGATGTCACATACTGAGGATTTTCTGTATTTGCAAATTTTATCCATCTGTTCTTAGGTGATCATTTTTGTAAAGTCAGTGCAAAGATGTATGGCTCTCTCAAATTTGCTAACTGAGCAGAACTTTCCGGCAATTTGCATCCATAGGTCAATGCCTCAAGAAGAAAGGTGAGCTAACACGAAACCCAAACTGCAATTGTGTAAAAGAAGTCTTAAATCTATCTTTTACATTGATCTGGTCTTCTTTTCGTAAATTTTTATCAATTTTTAGAATTTGCTATCAGTGGTGATGTGATTAAGCCGTTAAGGCGAAGTGATTCCTATCTTGTGAGGACTACTCGCATGGGTTCAAATCCTTTCCTTAGAAACGCTAACCACAAGCCAGCAGTCAACTCAGCTCTCCATCCTTCTGAGGTTGGTAAATGAGTTCTCAGAAGCAACTCTGAGGGCACAAGCAATGGACACACATTGATAGCAGTTAATCTAAAGTTGAAATGTTTAATCCAGTATGAATGTTTGTATTCTGTGTTGCTAAATTTCCTCCTTGTCAACAGATTATCACGATATAAACAATTCAAAGATTTTCAAAAGCGTATTTTGGTTGCTACAAATCTCTTTGGGAGAGGGATGGATATTGAGAGAGTGAACATTGTCATCAATTATGACATGCCTGAAGATTCAGACACATACCTGCACAGAGTAAGTGCATCATTCTAGTTGCATCTCACTTGTTAAGCCAAACTGCCACCGCAAGGGTCAGTAGGAAGATTTGCAGGAACCTCTGTATTGCGTTGATCTTAGTATTGTTTTGGCTTTTCTCTTTTCCATTTCATCATGCATTTGTCCACCTGCACTTCATTTTTTTCTCCTGCTGAATGTCCTGCTATTCGTTTTATATTTTTTCCGACCTTTATTTTGATAATGATGATAGCATGACAACTAATATTTTAGCAGGTTGACTTGTTAAAACCTATACAGTCTGTTATCCTTGATTTCCTTTATGGTTGCTTGCGATATACCTTTGTTTTCAAACGGTGGAATCACATGACATGGCACAAAAATCTAGTCTCTTCTTCAAATTCACCAAAGATTCCTCAATAGTTGTCCTGTTATCCATCATCTTTTCAAGTGTTTCAGCCCCAAAATTTTAAAGTGGGATTGATATGTTTCACTTGGTTCTATCTTTGAAATAGTGCTTCTGGGAATAAATATTTTTTCTTGTGCAATGTCATAGTAAAGTTAAGATCTAACTGATTTTTTATGGTGTAATTGTTGTGCAATCTACACTGAATGCCGTTCTTGGGTTCTTTCGACTTGCATTTTGTACCAACCCACTGCATTAATGATCATTTTTGCGCAAGTTTTTTCTCTCTTTTACATTTGATGGTGGGTGATATTCTACTTGATGAGCCAATGGAAGCTATTCTCTTTGAGCTTAACCTTTGATTAGATAGAGAAGCTATTGAATAGATTCAGTGCTCTGTTCCATCTTCCACATTCTTTCGAACGTTTTCATTGCAAGTGCAGGTTTCTTTCGTTTTCATGAAGTTGAGCCGTTCACGCGAGCAACGATTTAATTTTTACACCTAAGGTTGCCAGAGCTGGACGTTTTGGAACAAAGGGACTGGCGATCTCGTTCATATCCGAAGAAAACGATGCCAAAGTCTTGAATGATGTTCAGGATCGATTTGAAGTAAACGTTAGTCCGCTTCCAGCTGAAATTGACATGTCCACTTATAGTAAGTTCCGTTTTGTTCTATTATCTTATTGTTCGATGCCGTTAAGGATATTTTCCAATGCTACTTGATTTATGATCAGTACTTTCGTTCTGCAAGTTAGCTGGCATAGTGGTTACTCTTTTTGGAATGATTTTTATCAAGCTATTCAGTTCAAACTGCCAATTGAAAAAGTGATACCTTAATGATGAAATTTTTCCCCTTTTAGTCGAAGGATACGAAGCACAACGATAGAAGGCAAAGTCTCTATGTACAAAGTCGAAACATTCTTTATACTATGGAAGTAAATACGAACTCGTTTTTAGCTTTATTTCACTGGGTCATTGTATCTTTTATTTTTGTTTTGTTTTAAATCGTTGCTATCAATCATTGTTTCCTGTCTTGATGCAAAGGAACACGGTAACCAACTTCAATAAAAAGCACTTCTTTTTTGTGTTATGATATCCTTTTTATAATGAATACTATGTGGGGGAAGCATGGCATGGACAGAACATTGATCCCTAACATCACGATTCCATACAGATTGGAATCGCATAGTATTGTGCGTACCGCCAGACAGGGATAAGCAAGAAGATGGAAGATGTACTTAAATCATACTCGACAATAATCGTTAGAATCACTCAATCGCTGATCAGAGTGACCAAGGCATTGATTAATCATCATCACTAAAATCGTTGTTGCCTCTATCGGCTACATTTACATATTGTAGAAGGGCATCTGCCAATGGCACAGTTCTGTCTGCACCATCTATTCATATTGACACTACCAGTCCACGCTCCAATGGCCCTGCAGTCTTTCCTTTCTGCAGTAGGTGCATCTGTTACAACAACTGGTGGCTTCTTCGTGACATTCGGCTTTGGTTTCGGTGCTCCCTTGGCCACGATTTTGACATCAGCGCAATTGATGAAGTGCTCTTGCTTGCCCTTTCCGATCCCGCATCCTGTGCTGTCACAATCCCAGTTGTTCCCTGCACTGTACCACCATTGAATGACACATTGCTCGCATACCAACCCTCGTGGCAACTTCAGCTGCATTCTGAACACTTGGTCACCTGAACCTTGCGGGATTTGATACCTTGTGCCCCCACCAACGAGCTCCATCAGCTGGCCGTTAAGTCTCCCCCTGTTGTCTCCGGTCGCCGGTTGCTTGGTCAATTTGGCGATTCTGAACTCGAACCAGCCTTGGTGATTGGACGTCAGATCAACTGCAATGTCCACAACTTGTCCTTGCTCATAGACCTCACCAATCACGCCTTTGGCGTACTTGCCTGGGTAGATGTGTTTTGCCACGCCAGCAGGATCCCCGCAAACCCCGCATTTGCCTTTGTTTCTCTGCCAGTGCACGCTGAAGCCCCCGCAGTTCAACTCATTGTCGTTATAATTTGCAGGGTTGTCAAAGCCGAATCTCCACATGGCATTTCTTGCCGGCGGTTCGATAAGCCGACCATGGCCGTTGGCCAGGTGAAAGGAAGCTACCAAAGTGAGAAGGCAGATAATAGACATCATTGCTTTGTAATGAAATGCAGACTACTCTGCGTGTCCTGTTTCGTGCCTAGTTATAATTTCGATTGAAAACCGATACTCAAGAAAGCACGTTGAAGCACTTACTCGTCTCTGTAAGTTAATTTAAGAATGTCGAGTTTCTGAGCCCGCCACGTGAAGTAAAGTCAAATATTTTAACAGGTTTTTGTGTTCCTAACTATCACAGAAATTTCGAAATGGGATTTTTTGTGTTTTTTGGTGCACACAGTGTAATGATGAAAAATAGGTATTATGTAAGAGAGACGTTCAACCAAAATGAGGGGTATTTGAATGGGGGCAGTGCTCCCCGAAAGGTAGTGTCATCCCAAGAACATGCAACTTATGGAACGTCTTGCCTTCTTCTTGCTTTCCTGAGTCCTACAATTTGCCATCTTTCAAATCTAAGATTGATAAAATTGATCTCATCTCTCTATCCTCTTAGCTGCTCGCTTTCTTCTTTCTTCCTTTGTTGGGGCTTTGTATAGGCAAATATGGCCTTTCCTCAGCATAACCCACTAAAAAAAAAAGTGTGATTTCACTTAATGGCTCGTCTGCCATTGTATAGTAGTGTTCCAGACTCATCCACCAACCGTAGGAGAATCTATTTAACGATTCAAAGATGAGTATACAGTCAGGAGATTCGCAAGTCTGTCGCGTATTCATCCTGAACATTGGATCTGGCTAATCCATAGCACACCCGATTCGAAAAACAGTGGCTGGGCTCCAAGTCTTAAGTCTTTGTAGTGAAGTGTATTCTATGATACTCCCCTCTGATCTCTGAATTCGCTTTATTGATATGGATTTGACCTAATCAAAAGCCTTCAATGGTTTGGTGTATTTTTGTACACTTCAAAAACTGCTAGCTTACTATCGTAGTCTTCGCTTATTATGCCAACGTGGAGTCGAAAAAGGGAAGTTTATCTACAGCAACCTCTGTCTAATTCGAACGCGTGTGATTCGAACTTTAGCTTATTTGAACAACATTTTCAGGTCCTCTAAAAATCTCCCAACAAAAACTTTTATAATTTGAATCACTGTGATTCGAACTTTTTGTAATTCTAAAACTTTCACGATCCCCCATAGAGTTTGATATGTTTTTGTATTATCGAGTTCGATGTAATTGACCGAACAATTGTCCTTGACGTTTCATAGTCACGCGAGTAAATGATAATGGATGCTAGTTTGCGCATATTTTCCTACTGCGTGATTAATTCGCTTCGATTTTAATGACTCAAATGCGAAATAAAGACTATCTGATGTTTGCGAAACAAACGAATACCAAGATACTGGAAGTAAATAGCTTATCAATTTATTCGTCTTTAGCTGTTTTATATAGCATTAACACGAAAGGGACATTTTTTAAGTCTCTTGTGCAGGAAGCTTTGTTAAAGACAACTAGAAAAGTAGATAATCGGTAACTGTTATCAGTATTCCTCCGATTTTTTTCTATTTATTTCTAATTTTGTTACCTTTTCTATTTCCTTCCAAATTCTGCAACTTCCGAAAGTAGAATATTTCCTTCCAGGTGAAAGCACTTCATGGTGCGGAAGCAAAAACATAAGAAGAGGGGCTTGGGGATGAGCTGTTGTTGTGTTGTTTGTAACCAAGGGAGACAAAGATCAAAAGGATTCCTAGCGAAGCAGTTGTTTGTGCATTTGGGTCCTAAAAACGATTGAAGATGCCACCGAAGAAAAAGAAGGGTAAAAAGAGCGGCAAAAGGAAAAAGAGTGGAAAGAGTGCCAAGCTTTTGCCTTTGGTAGAGTCCATTTCAGAACTTACGAAGGAGTTCTACTTGATACAAATTCGAGATCTTGAATTGAGGTTGGTACGTTACCAGAAGAAATGTGACCAACTTGAGTTGAAAAACAAGGAATACGAGGATAATTTTGAGCAACATTCAACTGATAAAAAAGAAATAGTTTCGTTTTTGAAGAAACAGCTTGAGCATCGTGCTGATGAAATTGCAGATTTGCAAGAGAGGTTGATAGGATTGCAGCAAGCGAAGGACACCGAGAAAGATCATTATGAAGTACAATTAGCAACACTTAGGACAGAGATGCAAGAAATCAAAGACCAGCTGACCTCCGAAAATATGGTACTGGGAGGAAAGCTTGCATCTCTGGAGGAATTTCGTGTTCAAAAAGAAGAGCTGCTTGCTAAGTTTGCAAAGTTGCAAGACCAGCTTGTTGAGCAGGAACAGGCCCATAATGACCAGATCTACAACTTAGAGAAGAAAGCAGTTGTTGACAAGGACAGGTAATCGAGTCAAATATTTGATAAAATTCTGCTTTAAAAGTCATCCCTAACCAAATTAGCTGGCAACTTGAAGCTGATAGGGGCAGTGGTGAAGTGGTTAGAGAACACAACTATTGATTTGAAGGCTCCATGCATGAACCACATCTCTTTCCATTACTGACTGTCTGCCTATCTATCTACCTATCTATCTATCTATCTATCTATCTATCTATCTATCTATCTATCTATCTATCTATCTATCTATCTATCTATCCATCTATCTATCTATCTATGGCTATCTATCTATCTATCTATCTATCTATCTATCTATCCATCTATCTATGGCTATCTATGGCTATCTATCTATCTATCTATCTATCTATCTATCTATCTATCTATCTATCTATCTATCTATCTATCTATCTATCCATCTATCTATGGCTATCTATGGCTATCTATCTATCTATATATCTATCTATCTATCTATCTATCTATCTATCTATCTATCCATCTATCTATGGCTATCTATGGCTATCTATCTATCTATCTATCTATATATCTATCTATCTATCTATCTATCTATCTATCTATCTATCTATCTATCTATCTATCTATCTATCAGTAAATGAGTACCCAGCATGAAGCTAGGGGTATTGTACGGTGAGAAGGAAACTGCCCACCCTACACCACAACAGTATGGCTCAGGATGGTACCTGTAGCAAGTTGATCCCCCAAGTTTGTTCCTAGTAATTCAAGCTGCCTTGCTATGTGCAGTCAATGCAAAAATTCTTACAGCTATATTCCTGTGTATTAAGTATCTTGCCAATATTGTTTTTTGTAAGCATCCGTATTGTATTTTTGTAGACTGAAGAAGGAGATGATTGTAAGGGTAAACACAGTTGCATCAGAGTTCCGGAAAGTGTCAAATAAGCAAATGGCAGAGACAACAAAACGGACATTGAGAGAAAATGTTGCAATCAATGCACAACTTGGCAAAATGTCAGATAAAACAATGGAGTTGATTCAGGAGAATGATGAGCTGAGGGAAAAGGAGAAAGAAGATCGTCTTCAAACAGAAATGTCAGAACATAAAGAACGGGAAATTATGCTCAAGAATGCTAGTAATCTTAAAGTGAGCAGAAATTTTTGTGATATCAAGATAGCCAGCAGTTAAAGTTGAATATTAACCAGTTAGCCTTCAGGGAGATAGGACAGCGGCAGGTTAATTCCTTGCGATTTGGTCCTAACAGTTCTACTAACTTGTCTTCAAGCAATACAGATCCACTGGAAGAAAACAGCAAAGCTAGACTATTGTATCTTGTAGCTAGCATATCTTCTTCTATAGTTTTCTACCTATTATCCAAAGGTCCAAAGGTGCATTTTTGCTCACTGAGAAGCTTTTTGCTTTTTGAGCAGTGTCCTAGTCCTTTCCCTCTTTGTGACCACACTTTGTGTTCCCTAGACCTGTAATTACAGAGATACAGAAAGCTAGCAATTCTTCTCACTTATAGGGAAAGTTTAGGAGAGGGTGGACTCAAACCGCTATCTGAAGGATCAATTTGTAATAATCTTTCTACTAAGCTATCCTGACACCTGACACATGACACCTAGCTTGCATCTCTGTTGACTTACTCTCTGGTAGACCTAGAGCTGTACTTATAAGCTATAGTTAAACCCCAACCTTTATATGATTTTTGGTGAGCATCACACTAGATTTCCCAACATAGATTGGATTTTACAGATATAAAACTAGACACCCTCCCAGGTTTAAATCCTCTTGTCTGAGAAAGGCTTCAGACGTTATTTGTCTATGATTTTCTGAGGCTGTGCTATATATTTGTATGCTCTCTCTATTTGAGTATTCAAACACCGATCCACTGCCAGGTGGTGGCATACATTTGATGCAGACAACACTGTGCTCAAGAAGCAGCCACCCAGGATGCTCAATGAATGAGATGATCATCATGTCTGGCTAATTAGGTTTGCTGGCAAGAATGCCACCTAGTCATAGATAATTTATCAATTCATCCTGCAAGACAGGAAAAAACCTTAGTTTTTGTGGCAAACCCAAACAGGAAAAGCCGGCAGAAAACAACAACAAGCAGTAGTCTATGTTGGTGGTTTGAATTTGATCACCTTCTGTTTTTAGGTCATCCGAATGCTGACTGAGAAGGCAAAGAGGCAAGACGCAGCGCTAGTTGAGTACAAATCACATGAGATGGAGTTTTTGAAAATGCAAGAGGAGTATGAAATGTTGAAAAGTAGCATAGAGAAAGTAGAAGACAAGTTTCAGACTGAAAAGAAAATGAATGAAGAATTGAAAGAGGATTTTAGAAACAGCAAATCTGAATATGACCAGTTGATAATAGATCATGATAAGTTATTGACTACTCTCTCTGTGTGTGCTCAAACCATCAAAAGCTCACTACAGGTAAGAATTAATTTTTAATGTCAAATATTTATTTCTATTCGGTTATGCTTGCCTCCTTTCAAATCTAAAATCAATAAACTTGATTTTATCTCCCTCCTTCTACCCTTTCACTTTCTTCCTTTTGTTGGCTTTATAGAGGCTACCATGTCCTTTCTCTAGCATAACTCACTGAAGCATTTCATCAACATCATCATAAGCTGTTCATGTTGTTGGGGCTTTGTATAGGCCACCATAGCCTTTCCTCAACACAACCCACTAAAAAATGCCACTGCAGGCAGATAACCTCAACATCTGATGCCAGTTGCTCCTCTCTTGAGCAATTTGCATCCAGGTAGTGCCACACTTTTTCTCTATGCTGTCTCTCCATCTCTTTCCTGATCTACCTTTCCTTCATTTTCTCTCCCTTGGGATCCAACAAAATTGAGAAATAATTCATGTAAGTGTCAGATTACATACGGGCTTTCATTACTGTTACACATGAATTGACAGACCATAAGATTTGTTTTACTATTCAGATGTATTTAGTGTTAGACCTGTCTAGATCTGTGAACTGTTAAGCAATAGGCTGCCCTTTGCATCTTAGACTCAATCTGGTAAGCTATGTTCAGAGGGATTGGCTCGGAGGGAAGCAACACTGCAGAGACTTGTTGACATCTTAGACCTTGCTGCAAAAGAAGGTTGTGGTTTGATATTTGATGATATTGCACCATCATTCATCAAAAAGGCTCCATTATCTAAAAAAATATCTGCAAAGAATTACAAGGCAAAGCCAGGGTATGGAATGTTTTTTGTTTCTCAAGAATCTGTTAGTCTTAATTCAAATGCTTTCCTAAAGCGTTTTCTTTCAGTACACATATTAAATTTCCCCTACATGCAATATTACCTCAATACACTATTTACATACAAAGATTATAAATTGCAAAGTACATGCATGCAATAATGTACAGGAGATAGGATTATGCAAGATCTTGCACACAGGAGAATCTCTGTATATGAAGCTTTCTTGATAAGGAAGACACTGATGGACTTATTTAGAGAGTTAATTCTAGGACACTTTAAAGCTTTGCAGATTGATTAGTATCCTGGTTCTTCTGCTCAACTTGACAGCATCTTACCCTAGCCCTAACCCTAAAGTAGATTTTAGAATACAGGGAAGCTATGTTTATACAGCAGTTTTCTTAACCTTCCTCTTGTTAAAACAATGTGTTATGATTCTTGTATTCATGACATTACAGAGACCTGGTGACTCTCCTCATTTAAGTAAAAAAAAGCTTGCTTGATTTGATAGTAAAATAGAAAAAATCAATGTTTGAAAGCAGCTCATAATATTTTTTAAAGAGTATTAATTTTTCTGTGTTTTCTTCCTTCCTTTTCATTTAGAATTGCCTCGCATTACCAAATTGGTGACCTTGGTCTTGTTCCAGGAGCTGTTTCAGCAACCCCGCCAAAATATCATGTTAGAAATTTCATCTCAGAGACCCTTGTTCAAAAAGAGGTACAAGTTTTGAGTTAATTCTCTGCCTATCATTAGTTTGTCATATGGTCTTAGGCATCAGCAAAGTTGTAGGGTTTGGTTTGAATACAATTTCTAGGTGTGTTGTGGGTTTTCATCATCATTCTTAAAGTAGACTTTTTGGATACTGAGGAGCTATTCTTATCGAGCAGTCTTCTCGTCGTTCCTCTCGATGTGACTACACCTTGTGGTTCTTATGCTTGAAATTAGAGAGAGCTAATGACTTCCCTTCTTTGAAGTGAAGTTCTGGCAACAGCATATTTGTCTACTATTAAGGACTGCTGTTAGTGACTAGCAACAGTCAATGTATCATCCTTTTTTTCTCGTTTTTTTGCCCTTTTCAACCAACGCCTCTAAGGGGACCATTATGGAGAAAAGGGCAGATTGGCCTTTCAATGCTATCCCTGCCACTGAAATTAGGAGCGTTTGTCTTTGTCTTTAGTTGTCATTTTTGTACTTGATTCTTTTTAACTTTTACAACTGCTAAATAAAATAAATGTGGCAAACTATACATACTGAGCTATTGCTGTTTGAATTCAGAGATGAAGGCTCAACATGTTACTGTCACTTTTGAAAGATCCGTTTCGTTGTGTCCTGTTCTGTTTCTAGTCATGAGCTAATACAAAAACGTGTCCGGTTAGTATTATTTGAGGATCATTGCCATTTTGTGTTCAAAGAAACTTGCTTAGAACAAGCTTGGGTTAGAAATGTTGGTAGTGAGCCGATATGAATTGAGGGGCTTTTGGTGTTGCTCTGGAAGAACTGTATGCCAATAAAAGTTCCCCATGGAGTCATATTTGGTTGCCAAGGCTCTTTAAGAATAACCAATTACTTTTATTTTGCAAAATCTATTGTGAAATTGTCAGTGGCATTGATTGTAGCTATAAATCAAGGATCAGTTCCATGTGACTGGACAAAAGCAAATGTCACACCATTGTCTAAAAAAGGTGACAGGTCAAACCCTGGTAATTACCGACCAATTTCTCTAACTTGTGTAGCCAGCAAGGTTGAGGGCTACTAACGAAAGACAGGAAACCAAAACTTCTTAGTTAATGAGCGAGAATGCCCTCAAGGAAGTTGATGATAAAAAGTACCTCGGTATAACAGTTAATGATAAATTGAAATGGAACAAACAAGTTCAAGCCGTATGCGCAAAAGCAAACAACACTTTTGAGTCTTTTGCGCAGAAACATGGGGTCTTGCCCACGTGCTGTAACACAGAGTTGATGTACGTCACTTGTAAGACCAATTTTAGAATATTCCTCCACCGTTTGGGATCCTTATAGCAAGCAAAACGTCAATAGATAGAGATGGTACAAAGGAGGGCTGCCATATTCTTTGTAGGAAATTATAGCTACTATGCAAGTCGTACAGCAATGATTAAAGATTTAGGATGGCAGTCATTCGCTGAACGTAGAGCAAAAGCAATGATGATGTACAAAATTAGATAGGTAGGTAGGTAGGTAGGTAGGTAGGTAGGTAGGTAGGTAGGTAGGTAGGTAGGTAGGTAGGTAGGTAGGTAGGTAGGTAGGTATGTAGCTAGGTAGGTAGGTAGGTAGGTAGGTAGGTAGGTAGGTAGGTAGGTAGGTATGTAGCTAGGTAGGTAGGTAGGTAGGTAGGTAGGTAGGTAGGTAGGTAGGTAGGTAGGTAGGTAGGTAGGTAGGTAGGTAGGTAGGTAGCTAGCTAGCTAGATAGATAGATAGATAGATAGATAGATAGATAGATAGATAGATAGATAGATGGATAGATAGATAGATAGATAGATAGATAGATAGATAGATAGATAGATAGATAGATAGATAGATAGATAGAAAGATAGAAAGATAGATAGATAGATAGATAGATAGATAGATAGATAGATAGATAGATAGATAGATAGATAGATAGATAGATAGATAGATAGATAGATAGATAGATAGATAGATAGATAGATAGATAGATAGATAGATAGATAGATAGATAGATAGATAGATAGATAGATAGATAGATAGATAGATAGATAGATAGATAGATAGATAGATAGATAGATAGATAGATAGATAGATAGATAGATAGATAGATAGATAGATAGATAGATAGATAGATAGATAGATAGATAGATAGATAGATGATAGGTGATATTATCTTGTGTCGCTTCCCGCCGTAAATGATGCATGCAGATATCATTTCTGTCATACATCACCAGAATTAGTTGTTATAAGAGAAGCTACGTTTTCGTAAATGTTTGCAAATTTTTGCTCTAATCGCTTTTTTGCTTTCATTGCTTCATTGCTTTCCCCTTTTTTTCAGTTGAAGCCAAGCTTCAAGAAATCAAGATCAGAAGCAAGCAAAGATAATATGTCCATCAACCATCATCAGCCTCCCAACTTGAAACCGGTAAAACTCCCAGCATTATGATTAGCAATGCTGATAAGTAGAACATTTTTGGATATATAGATATATTTATATATCTATTCATATATATATATATATATATATATATATATATACATATATATATATATATATATATATATGTAATGTATATAGTAATCAATAAGAGTATCAAAACATATGTGAAATGCGTATTTCTCCACCTACTCGCGATTGTAAGCCGTGTTTTGTGAATCTGAGTGTTTTGATAGCATCGAATATGCAGCTTGATCTTATTGAATGTACATATTGCCCCATGGAGACGTTTCTCTTCATGAATGAGCTAAAATAGATATGATTATCTGTCACAAAATTCACCATGCCCATTCCTTCTGTGTTTTTATCAAAAGCAGATCGTTTCTGATTTTCTCATGGACCAAGTGTCATTCTGTGATGGAGATAGTTCTCTCGTAATTTTATCTCGCTTTAATGCATCATCAGACACCGATATTATTTATCTTTCCTAAATTTACTCAGTAAACTACATGGCATACTCTAGTTTAGGCGTGGCATAAATCAGAAAGAGAACCCCGATCTTTTCTTGGGAAATGGATCTCTGAATAAATTGCCCATCATTCTCGACTCCAAGCCTAGGAGAGACCAGAGACTCGGCTTCAAGTATTTCAATGGAAGCTCATTTCTATGAGATGGTTTCCCCGTGCCTTTCTCGACGTTAGTATTCTGCTGAGACTAGTGTGGCATTCGAATGTACATCCCTTGGGATACAAGTCCACACGCTGAACAACTACCCTACAGCAGCCACTACTAAATAGTTGCGGTCAGTTCTAGAAGCGAGGATCAACCTCCTTCAATTCACTCTTCATGGAATGAAGCGATCATGAGATACTTGGTAGGATTTTATCTAGCTATATCTAATTTCATAATTCTATGTTTCCTGCGGTGCAAGATACTTTTATCTTACAGATAAATTTCAAGCTGTTGATAAGAAATTGCGATTCTGTCATTAATTAGAGCGAAAGTTCACGTTTTCCATGTTAATAAGGCAACAGAGCCAAGTTTCCAGGGGTTACTCGTTGAAAACTCGAATAATCTAAGTGCTCTCCAAAATCTAACAGCTGTTAACTGCAACCTTATGAAATCTTGCGAGTCCTCGAGTTAATTTTTCAAATACGCAATTATTAGCTCACGAATGTCCCAAGTGTTTGTTTAAGTAGGCTGATTTTCATGCGTCCTACATTTGAACAGCTTCTCCTCTGAACGTTCTTTCATCAGATGTATTCCCCAATTTAACATTTGAAAACGGAGCTTTATAGAGACAGTCGATACTGAGTGTGGTCCACTTCATTGCAAGATGCATTGTGTTCTGGCAGCGTTTGTTGCATTCGGGCTATTCAGTAGCACCGCTGGTCATGGCATGATGCTGGAGCCAGCATCAAGGAATTCCATGTGGCGGAAGGGGTTTCCGAACCCACGCAACTATAACGACAACGAGCAGAACTGCGGAGGGTTCAGCACTCAATGGATGAAGAACAAAGGGAAATGTGGAGTCTGTGGAGATCCGTACCACATGGCTAAGCAGCCTCACAATGACGGAGGAAAGTATGCGAATGGCATCATCGCAAAGGTATACAAACGAGGTCAGTCGATTGATCTCGAAGTCAAGCTAACTAGCAATCACCAGGGGTGGTTTGAGTTCAGAATTGGAGAGTACAACAACAAAAATATCGAAGGAGACGAAATGGGAAAGCTTAAAGGACACCTTTTACGGCTGCGAAATGGTGGAACAAGGTATCAGCTGCCTCGAGGCTCTGGCAACGACGTTTTTAAGATAGCAGCTACATTGCCTAGTGATTTGGTATGCGAGAGGTGCGTCGTGCAATGGTGGTATAGAGCAGGTAACAACTGGGACTGCGACAAGAGTGGCTGTGGTATAGGGCGTGGCAAGCAAGAGCATTTCGTGAATTGCGCCGACGTCAAAATCACCCCATGAAAAAGAGAGTCGCTTTTATCTGATTTGATTATCTAACAGTCTATTTTGTTCACAAAAAGAAGCAATCGCGTAAGGAATAGAAATAACATGTTATGTTTGATAAAACCATCGAGCGTAACAGCTGTGCAAAAGTGTGCAACAGAATCTATTATTCACGGCATTCAATATAAATTCTTTACTTCGATTCAATTTTTAATGAAAATTATGGCAAATAGTAGAACGGCTTATTTCTTGGGCAACCTTTGACAACAACAAAATGGCTTAACAAAAATAGAAGAACAAGCTACGGGACACTGAACATTTCTGCATGCGATCCTCGTCAGAGTAAAGGCTTTTTTCATATACATTGTTAATGAACAGAACACTGAGAAGCTGTTTGCTTATCAAGCAGTGTCCAGGTCCTTCCTCTCGACGTGATTCCGTGATTCTGTGATTCGTGATTCGTGATTCCGTGATTCCTACGCCTGGAATTACAGAGAGCTAGCGACTAGCCTTACTCTGAGTAAAATTTTAGCTTACGGTGGATTCGAACCACTGACCATAGAATCAGTACGCACAAACCTTACCACTGAGCTAGATAATGTAAGATAATAGCCGAATAATGTTGACAAAGAAACTTACAATCAAATGCGTTTGGACGCTGATTTTTCAAACAGGCAGTCGATCAATCGAATAGATGAAGCACTTTCAGAGCTTTTCATCTGTATCTTCTTTTAAGTCCATAGAGTTATTTCGGCCGTAACCTCACATCCCTTGCTTTGATGAGTATTGGATGAAATGATGCGCATTGCGACAAATTCAATTCCCATTTCCTGTGACTGCATTAATGTTCTACATTCACAAGAGCTTAAACGAATAAGGAAGTTTCATGATACTGAGTCCCGACAGTTAACGATTTTATTTTGTGTTACGCGGAGCATGGAGACTTGCCTTCAGATAACCATGATTTTCAAGCATTTTTCATACCTTCTACGTAACATTGGAAGTCGCATTTTGGGACACTGAGAAGCAAGGTTTAAGCCTGGTTTCCATGTAATCGTAACTGACGGGAGGTCACCTCTGATGTCTGCGATCCATAATGTCGCAGGCATCGCAGGCAAATATTTTTAATGGAAACGCTCGCCTCCGCCATCGGTCAGTTACGATTACATGGAAACCAGGCTTTATGGAGCTGTGTCTTGCTCGTCTTTTTCTCATAAAGGGACGTCATTTAAAGATTCCTATGATTCGTGAATTTTAAGAAAGATTTTAGAGACCTGAGAGGCTATGCTTATCAAGCAGCATAATTGCCGTTTCTCAAAATGCGACGTTCTTTCAAGATTCCTATATTTTTAAATATTTTTGGAGGCGGATAATCTTTTTTGCTTATCGATCAGTATCCTACTCCTTCCTCTAGATGGGATCAGACTCCTTGACCCGTATATCTAAAGAAACCTAAATGTTATGGGCGACACCGATTATAGCAGCAAGGACATTCGAAAGGTCGCAGAAGATCGAGACAGTTTGAGACTAGAGGTGGAAGGGTTGAACTGCTAACTCCGGATGTTAGGCGGTGATAAAGAGTTGAAGGATACTCGTTTATCCATTTATTTATCCATCGATCTATCGATCTATCTATCGATCTATCTACTTATGTGTCTATCTATCTATCAATCTATCTATCTATCTATCTGTCTATCTATCTATCTTTCTATCTATCTATCTATCTATCTATCTATCTATCTATCTATCTATCTATCTATCTATCTGTCTATCTATCTATCTATCTATCTATCTATCTATCTATAATTCTGTCAATAAGCCATTACTAGGAAAGGCCTTGTGTTAATTTAAACTTCTTTTCCCTGCACTTGACAGCTGAATAAGAGCACACAGATACGAGCAGAAGAAGAAGAGACGTCCCAGCAAGACATATGAACATGGCTGAGAAGTAGGCGATGGAATATTTTGTGTCGTGTATACTTTTGCTGTTGCGGCATGAAGGTCCCATCCATTTTTTGAAAAGCTTCAAGACTATCCCCGCGTCGACGTATTTGATGAACTTTCGCGACATGACGTCTTTCCACGGAGAGCCCTTCTGTAGTGCAAATCCTAGCATCATTTCTGCATTTTTCAAGTACATGAGCGATAGCAAGCAATTTCGCTCCCTGTTCACGTAATGTTGCAAAACATGAGAATCGAAAATGAATCCATCAAGCTCCCTAAAAACGAAAGGAATAGACTAGTGAGATTTTCTAATGCCAAAGCAGTTTGTGAGTAGCTAGCATCTTGCACATAACACATGAATGCCTGCTGAAGGCCCCGACTCAAGGACACAGTTAATCGCATTTTTGGATGCCCTTTATCAGTTTACCCAGAAATATATGGCTACTTGATATGAAGCTTATTGTAAAGTATGGCAGAGAAAGTAACTGGTCGCTAACAAGTTGCTCCCCAACACTTGCTTCTACCATGGTACTTGATCCTGTGCTGTCTGGATAAAAGTGGAGAACTCCATACCTATGCTTGATAATATCTTGGCATTTACTTGCTGGCTTTCTCAGAGATCTCCACAAAGAAGTTCTCCCCAGCATGGTCAGTTCCTATATCAATGCGAAAAAGAGTTGTTGTGCATAGTAGTATTGTATACACTTACCCATTAAGAAGTTTCCTCACTCCTTCATCGCTATCTTTCGTATTGTATTTCTTGATAAACCTGAATATTTTCTCTAGCCGTGGCTCCTCCCGAAAGTAAGATTCAGTTGATGAGTCTGTCACGGTAGCGAATTTGAACTTAGCTGTTGGATTCTTCATCTATTGAGCAAAGTAGGTTATCAAAACTTATTATACTTGATAATCTAAACGTATGTTAAATTGCGAATCAAACAATTTTAAGATAAACCATTCTAATGCGAACACTGACAATGACTGCTCGCCATTTTCTATTTTTGATGGAAACTTTTCGGTGTCATCTTCAGTCATCAAAATACAACTAGACGCTGATACTGCTAAGACAAAATGATGCAACCTCCCTTCCAACTGAAAAACTGCGCTGCATACTCGATCTCGAGTGTAGAAGAAACCAGAGACAGGTCTCTGAGTTTTTTCTAGGGAAGTGGAATTCAAGAGGCGGCTTCCCGTTGTCTTCCTCACCAATGGCGTTTTGAAAGTGACACATGGAGGAATCGAACTGACAATCCATTTGTCGTGAGCCCGCATGCTTAACCACTGCGCAACGGCACCATCCTTTCCAACATTCATCATTATGAAGAAGTGCTTTATTTATGACAATTTAATCATCAACTTAAAAAATGTTTGAAGAACCTGGGCATTATGATCTGCAATTAAGTATAAGATGTAACGACATAAAGAGAAGAGTCTCCTAATGTATTGTAAAAAATCATTATGATAGAAAGATCGTGAAAGAATTCTAAATGCTTAGTCGAGTATGATTTAATAGCATACAATTTCCAAAAGGCTAAGCTAAACAGAGCAGGAGAATGCGATGGCTCATCATAGCTATCCTACTGCCACATGGCAATGGATACAGTGTTGTAGCTATGAAATGTTTCCTTCAAATTACAATCTTTCATTTCTAGGCTCAAGAATAAAAACAAAACTTTTGCAATTCTATAGAGAAAAACCACACTAAAAAATCAAGTGAGCAAACAAGACGAAATCAGCATGAAAGCTAAAATTATTTCCGGACTTGTGGACTATGATACTTGAAGCCTTACCCGTTCATCTTGCATCCCTCTGAATGGATCTCTTTCTTCTTGTATCACCGTTGTTGCTGTCATTATTGCCGTGTAAGCTGTCATCCCAACAACCATTCCAAACGCAACAAGAAGAGCAGCCAGTCTAGCACCAACACCAGTCGGATTTCTGCCACCAAGATCCCTTTGAAATGTTATGCCTACCATGTATGTGAATGTCGTCGACAAAAGATTCGTTGAATCAGTTGTGCCTCCATGTACCATTGCTTGACATTTCAGACTTGTCCATTCGTACAGGTATATCATTAATAGACCAATTACGAAAAAGACCCCGAAACCCCATAAGAGATTTCCTTCCAGGGAAGAAAGGAACCTGAAGTTGATGTGATCATGGACCGTCGGTTTTCTGTTTCTTAACAATATCATTCCCTGTTTGACTTCTGAAAATGGTGCAAGAAAGTCGACCGCCTCTGACCTGCCTTTCGTCAACATCAATGGTGCAACAGCAAGGTCAGCCTTTTTACGGTGAACATCTCCAATCAATCCGTTCCACGAACCATTAACTTTGCTCCCATACGAACCATCTTCAACGATGTACACATTCGGTACGAAGTTGAGATCTTTTGCCAACAGCTGAAGCAGCTCGATGGAATGCCCAATGCAGCATGTTCTGTTCCACATTGTCATATTGTTCGCTACCTGTTAATGGAAATCAAAAATGATGATGATGATGATGATGATGCATGAAACTGGTTGGACAAGGAACGCAGACGAAAGTGCTGCTTCAATTCAAACATTTTGCTCTGTAGAAAGTATCGAAAGCAATTAGTTAAGGAATTAATCTTACTTTGAACCAAGTTACGCCAGTCCCCCTAATTCACAGTCATTGAGAATCACAAATGACTTGCAGAACTTTCCAGCCACCCTCCCACCCCCCACCCCTCCCCCCACAAGGCGTGGTGTAATAACTGAACAGCCCCAGAGATATTTCCGTAAGCAGAAAGAAGAAAAACCTTTTTGAACTTGCATGGAACTCCACTGCTGCACTTGTAGTGTCCATGGTCATCCCAATGTTCATATTGCTTTGCCATGTATGTAAATGGCACGGCGATGATGGAAACAACAGTCAATTCTGTTTTTATCAAAACTTTTTTGTGCAATTTCAGCCAATTCATTCCTAATGGACTAATGACAAGACCGTTTCTGCGTGTCCAAGTAAACACTGTGTCCCAATCGCTTTCGTATCTGCCTGTTTGCTGCATCACAGCACCAATTTGCATTGCAGTACCGTTAGTGCAGTTGATTCGATGTTGGACTTGCTTTCCAGATTTCATGCTATCATCATGATTCAAATCACTGTAATCGATCGAATCAAAAAATGCATATCAAGTCGAATTGGGCAGAGTTGAATTGAGTCTCGTCGAAACGAATAGAAACAAGTTAATTCGAAGCAGATCAGGCGAAATCATAAAGTATCAAACGAAATCGAATAGCATGGATGGAAAGCAAGATTGAACAATTTGAATTGAATGAAGAAAAGTCAAATCAAATCATTCCGAATCTTACCATGTCAACGATAGAAGACCCAAATTGAGTCAAATGCAATTAAATTGAATTGACTTAATCATCACATCTAATCACGCAATGTTCAACATCTATGTCAACTCAACCATTTCAGTGTGCATACAGCTAATCTAACAACGATGTTCAAGTAATCTCGATTACCTCATAGCATCAATTACGCTTGATATTTCCTTCCAATTCCATTTATGTTGCCCATCAATTTTCACAAATATATTCATGGTCCTCGTTGGCATTTGTGACCAATGCAACTTCTTTCCGATTTCGATCAGCATCCAAGTCGTATCCAGTCCCATCATTTCGTTCTTACTTGCTATTTTGAAGATCAAGTCAACCATTTCTGCGTTTGCCAATACAATTATGAATCGCGCATTATTGTAGTCAACATCGAAAAGAATCCGTGAAATCTCATCGGTCGATACTGGATTGGTGCTTAACTGAAACCTGGCAACATAACTTTCTAACCTGCTTCCTGATTTAAAAACCTTTGCTCTGACACTTTTGTAAAGTTGTTCGCTGAAAGTTTTCAGCGGGGGCTCATTGGATGTCAGTATGGCAATTTTCTTGAATTCAAAGTGATTGACAATTGCAAGAAATGCTTGCGTGTACTCGTTGTCGCATTCTAAACACGTGCTGGGTCGATGACTGTCGTATGCTGCTTCCTACACGTGAAATAACATTCATAATGATGTATGAAAGAACAAAGTTAAAGTAAACAAATCAAAAACTAAAAGGATTCAAACATCGTTAGAGGAAGATGCAAAGATCCAAAGGTTTGGTGGGTAGATTATTCGAATGAGGAGTCGGCTGCTTTTTTTTTTCTTTTTTTTTTTTTTTAATGGGTTATATTGAGGAAAGGCCATGGTGACCTATACAAAGCCCCAACAAAGGAAGAAAGAAGAAAGCGAGCAGCTAAGAGGATAGAGAGATAAGATCAAGATTATTTACATTAGATTTGAAAGATGGCAAGTTGTAGGACTCAGGAAAGCAAGAAGAAGGCAAGACGTTCCATAAGTTGCATGTTCTCGGGATGAATAATGATTTGTGAGATTACTGCAGGACTTAAAAGTCCAGGACCTAAACAGAGGGAAACAAAGAGAAATTATTTGATAATATTTGAATAGACATGCCGGGGACGCCAATTTTTGGAAAAAGTTTGTAGAAGTCTACGAATTTAGAGATCTCAGGGCCCCAAAGGCCAAGTGGTTTGGGATATGTCGTGGTCTGACTTGATGAATTTCCCACATTGGAGGCATCTT
This sequence comes from Pseudorhiza aurosa, assembly GCA_964026355.1. Taxonomy (NCBI): domain Eukaryota; kingdom Metazoa; phylum Cnidaria; class Scyphozoa; order Rhizostomeae; family Lychnorhizidae; genus Pseudorhiza; species Pseudorhiza aurosa. The sequence continues at coordinate 2,877,143 of OZ032124.1, forward strand.
TTTATGTGGAGATGACTTGAATGGTGATAACAGGACTTCCATTGAGCTGACTATAACGAATGCGAGGCACTCTCATGCCAGTTTCCGGATTCCTTATAATTGTCGCCTAGCAGTATTGCTGCCAATACCTAACTTAGAGTTTAGGCAGTAAATGTTGAAGAACACATAAGGCTTTTTACATTGTATGTGTCCACTGAAATCCCGGAATCCACACACTATCACTGGTCTATATAAAACAGAATCCGCACCCAGCAAGCTAAATGCCGTAACAATATATTCAAATGGGGCCTCAGCAACACCCAACTCTGCCTACACAGCAACGAACCAGAAGCCCCCTGCAACACATACTACGTGAATGCCCTGTCCTACATCTGACGGGTGACGGGGACACAGTGCATCGTGCTGGCAGCGATTTCGATGACTGGGTAGATTCGCTCGGCATCCTCTTGCGACACCTGCAGTCGCATACGAATGAACAAACGAACGAACGGGCCAACGAATGACAACGAATGAACAAACGAATGAACAAACGAACGAAGGACTGCATATGGATGAGTCAGTGTTTCATTGAATTTTCTTTACTTTTGAATTCAAACAGGCCCTTGCTGATAACAGTACTTGTAGTATTGACAAGGTTTATCCTGTGTATAAATATTTCCATTGTCGCTGATATCATTATAGCTGATTGTATAAGGAGCTGAGAAAGGTAGCTTGCAGTTTTGCCTAGAAAAGTTTTGTGGAGGACAGTACGTCAATCACATCTGCTTCCTGACCACCGTATTAAGTATGGAACTTGGTTCTATTTTGTCTGATTTTGATTCTCTCCTTAAGTACTGCGAATGCTCCTGCTAGGTTATCGATCGCTGTAACCTTTCCTCATCACCGATCTCTTAATAAAATACGCTCTTCAATTCTAAAGCAGCAGGCCACAACTTTTTCTAATGACGATGAAGATTCTCAATGAATTGTCATATAGGATTTTTTTGAGGACAACGTGATGTGATATTGGTGGATTGGTTTCAATGAAGTTAAGCTATCTCTCAAGTGCTAATAATTTCGATTTATCTTCCTATTTTAGCTTTTGTTTAATAAGAGATGCTAGCTGGTGGTACTCTCGTTTGGCTGAATACAAGAACAAAATATCACGAGCTTCATTTTGCTTGTATACAATGAATAATTGATATTAGGGCACGACCAATACCAAAGGATACGTCTGGCTTAAGACCTTCCAATGAACTCCATCGATTTTACATCAAATGCTAGTTTATGGTCTTCCAATGAAATCGCCCAATTCTGGACAAAAGAGCGGAAGCATAATTTCATCGCATTGAAGATATCTTCGTCCGACACTCATCAGATAAAAAATGTTGGATAGAAGCCAAAATTAGACAATTGAATTTATCATTATGTGCGTATCAAAAAGTTTGAAACTGAGGGATCGTTACCCGATGATTAATGCCATGATGAGTGTCCTACGAAAAGATTTTTATCATCACGAATCTCTGCTTGTATTGGCCTGTGTAAAGGCCCATTTCCACTTCATTCGCAAGTCGCTAATCGCAAACGCCCACTCATCGCATGCGAGCGTTAGCAGTGTAATTTTCAACGAATCATAATTTTCGGGGTTTTCCAGATGCTCGCATGCAAACATAATTCCCGGATAAGGAGCAAATTTTGTAGCAACACTGTTAACAGTAAAAAGACAGCAATGGACTGTGGTGTAGAGAGGAAAGTATCTTGTCTGTTGAAGGACAATGGAAATAAATGGGGGACTGTGCACTCCAAGTTGCATGGCATGTATCTGGGACAATAATGTTCACCGTGCAATGGCCTGAGCCTGTGAAGTAATGACCAGTTTCATTGGCTGATCTAACAATAAGAAATTGTGCAAAGAACCTTGGACTGATTATCGTATTCGCATCTGTTCGCAAATCGCGGATCGAATCTTTATCTTTAAACTGGATTAAACACTGCAACTTTAGATTAGCTGTTATCGATGTGTGTCCAGTGCTTGCGCCCTCAGATTTACTTCTGAGTACTCATTTACCGACCTCGGAAGGATGGACAGCTGAGTTGACTGTTGGTTTGTGGCTAGTGGTTCCGACGATGGGGATTCGAACCCATGCGAGTAGACCTCGCATGATCTGAAACACGGCGCCTTAACCACTCGGCCACACCACCTTCGATCGGAAATAAAATGCGATTTGCGATTTTCGAATGGATTTGGCAATGGGCCTTGACCGACTAAGATTTGCGCACCAATGCATTTAGTCAAAAATTTATTCCACCTATAAAACTAATTTATCATACAGAAAATTGTATGAAATATTTGAAATAGGCTTAAGTTACTGGAAGAAGTTCCATCGCACATAGGCTTACAATGTGGTATAATAAAATCTTAGTTTTATGATATCTTGGTTTGATGCAATAGCCTGTTCTAGTTTGTTCTAATTTTGCCTTATCTTTATATGAGTTATCGTATCATTTTAGCTTCAAATTTCTAATTTCTCAACATTCGTAATTATTGGTGATTCATTCAACTCAAGCAGTCAGATCATCTCACCCGAATGCAGCTTCTTTTATCCAGTCTCATTAATGTGTTGTTACTGCCGAGTGCTGGTATTCCTTCGGAAACTTCTTGGAACAATCTGCTTGCCAATTGACGAGTAAATAGCAGGGCGTATTCAGATGCATTACCGATAGTCTGAAGTCGGATACTGGCTGATAGCAAAGATCTAAGTCCATCATTTCTCAGAAAAATAGTAGCAACATTTTTTTCTTCTTTGAGCATTGCACTCAAATTCTGACCATTGACTTGGCTGGGAAGAACAGCGACTACATCCTTTCTTCCTGTTCTTGATGAGTGACATCGATGGCAAATGAACGTCAAAGAGACGTAAAGGAGCAATACAAATATCCTCACCTCCATGTTGTCAGAATGAGAGCAACGTACTGTACCTCAAGCATTATTCGTAACACCAGTTTTATTTAATTCTCAATGAATGTGCCCTGATGAATAATTGATTCGAAGAGGTATGGAAAATGACTGCTACTATGCCAAATGGCACGGCGCATCAATAAAACATCTTCCTATTTCAATAAAGTAACTGCAGTTGCCATGGGCAGCCAGAAGCGTGTGCAAAAATCATGTCTGGAAATGCAATGATACTATATCAAAGATTCTAACTAATTAATTCGTGTGGTGATTGATTGCCCTATCATTCGCACAATCAGCGATCAATGAAAGAACCGATTGAATGGTTTTGATTCAATTGATTAGATTATTCTTTGAATGTTCGATTGATAGATTTACTAAATTTTTTATTGATTAAAGCTTGATTTTACGATTAGGGGACTGAATGATTGCTTGATTAAAATATTGATTAAAGTTTGTATGATTGTCTGATGGATTTATTAATCCATAAATTAACTGCTTGATTGATTGATTGATTGATTGATTGCTTCCTAGACTCGGTCAACAATTCACTGATTAAGTGTTTCATAGACAATGAGTGCTAGTGATTTTATGTTTTTTCTATCAAATAGAAATTACTTTTGAAACTGCGTTTGCAATTCAGAAATGTTTGATTATCAATGATTCAAGATTGCGTTTTTGACATTAAGAAATGCTCATTATGGGCGATGTGCAATAATATTTGAAAATAAGGAAACAGCTCTAGCGGGCTATGCCAAGCTCACACTTTACATAAATGAAACAAGGCTATATACATGCCGAAATTTATCACAATGGTGCATTGGTGAAAAAGACGGAGAAACTGTGTGCACTCTAATTAATAATTTCAATTGAAATATGAAACGGCTTTCTTAATCTGCAAACTGCAAGCAGGTTGATTTCACCAACATGAAACTGAAAATCTGCATCAACCTAACTCTAATCTTATCCTCTCGTTGTGTGAGGTGCAGAGACATTGAGAGTTGGAAGCAACGAATATGCTATCGCCATGCAGAATCATGATGAATAGGCCATTCTTTTTCATTCAAGGCGATGACATATTGGGAAACTCTTCTTCAAATAGTGAAGAATCGCCTTCCTTGATTTCATTGATGAATGAGGAAGAGCTTTTGAGATCAAATTACATCTTCCCCTTCCTCTTTTGAAGCAAGCACTTTTCCTGATACTCTCAAAATAGCTAAGGTGATACCAGTATTTAGAAAAGGCCTCAGTACCAAAAAATCAAATTATAGCCCAAATTTCTTTGCTCTCTACCTTAAGCAAAGTATTTGAAAAGTAATGCATCGAAGTCTCAATAAATTTATTGAAGTAGGCGAATTACTGCTTCACATGCAGCTTGGTTTTTGCAATGGCCATTGAACTGACCATGCCCTTGTTGGCTTAACAGAGAACATAAAGGTGTCATTAGACAATAATAGATTTGGCTTTGGGATATATATTCATTGATCTCCAAAAGGCCTTTGATACTGTTAATCACAGCATTCCTTTGAAAAAGCTAGAATATTATGGAATCAGATGAAGAGCTCTAAATCCTACCATCTTCACATCAATGAACTCCATAAAAAGTATCTAAAACAGTTAGGAAACTCTGCAAAATAAGACAATACACCCACTGGAAACTCGTCTGTATCTCTACAACTCAATTTTATCTTCTTTTCTCAGCTGTGGGATTATTGTCTGGGGTCTCACCTATACCTCATGCTTAAACCCATTATTTCTACTACCGAAGAAAATCCTCAGATGTATAAAACTCCAGCCTTCTACTACTCTTTTTACGCCTTTATTTCAGTAATTGAAGATATTGAAACTTGAGGATAGCCTTCATCTCAAAATCTCAACTTCTGCTTTTAAAGCCAATAGTAAACTCTCTCCTATATGACTTCCATACCTTGTTACTCTAGCGCCTTTATTCATATGTTTGGAACTCGTCAAGCCACTAGACGTTATCTATTCAATAACTTCAAAACACCACCCTCTATGGACTGTAAACAGTCTAATAATTTGATTCAAAACTTTGGAATACTCTAATGCATTAAAATTTAATTTGATTAATTCAATTGTATCGTGATTTTTTAGAATTGCATTTAGGATAGATAAATAATTCAATGAAAACTGAAAACTGAAAACTGAGAACTGAAATTGAAGAATCGACCCAGCACGTGTTTAGAATGCGACAACGAGTACACGCAAGCATTTCTTGCAATCGTCAATCACTTTGAATTCAAGAAAATTGCCATACTGACATCCAATGAGCCCACGCTGAAAACTTTCAGCGAACAACTTTACAAAAGTGTCAGAGTAAAGTTTTTGAAATCAGGAAGCAGGTTAGAAAGTTATGTTGCCAGGTTTCAGTTAAGCGCCAATCCAGTATCGACCGATGAGATTTCACGGATTCTTTTCGATGTTGACTACAATAATGCGCGATTCATAATTGTCTTGGCAAACGCAGAAATGGTTGGCTTGATCTTCAAAATAGCAAGTAAGAACGAAATGATTGGACTGGATACGACTTGGATGCTGATCGAAATCGGAAAGAAGATGCATTGGTCACAAATGCCAACGAGGACCATGAACATATTTGTGAAAATTGATGGGCAACATAAATGGAATTGGAAGGAAATATCAAGCGTAATTGATGCTATGAGGTAATCGAGATTACTTGAACATATCCTGTGATTGTTAGATTAGTTGTATGCACACTGAAATGGTTGAGTTGACATAGATGTTTCACATTGCGTGATTTGATGTAATGATTAAGTCAATTTAAATTTATTGCATTTGACTCAATTTGGGTCTTCTATCGTTGACATGGTAAGATTCAGAATGATTTGATTTGATTTGACTTTTCTTCATTCAATTCAAATTGTTCAATCTTGCTTTCCATCAATGCTATTCGATTTCGTTTGGTACTTTATGATTTCGCCTGATCTGCTTCGAATTAACTTGTTTCTATTCGTTTCGACGAGACTCAATTCAACTCTGCCCAATTCGACTTGATATGCATTTTTTGATTCGATCGATTACAGTGATTTGAATCATGATGATAGGATGAAATCTGGAAAGCAATTCCAACATCGAATCAACTGCACTAACGGTACTGCAATGCAAATTGGTGCTGTGATGCAGCAAACAGGTAGATACGAAAGCGATTGGGACACAGTATTTACTTGGACACGCAGAAACGGTCTTGTCATTAGTCCATTAGGAATGAATTGGCTGAAAGTGCACAAAAAAGTTTTGATAAAAACAGAATTGACTGTTGTTTCTATCATCGCCGTGCCATTTACATACATGGCAAAGCAATATGAACATTGGGATGACCATGGTCACTACAAGTGCAGCAGTGGAGTTCCATGCAAGTTCAAAAAGGTTTTTCTTCTTTCTGCTTGCGGAAATACGGGATCTTTTCCGTAATTGGTCTATTAATGATATACCTGTACGAATGGACAAGTCTGAAATGTCAAGCAATGGTACATGGAGGCACAACTGATTCAACGAATCTTTTGTCGACGACATTCACATACATGGTAGGCATAACATTTCAAAGAGATCTTGGTGGCAGAAATCCGACTGGTGTTGGTGCTAGACTGGCTGCTCTTCTTGTTGCGTTTGGAATGGTTGTTGGGATGACAGCTTACACGGCAATAATGACAGCAACAACGGTGATACAAGAAGAAAGAGATCCATTCAGAGGGATGCAAGATGAACGGGTAAGGCTTCAAGTATCATAGTCCACAAGTCTGGAACAAATTTTAGCTTTCGTGTTGATTTCGTCTTGCTTGCTCACTTGATTTTTTAGTGTGGTTTCGCTCTAGAGAATTTCAGAGGAAACATGACCGTCCAAGCGTGCATCACGCAAGGCACACAACCAAGCAACCAGAGCGCTGTCGTGTGCCACTTCGGTCCTTTAATCCATTCATGGTGGTAGTTTTAACCCTTCTTTCTATCACAAAACTCAATCAACCGCCCGTAAAATTCAACATTTACAAAAATATACATTCAAAATCTGAAAGCAGAAGAAAATATTGATAAAAGAAGAAAGAGACCCATTCAGAGGAATGCAAGATGGAAGGGTAAGGCTTCAAGTATCATAGTCCATAAGTCCGGAAATAATTTTAGCTTTCATGCTGATTTCGTCTTGTTTGCTCACTTGATTCTTTAGTGTGGTTTTGCTCTATAGAATTTCAAAAGTTTTGTTTTCATTCTTGAGCCTAGAAATGAAAGATGGTGATTCGAAGGAAACACTTCATAGCTACAACACTGCATCCGTTGCCTTGTGGCAGTAGGACAGCTATGATGAACCATTGCATTCTTCTGCTCTGCTGAGTAGAATCTCCCTAAGAGTGGTTGGTAAAGCTTCGGGAGTCCATTGAACGTCTGTAATGATCTTGCTTTGATACATGGTTATTTATCTCTGAGAACTTTGTTTACCTATCGAGCGATTTCAAGGTCTTTCCTCCCAGTGTGACCACACCTCGTGATTTATAAACCTGCATTTACAGAGACATGGTGGTGTGGTCGAAGGGTTAACGCACAGTGTTTCGAATTGTCAAATCATGCGAGGTCTACTCGCGTGGGTTCGAATCCCATCGTTGGAAACACAAACCACAAGCCAACAGCCAACTTAGCTGTCCATCCTTCCGAGGTCGGTAAATGAGTACTCAGAAGTAACTCTGAGGGCACAAGCACTGGACACACATTGATAACAGCTAGTCTAAAGCCGAAATGTTTCATCCATCATAAAGATTCTAAATTTTATAGCAATTCTCCTCAATCTTAGTGCAAACTTAGCTTAAGACGGATTTAAATCACTTAGGATAGGATCAATGAGCAAGAATCTTACTGCTTAGCTATCCTGACACCTGCTACACCATGTTATGACGTCATTCAAAATATGTTGGCGGTTTTGTTACAGGCACTGCCAGACATAGCCAGAAAAAATTCTTCTTATGATGCAAAATTTTGACTCCATAGATGACCAATCCTACTTCAAACTTAAATTTTGCGACATTGCGCTCTTCAGCAAATAAAGCAATATACAAAAAATCCCACGACCCAGTCCTTCAAAGATTTCAGCCATTTATGAAGAGCAGCAATTGGAAGGACCTACAAGAAAGTGTTTACAGTGACTTGAATGGGTATCACCATGCATCATGCGACTGAATAGCAAGTACCAGATTGATTTTCAAATATAGCCCTTCACAATAACACCGTCTCAGCAGAACGGCGGCTGCATTATTTTGTTACTGAAGTCATATCAAGTTTGAATTCAGACATTTCATGGTACTGAATGACACTGCTATATGTGTATGTCAAATTTGAAGTTATGCTGTAAATGAAGTTTCGACCACTGGGGGATAGCTTTTACGGAAAATGGAGCACGTATTTTGTTTTTATGTCTCCCCATCGATCCACGTTCTTGCACGTCTCAGGATGCTTTGCTCGGTCTATTTGGAGCACATTGACTTCAGGTATAGAGGTGAGGGTAATGTGTCTTGACAGAATGGACTCGTTGCACCGCCTGAAACTGCTCCAGCCTAGGATGGCATCTCTCCAGCAAGGTACTCCCTGATGATGGTATCGTGTGTGGCACACAACTTCACCGTGATCATTGATCGAAGTTTTGTGGATATATAAATCCTACCAGAGCGGTTTCTTGGCCACGTGATTCGCAAGGGAGGGAGTTGAATGTATACCGCTGCAAGGGCGCATTGATGGAACGAGAGCGAGAGGTCAACGGAGGATGACGTAGATGGACAATATCAAAAAAGGGACTGGAGTAGAGTCCACGGCGACGATTCTTGCTAGTGCTCGCGATCGTCAACCCTGGAGAAACATGACCGCCCAAGCGTGCATCACGCAAGGCACACAAGCAAGCAACCAGAGCGCTGTCGTGTGCCATTTCGGTCCTTTAATCCATTCATGGTGGTAGTTTTAACCCTTCTTTCTAACACAAAACTCAATCAACCGCCCGTAAAATTCAACATCTACCAAATATAAATTCAAAATCTGAAGGCGTTAGATTCAATTTCTCATTAAGGTTTCTTCCATATGCCTTTATGTCAACGTGGCACGACTGTGAGCGACGACATTCAATGCAACCCGCTTGGTTCTCTTGTTTTTGATATCTTTGAATTAAAGCCCAATCTTATGAGTCACAGTGAGCATAAGAATTTAAAAATTTATCTCATTCATTGGAAACTTCATGGCTTCGTATTTGACTGTCAACTTCTGCTGCACTTTTTTAGCAGGCAACCACGCTGCATGCTAACATTGGTTCAACTTGACCTACTTTACCTGCAGCAATGGAAGCTTTTGCAGTGCAAAAGAATTCTGGCTGGAAGTCCTTGCTTAGCAGGAAAACGCCAAATTACGTTGAGGAAGGTTCGATAGCAAAGATGTCTGGAAAACGGCTGTAAAATTTTTGCCATAATTTCGATGCGATACCATCGACCCCAGCAATTCATATCTTTGAAAATTTGAGGAGTATTTTTGTAATGCTCGAATCGAGATGAGTCCTCTTGTTCCTATTTGCATCATGTCTATGCTTGTTAGCTATGTTCACAGGGGATGCATTTTACAGACTAAAAGATTGCTCGTGATGTGTGCTGTCAAATGATTAGAAACAAAAAAATTAAAGTGAGAGGTCTGCTGAGAAGCTACATGCCAAAATTATATTCAACAAATACGACAGCGTAGACACTATTGCTAATGACTATGAGACTATGAATATAATGTAGAAAGTTTAGGCTAAGATGCTGCGATAGGCATTGCCACCAAAAGCTGCAAAGCAGTGGAATGTACACTGGTTTCGTCGGGTTAGCAGTCACAACGATACACTTGCACGTGCTACGTGCTCTTGAAAGTCACGTATAATCTAGATGCAATCATGGCTGGCCAGGCTCTAGGTCCCTGAGAAGCCATGGTTATTGAGCAGTCTCCTGGTCTGTAATCTCGATGTGTCAACACCTCGTAACTGTTTGCCTAAAATTGCAGAGAGTTCTTGAATCGTACCACCCTAGATGAAGTTAACCTGGATATGGAACTGGAGCCGCCGATCAATGGACGAATAACTAAGCACTAAATTCTCAGCTATCCATACATCAAAGATTAGGGAATTTAGACAATGGAAAGTCTGAGCACATCTGGAGGTTGACTGTAGAGCTTCAGACAGAGCAAATTCGCTATTGTGTTTTCTGAAGTACTATCCGAACTTCTCTGGACTCAAGTTGAAAGCGAAAAGATATCTGTTCGTATTCATCAAAGTCCTCTAAAATGATCCTTCTTTAATTCATTGACTTACAGTTTCACAAAAACCGGAGTTGAGATATACCTGGCATCATCTTGAGCTGAACTGAAGGACTGAAGAAGTATTCTAATTGGAGTCGCAGCGAGAGCAGGCTCTTTTTATAAATGTTCATTATTCAGTCCGTAAATTGCAAATTCTTTCTAATTGTTTGCAATATTGATTGGTAAACGAATGTTCCTGCTCTAATTCTGCCCCGACTGTGCAGACAGTTCCCATGACTGTTTGCATAAAAAATTTCTACACCTATGGAATTTATTTTAGAAAACATTGAAAAGTCTCTGTTGGTATGAAATCTGTTGAGCACACAGACTTCAGGAAAACACTGCCTTTAATTTGTGAACGCTTGGACTTCATACGGGAGTGACGCAGACACAATTAGTGAACACCTTTTGGATAGGGACCCCGTGTTGCTTATCAACAGAACATAAATTGCTCGAAGCACGTTGCTGGTAAGATAGAACGTTTTCAAAGGACGTGAGCGCATACGATTTCAATGTCAATCGAAAGCTGATGTTTTGAATATACTATCGCTGTCAATGACTGAGACAAGCAAAGCACCTAGTGAATACGCAACTTCAAAAGCAGATATCAATTATTCTTCAACGGTTCATTTTCTTGTGGTCGTGATGCATCAAGGTTCGAGGCATCATAGGGGTTTGTGGCATCACGAAACTTCGAATACTGGCGTCTGTCATAAAATTCTTTCTTACGTACCAATACAACAAGCAGAAACGAAGAAGTCGTTTGGAAGCAATCGAGAGGATAGTTTTGCTGAACTAGAAGCAATAAAATCGCGTGAGGTGATTGCAAACATTAGTGAAATTGCAAGCATGGTGGCATTAAGAAATACCAGAATGCGAAATAGCTCTGTCAGCATTCTTCAATGCAAGCTGTTCCTAATTTCTGTGATGGTGGTAAGGTGCACGCCATTTCGGTACAACTTTACAACGATGGTTAACGGAGGCGATACAAAGCTAAGCCCAAATGATTCGGGGATGCAATATACCGACTCAAAGCTGAATGTAAGCACAAAGTTGATGATTCTGAAGAGAGGCTTTGGACTTAATACTGTTATCAATGGGTTTTTCAAGCTCAAGAATGATTCATTGGGCAAGAAGATGAACTTTACGGCGTATTTGCAAGAAGAGGCGAGAGTCATCATGTCAGAACTTGCCATGTTCAACTCGATCAAGTTCAATTTTATACAAACAAGTGACTGCCAGGTTAGTAACTCTGCAATTACTTCATACACTATTTAGATCTTTGGAATGAATCTCTCTTTTACGTCTTCAACCTAACATGCAAGGGCATATGCTAGAACGCTGGATAGCTATGCTTCTCTAACAGTGGACCAGTCCTTTTCCATAATGTGGCATAATCTCAAGATTCCCGTGATTCACGGCTCCTAAGGTAGATTTATGACTCTGAAACCCACACCTATCGTGTACTGCTCTGGTCTTTCTTCTATATGTGCTTATGTCTCGTGGTCCCTGCACGTTTGGAATTATGAAGAGCTTTGAATCTTCTCGTTTCTAGTGAACGTTGAAGTCGGGGGCTGCCAAGAGCTACCCATGGATGTGTCTGCCATGAAGCACCGAGCCCCTGAGCTGTTCTTACACTAAGGAATTTCTGTTTAATGTAAAAGTTTGCCTTCTCCAGTCTTTTTATAGATTGATTGCTGATACGTCGACAATTAAATTCTGATAGTCAAGAGTCTTTGCTAACTTAGGTGAAGAGTGCCTTGATGCCAGAATTATACTGCTTACACGCTCAGAAGCAGTAAATGGTATGTTGCGGCCCGAGTGTATGAGCTGATGTCAAATGATAATGAATGAAAACTTGTACAAGTTAGAATAAGACTATATTGGTGAGGAAGGCTGCGGGCATTGATTTCCGCCTAGCGTAGTACAGTTGTTCGGCAATGCGCGTAGGCTGACATGGTTGATGCGTAGGCTAGGCGGTAAGGTTAGTGACGCTGTCAGCAACGGGAAACAAGTGGCACAAACACTTCTCTCTTCTTCTGCCACGCACCGGAATCGATTACGACGGGGAGCATTTACTTCAACGTGCTACGACTAATGTTGGGAAAGGGAAAGCTTACTTTTGCAGACCACCGTGGATAATTTCTTATGTTATGAGTTCATTTGAGAACTTCCTTTTAACAAAAATCAAGTTGTAGAAATTAAAGATGAAGAAGGGATGCTTGTGTCACACTTAATGTTCAGCTATGAATCGTGTTCCTTTTTCTCCTCTTTGATAATTGTTGACTGCACTTTATTGTCGAAACTATTGCTTTGAAACAGTTTTGGCTCTAATTGTTCAGTTGATCCCAAAAGGATTGAAATCTTTTGTTTGGCATTCAACGTAAGTCGCAATAGAGTTTGCTTTAGTTTTGGAGCAAGACTTCAAAGTTTTACCAGCTCAGCGGGTATATCTCGTGCTTAATGATTCAATGACATTGGTTTACAAGCCATTGATCTTTCTTCTTCTTTTATGCGTAGCAAAAACAATACTATTTAAAAAGGATCGTCATTGCTTAAATCTCTCATAATTTATTCAAGAGATTCTAAAAGCATCCTCACTTTTGAAGACAGTGCTGCAAGTCAGCACGGTCTAATTTCGATTGCTATGACTCATAGGTACAAAACAACGCGCGTGAATGACGAGACCTGTTTGATTATTTACTCGCGTTGGGAATATTGATGGAAATTCGTATTGACATTCCGCAACCTGTGAGAGGCTCTCTTTGGTACTGATAGTACAAATAAACACGAAAATAGAAGCTGCCTTTGAAAACAAAACAGAAAGAGAAAAGCCTATTCAAGCTTAAGATATTCCCTTTTATCTAAAACATAACATACTATTGTCGTGTTTGGTCCAGGGTGAAATGTAGGAGCACATTTTCAACTTGCATCTTTAATAATGCATTAGGCCACCATTCCAGTCTATCAAACGCTTTGCGAGTGGGTCGCATGATGACCTCTCATGTTGCCTCATGTGGCCCGCGCTGAGGTCAAAGTTGACGCAAAACTATACTAGGTATCTAACAATCGGCCTTCGATCTATGGCCTATGGCCTTAACCCGACAGTGACCTTCCTTGAAAGGCGTTTGGACAATCTTGCTATAGCCAACTAGCCTCCCGGGGCCAATTGAATTAACGAAAGCGTTCTGCAGACAGTGTCGAAAGAATACTTCTTTATCTGACAAAATTTTCCATTGGAGTAGACCTATACCAAGTCTCCCCAACCTCTTTCTCATTGTCGTTTAGTTGGAGATCTTTCCATTTATTACAGATGCTTTCATGGACATAGCTCTCAAGAGATCAGGGATATCAAGGCATTTCAGGAATACCACAAGCTCGACTAACTCACACTCTTTCCAAGTCTCACTATCTAATCCACGAACTCTATCCCACAAATCATCATTCATCCTAAGAGCATGCAAATTATGGCATGTCTTGCCTTCTTGTTCCTTTCCCGAATCCCACAATTTGCCTTCTTTCAAACCTAAAATCAATCAACTTGATTTTATCTCCCTCTCCTGTCATCCTTCTACTTTCTTCTTTCTTCCTTTGCTGGGGCTTTGTATAGAGCGCCGTAGCCTTTCCCAAACAGAACTCTCTAAAGAATAGAAATACAAAATCATTCTTATTTCAACTTTGACTTTCTTCAAATCTGCAAAGGTGACTAGCAAAGCTTTATATTATCAGAAAAAAATGAATTCCGTTTGTTCAAAAGCAGATATCCGATTACTGCATAGCATACGCGGTATTCAGCTAGCAGATGTTAGCTTTAGGGTTCAGAGTATACTTTTTTGGAAAGAAGATTTCTTGTGAAGTCTTCCCGAATTCCATCATCATCGAAAGTCTTTTTTATACAAAATTTGCAGGATTCGGACCCATTTCTTGGCACCATGAATTAGCAGCACCTTACATCACTTCTCTGTGACACTACTGCGTCGCATACTCGATTTCGAACATAGCAGAAGCGAGAGGGATTTTATGAGGGGGTTCCCGTTGCCTTCCTCACCGTTGGAGTTGTTACCTTGACACGTGCAGGATTAGAATTCACAACACCTGTGTTTGTTACGAGTGCGCACGCTTAACCACTACACCATGGCACTACTGAAACAAATGCTTAGAATATGCATACATATTGGATCTTCAGCCTTAACTTGTTCGTTTCTCATTCCAGACTTTGAACACGTCACAGCACCTTGACATTGACTGCAAGCAATACAAGCTGATTTACGCCAGTGCAGTTATGACGTTCGCACAAGTGATTTTCCCATGGCCAGTTGCTATTTTTGTAGATTCCGATGAGTGCTCAAGAATATTCGCTGTTACGCTGAAAACGAAGCTGGAGGCATTATTAACCCAGCGAAAGTTGAACATTGATCAGGTTATCGCAAATTATCAATTCGAGAATGACTCTAGCATTCTTGAAGACATTTCAAGCTCTCTGAGGATGCTGTCAGCCAGGCTCATAACGACTGTCATTCTAATCTGTAACAGTGATTTGATAGAACTTATATTCAAACAAGGATTCTCAATGGGCTTGCCTACTGCTGATAGAATTTGGATCATGTTTGAATCAGGACTCGCACTTGACGACAGAATCTCCCCCAAACACTTGTTGAGCATCAAAAGCGAAGGGAGCTTGGATAGCATCAGGTATACATTGAATGGAAATGCTATTAACATACTCAATGCGAAAGTTCTTTCAAGCCAAAATCAAATCTCTCAGCCAATTGTCAAGTAAGTATTCCTACTCATATCAGTTCCAGATTGATGATATTGTTATGTTGCGCCCATTTTTACCTAGCTTGTAATTTTGAGTGACTAAGCGCTGGGTGTGACCCCGAATGATGCAGCAAGCAATATCTACATCCGACGGTCACACTGGGAAGAAGCCCTCATCCGTGCCGGCAACGCAACTTGAGTGAGATCAAGGCCAGAAGATTAATAAGGTGATATAAGCTGATAAGATTTTTGTCATTTTTGACTTGTATGGAAGCGCGGTTTAAACGAGCTTCTTCCCTCTGCAGGCAAATGCAGCTCAATACAGAAGATTTATTTTGTAAAGTATCGAGCAGCCAGATACCTAAAGTGTTAATCATGAGCAGGCAGAAGAAATATGATTGGAATCCACTGTACCGATGGACATTTGACAATAAGATTGTACTACTACGCAATGACCAAGGCATTTCTTGGCTGGCTAGATCGAACTTGCAAAGCCAGACGCTCAGAGTTATCGTTGTGCTAGACCCCCCGTACGTCATGCTTGCTCCCAGCTTTTATAATGGAATAGATAAGATTTGCCGAAAAGGCATCCTGTGTCGGTCACCATTAAAAACCAAGGGCAAGACGGTGTGGACTCGGACTTGTTGCGTAGGTCTTCTCATGGACATTCTGGAGAAACTCAAAACGGATTTATGGCTTCATATCGACGTGCATATTGTTGAGGACGGTCACTATGGATCTCTTGTAAATGGGAGCTGGGACGGGGCTGTTGGAGAGCTGGTAGAGGGAAAAGGGGACATGATCCTGGCAGCCATAACGGCAACAAAAGCACGTGCACAGGCTGTTGAAATAGGAGAATCATTTCTAGAAGTCGTACTCTCGATTTTGATGAGGAAAAAACTGTCCACATCGACCAAGTTCGTCAATTTTGGCTTCATGCAAATGCTAAGTGGCCACCTTCTAATCTGCGTTTTTTGTTTGGCTGTGTTCGGAATTTTTCTTCTGTTTCTGGTTGAGAATAGATTTTGGCTCACGAAGCATGTCACAGCCAGCAAGTACTTCCCTTTCCTTGAGGCATTTACGTACTTTTCTGGCATCACATTTCAACGTGATCTTGGTGGCAAAAACCCGAAGCACCCTTCCACAAGAATCACGGTCATCCCCTTTGCTTTTGGCATGGTTATCATCATGTCAACGTATACCGCTATGCTGACGGCTGACAAAGTGAAGCAAGAGGATAAGGATCCTTTCCTCGGCTTTCATGATAGGAAGGTAAGTCGCCTTTTCTATGCAAACGATTTTTTGCCTCAAATTTGAAATAAACATTCTTCATACTGTATCTAGAGCGATATCTGAGTGATATGAACGGTGCAGTCAGTTGAGGATTGATTGGAGTGTGTAGAGTGTTGGGGAATACGATTGCTCAGTTGTGATTATAATGTTAATGGGTTGTTCTAATTTGATATGTTGCGTGTTTGTTTCATGTGTTTGCTTATCGCATTGTGACGCTAGAGCTTCCAATGCAGAAACCTCCACGTTGGTGTCCCCAGATATCGACCCCTCGTAACCGATTCTGCAACCACTTTCCCTCATAGCACATTTGAAGAAAGACTCGATGAAGAAGATGTGACGTTCATCATTGTCCCTTTTTCATAGCTCGTTAAATACGCTGTTTGTTGGATGAAAGTTTTGTTTCACAGAATGTTGAAGTTGAAGTTCCAATCGAGGTTCTTGCTAGAGTTGATTGTCTTCTTTAGCTAAGACCAAAGGGCCTAAGGACCTAAGCCGTTACTTCTCTAAGCTGTCAGAAGAGCCCCGTAAACGCTACACGTGGAAGAAGAAGGAACATCTGACAGGTTAAATTGTTTGCATCTTGGACCTAGGTGTCAGAGCTGCAGCTGATCCTTATCTCAAAACTATGGAAGAACGCAGAGATCTCTAACAACAGCAATGACTTGAATGCAATCTAGTGATTGTTACAACGTCTCCTGATGAACTAGTTTCACCCAGCAAAAGGCTTTTAATATCATTTTTCTCGTAGATGACCCATCCAACCGATGATTTCAGGTTTGGCTATCTTCAAAGTTCAAACATTGAGGATTATTTCAGGTCGAAGAAGGACGTTGTGTTCCGTAACATGTATTTATTCATGAAAAGGTACAGGTCAAAAACGAATGAAGAGGGGGTCGCCAAAGTTCTTAATGGGTACGTAAGGCTATTTGATAATTTCCTTGTTTATCTTCGATAAATGAATAGGTACTTTGATTTGCGAAATTTTATTTCATACGTTCCATAAATCTGCTTGAATATGAGAGCATGGCCTACAAACCTGTTCTATTATGAAGAGCATTTTGTTTTTATTTTCAGTTATATCTTCATCCACTTCGTTCAGCTAAAGCGTATATTTTGGTGTTTTACACCACACACATACACACACACAATATGATGCATGTTTGTCTTTTCAGCAAGCTGCATGCGTACATAACAGAGTACCCTACAACCAAGTATCATGCATCAAAGCAGCAAGGATGTCCATTAAGAATCATGAATTCGAATAAGGCGGGGCGATCCACCTACTCCGTCTTTTTCAGAAAAGGCTCCCAGTGGAATCATTTGATATCCAAAACGATCCTGAGCTATAAAGAGAAGTCAGTTTTCGTTGCATTCCACAACAGGTGGATCAAGGACACGTGCTCTGTCGATGCGAAGAAGACAGATATCCTTGAGAGGTTCAATATAAACGCATTCGGCGGTTTATTGATAATCTTGTTCGGTGCATTCGCTTGTACGTTTCTCATACTATGTGCCGAAAATGTTGCTGTCAAAGTTGGGAACCACGTTAGCAAGCCAAATAGTTATGAGTTATAAGAATGAGGACACAAACGAAGGGAGAAGGTCTCGCGTCGACCCCCTGAAATGTGGGATGCCGACTTGAAAGGACCGATGGGGACAATGTGGGGAAAGGCAGCAGGTGACCCCCAGCTGTAGAGCAAGCGTGCTGAAGTCTTCGCCCTCCAGTGGACCGACAATGGCTGACCATGATCATGAACATGACGATCGGGTGAAGTTGACATACTTGCTAGAGCACTTGTCATCGCTGCTAAAGGTCCAGGACTCACCGCATAATAATTTCCGTTTCTCTTTGTCCCATACCTGGGGCAAAGCAAGGAGTTAAGTACAGCGAGGAAGGGAATTGACCACCTTACCTTAGAATTCCTTGACTCACGACGGTACCTCTGTAGCCAGGCGCTTCACAAGCCTTGTTCTGAGTTAGGATTCTTTTCTAATTTCTACTGATACACCCGAGATCTTTCTCAGCTGCTTCGCTTCCGAATTCTCAAGAATACTGGTATAAGAATCAGTAAACCTAGACCCAGAAAAGACATGGAATGTCTGCATATGATGTTTTAGTACGATGTTAGAGAATCCTTCCAATTGTCAAGGCATTTTAAAAGAATTTAACTATTGGGGGAATAGGTAAAAGGAGACAGAAAGAGTAATGATTTCAAGGGAAGTGTAAAATTATCAAGGAGGTGGGGGATATTGGTGTTGTGAAATGTTGAGTAAGTTCTTCAAATTTGATGGTCAATAGTTGAGAAGACACAGTGCCTACTGAAGAACATTCCAAACGGTCACGAAGCTTGAGTGCTATCGATGGAGAATCTTTTGGTGTCACAAAATTTTGAAGGGGTGTTGCTTCCATCAAAAACGTAAAAAGACGCTTTAATTTCTTTCTTATTTTAGAATTTCGGAGTAGGGGAGCAGAATGCAAGGAAGGAAATTTATAGGGGGGACGCTGCCCCTTAGCCCCCATCACCTTCGTGTCCGATTCCGAAGTAGTTGCAATGTCAGAAATGCCCTACCAATTATTAGGAAAAAGAAAAAGAAATCTTTCCCCAATGTAATCGAGTATTTGACGAGAGTTTTTGTCGATAACCAAGCAGATGCGTAGCTCAATAGTTTTGAATAATTGCACCAGGGGTATTGAGTAAAGTTGTACGTTTGATAATGATAACAATACTATGTTTTCACACAGGGTAATTCAAGCGGCTACTTAATTCTAGCTGCTATTAGGAGAAGCACTGGTATGATTATCGTACTTAGACACCACTTCCGAATTAATCAATATGTTACTGCGTATACATTTATTTCATGAAGTATTCATATTAGTAATAGTAACTGAAAGTTGTATGGTTTTTTGGTGAAGTCTTGTGAGCCACATGTAGAGGGTGATTGGATAGTTCTTATACTAACTTGACCTTAACAAGTTGGTAGAGGAAATTGGAATAGGAAACGTTGATATGAAGATCTAAGACCCTTTGCAGAAATCTTGAATTGACTTTTAACTTTGACCTCTATCAACTTGTTAAATGAATGTCTTACGTATGATTTTATTCCATACACGAAGCCTCCTGTCTTATTAGCAGTCATGAAGTCAATAGTCTAGAGCAGGGGTGGCCAACCTGTTCGAGACCAAGAGCCGCCGCAATTTTTCATGCGCTGCTGCAGAGAGCCACACGAGACACGTGGCCACACATGCACGAAAACCATCTGCATATTTTCAATGATACCATATATTAGCTTTGTTTTTGATTGTTTAATTATTATGTTGTAAAGCGAATGGAAGGCCCCTGGTAAACTAGCATTCACTGAAGAGGCACCCCAGAATGACTTGTGATGGCGAAGTTCAGCATTTTTTGGAATTTCCTGGTCATTATTGCATCATGAAAATTGAGAAGAAATTATTGTTTAGATTTTTTTGAAAGTGATAGTGGATGCTGGCCTTAAAAAGCCGCAAAAATCTTGGCGAGCAGCTGCATTCAGTTGGGTTGGCCACCCCTGGTCTAGAGGGTCCTTTGCAAACCAACATTCGCTGAAGGACGACCCTTCTTAAATTATTTGAAACGAAAATTTAACTGAAAATAGAATTTGAGTGAACATCAGTCATTCTTTTCCTTTACATTCAAAGGTAAATTTCAGGGCACCACCAGGTTCTGCTTTTCAAGCAGTGTCGGAGTCTCCGTTTGACAACACCTTGTGATTCAAAAGGTAGATTTTAGGACGCTAATGCAGTCTTTTATAGTCGTGTAATCTAATGCTTGCTTTTGGTAGTGTCCCATCTTGCTAGCCCACCCTGAAATTTTCAGTAAAAGGGGGATCTTTTTGCTGTAAATTGAAGTCGAGTTGGAGGTGGGTCTTGAACCTTCTATCATAGGATTCGTGATGGCACAACTACAGTGACCGCTGAGAAGGAGCGTTGTCTCGAAAACAACTGAAATTGAGGGTAAACCTGGAGTGAAAGAGCATTGCTTCGACTTGAAAGGTATTTTAATTCCGAAAATCATATCATGACAAATCAACAGTCTTTATTCAACACGATTGTAATCATGCGTTATTTTCATTGATATGGTTTTGACTCCGTGGGCTGGTTTTTTATTTTTCACGATGTTGTTCATTTAGGCCTAATTTTTGGAAAGGGGCGCCTTTTTTCATGTTACTTGCTTCCTACCGTCAGTGTAATTTTCGGGCCAAGAGTTGTCAAAAGTTTCATGTTGAATCAAAAATTCACAGGAATCGGCAGATATCTCTGGTACGACATATCTGTGATGAGTACGAATTTGATCTAATTGAGTTTTATTCCTTGTGCAGAACATTCAAACGCAGAAGGGTAGGCTATTTCCAAGTGTTTTCATCTCCTAGGGAAGAGGCGAAATGATTTCTGAGCGACTCAGTCATCGCAGCAATATTGTTAAAGCGCTGCAATCATATCAACTGGGACAGAAGTGCAAACAGGCATTAGAAAGGTTTGCAGAGATCAAGGTTGCCACAAATTCCTGCTGTAACACAGTAAGATAGCATCAATGATTTAATTGTATCTCAGCTGATATTTTCTCACCGCGCGAGAGCGAAATACTTCATTTTTGAAAGTATCTATCAACTTTGAAAACCAGAATGTGGATGAAGTGTTGACTGTCTGCCCGTAGTTTGAAAGCATCATGAATGGAATCAACTAGAATTATGAACTTTGCAAGCCAAAGTTGTTATCTCCCTGATTATTCTAGCTTCCAAGAGTGCTCCTCTTTTCAGTAACTCCACACATGCAATGCTTCTCTTTTCATTTACTTCATATATGTTATGCTCAGTATTTGTATTGGCATTATAATTATTCTCTAATGTTGTGATTGTAGCTGTGTTTATTTCATTGTTTGTACTAGTTTGTCGACTATTAATTGTACGCATTGATTTAGAAATATTGAAACTGAGAATGGGTCTTACATCATATTTTGAGGTAACCATGAGCAATTTCAAATAAACTTTGCAGCACTTTTACCAAGAGAATACTATAAAGTTTGTAGGACCTTGAATTTGTGATGACATCTTTGTTTCCTTTACAGAGATATGATGTCCGTGCAAAATCAACATATTTGATTGCTTTTAGCCCAGACAGGTATGGATTTATTCTTGAATTAGATTTTCTTGATTATTTTCAGCTGATGAATTACTGATCAAAGAAATGGACTAAGAGAGTGAATTTTTTTCATGATTTGCAGGTCAACAGTGGCTAGCTCTCATGGAGATCACACCATCAAAATTTTCTCCTTAAAAACTGGAAAACTGATCAAATCACTGCATGGCCACTCAAGAACTGCTTGGTGTTTAAGTTATCACCCAATTTTAAGCAATATAGTGGCTTCTGGGTCACTGGCTGGTGAAATTAGAGTTTGGGATTTGAATGTAAGATCTATCTCTCCTTTGCATCTTTGCTAACTTCAGTTTTGAAGTTTTTCACCTATTTTGATCTCAGCAAAATGTAAATCTATTGCTGTCATTCTCATCTCATCTGGAGAGGGACAGAAATGCACAGGTGGAGTTAAGTCTGATTAAGGCATTGTCATTTAGTGTGTACACTGCCTTGCTAAGGTGGTGCATACTTTTTTGAGTGAACTTTGTAACTATTCCAAAAAGGCATATGAAAAAGCTCAGCAGACACATTCCTGCCATGTTTGAATTTTTTTTCCATACTGTAGATGTCAGCTTTTTTATGAATCTCAAGTAGAAGGTGACATTGCTCTCATTCTCATTTTTTAAATCAGACTTGTAACTTGACGGTATACAGTTCAAACCTTGTTAGGGATACTGGTAGTGCCAGCAAGGGTAGTCTACCACAATTGCCTATGCTTAAGTCAATTTATGGAATCTTTTGTCTTCTTCTTGCTTTCCTGAATCTTACAACCTGCCATCTTTCAAATCTAAGAACAATAAAGTTGATCTGATCTCTCTCCTCTCAGCCTTTCGCTTCCTCATTTCTTCCTTTGTTGGGCTTTGCATAAGCCACTGTGGCCTCTCCTCAACATCATAAATTACCAAATAAAGAACAAGTCAGGTCCTGTTCCTTGGACAAGGGACATTCCCTACCCCTGAATAAAGCTATACTTCCCTGTAAAATATAATTGGAGTAAAAATTAAGGTTTTATTTACTTTGTAGAATGGTAGTTGCCAATGCTTTGATATCACAGAGGGGAATGTTATCTCATCCATCTCATTTCATGGTGATAATGAAATGCTAGCTGCAGCCTCTGGCAACAAACTCTACTTTTTGAACTGGCGGAGTGGCAAAGTCATCCACACTTTGGCAACTGCAAGTGCCCAGGAGTACATCAGGTGAGCTTGCACTCATTTACTACATAGTTTTTTGTTAAATTCTTTGAATTCTGTCAGTTTTTCTCATTCAAGGAGGATAATTATTCCAAGGTAGGAGTCAGTCACAATGAGATCTAGATGACAATGTGTCCTTTTATTTGTTATGATTGACACATATTGTTGTATTACAGTTGTTATCTCTTACACATTAGTTATAGAAGGAATATGATGCAACATCCAGCGAGAGAAATCAAAAGAAATTTGTTCCTTTATTTTAACTATTCAGAGTATTTAGTCAGCTACATCTAATTTGACTCAGAGAAAAATATGGAAAACAAGAAGATATGTATTTATGTGTTTTTTGCCATTTGGATTTGAAATAAGATATTGGCTACCTTAAGTAATCAGAGAATTTAAAGAATTTAGATTAAAAGCGTACTCTATGATGTTAGCAAGCACAATCTGTGTAAAATGGTAGGGATAGCATTTAGAAGTCAGAGCATGCTGATCAAGAGACATGTTCCAACATTTAGAAGGAGAGAAAGCCCAAGAAATTTTTATTTAGCTTAACTGATGAAAAAAATCTCCCATCTTAATTCACTTGCATCATAGTTGATTGATAGAACCATATGCAAAGAGATGATAAATATCATTAAAACAGAAAAGTCAGGCAGAAAATGTGACCAATAAATGCGTGCTGCCTCTCTTACCAGCTATAAATCTTCATTGGCCTCGTTCCATGTTAATTTGCCGTGTCTGACTAGTCTTACAATCAACTGGTTTCTTTCTCAATTTTCTTTCTCATAAGAGATTTTATGCTGCCATTTTTTAGCCTTTTTCAAACTATGGAGTGAAAATGATTTTTCAAAGGCACCATTAATTGAATTAAGAAGTCACTATTACATAATAGTGTTGAATTAATGCAGATTAGATGTAAGAAAGAACTTTCATTCTCAACGAATCGTCAGAGAGTGGAACTGCTTGCCAGCGAACATCGTCAAAGCAAAGGATGCAATAACTTTTGAAAAATGTTTTGACCGTCTACACAGAGACTCAAAAACGAGTTCAAATTAAACTAGATTATTAGTCATAGATGATCAGGGATACATAGGCCTTGGCCTTCCAGCCCCTTTATCAAAATTTATTACTTATTATTATTGTAAAAGTGATTAGCTGTGTTTTATTTCTTTGGCAGGGTATTCAGATTTGGTTCTTCGTCAGAATGGATGCTCACAGGTATCTTGAACAACCCTGAAGATAAGGAGGTATAATGAAAACTCACATCACTTTTAGCGGTGCATTTTATAATAAGACATCTAGTACAATCGAATACTTTTTTTCATGCTCTTCAACTGTTTCACACAGATCCTCTTTTTTTAGCAATCTCTTGGTGACGTGGGAATTCAAAGGTAACAAACGATTTTCCTGCCCTATTTGCCTTAATTCCATAAGTTCGGACGAAGACGCAGATTCTGTTGAAAAAGCCTCGCCGTTGATTTTATGAGGTGGTTTCCTGCCACCCTCTTCACCGATGGCGTTTTTTTCTTGCGATACATGGAGGAATCGGACTGACAACCCTGTGTCGTGAGTCCGCATGCTTAGCCACTACACCACGGCACCACTATTTCTGTTGACACAGATTTTGATTAGGCTTGTTGAATGAAATAGTTCTTGAGCGCCTTTTTCATTGATTACTTCTAAGTGGGCTGGAAGGGTTTCTAGCTATCTAAAGCTGATCCAGGCTCAGTGTGCATGCTTTATCCACGCATTTGGTCCCTGGTTGAACGTCAGAGCGAAGGTGAGCTGCAAGGTCAGGCCTCCAAGAAGTCACCAAGCCGCAATTTCCAAACCACTCCCCACCGAGAGTAGCTTCAGTGAGTTGTGAGTTTTTTTAGTGAGTTATGTTGGGAAAAGGCCATGGTGGCTTATGCAAAGCCCCAGCTAGGGAAGAAAGAAGAAAGGGAAAGGCTAAGAGGAGAGACAGATGCTTTCCATTTTATTGATATTCGATTTGAAAGAGGGCAAGTTGTATGATTCGGGAAGTGAAGGAGAAGGCACGTTGTTCCATAAATTGCATGTTCGAGGGATGAATGATGATTTTTTTGGATGGAAACTGTATAAGCGCTAGGCCGCTCACCACACTCAGTTTTTGATCTTCTTTTCTGTTGTTCAGATGCCTAAAAAGGCGTGCGTTGTATTTGCTCACTTTATCATTGTTATAAATTTCACAGAAATCCCGTCTATGGACGACACACAGTACAAACTGTGAGTTGTCATCGTTTGGAAGATCGCAGCACAACAGCAACCACTATTTCCAGTACTGTTACAACTTCCAATGTTTCTTCTTCTTCAATGCATGCAGAAACGAGGCAGATCCCATCACGTGATTACCCATCGCCTGATCAAGTATCAACTCATAACACCTCGACTGGTCAAGTATCAACTAATCGCGCATCAAGAAGAATCACTTTGAATCGAATAGAAACGGAGAGAGGTAGTGGCCGAGATGGAACAAGAGGAAACTGCAATCAAAACAGGTTGAGAAGCAGGCATTCACCTTTTGGGCGGTTTTTCAGAATCGGCGAAGAAGGACCAACCGAATCTGAGACTGTTGAGAGAGGTAACGAAGTGAGCTCAAACGCGGAAAGACATGTCTCTTTTGAAAGAAGCAGGGGTATTGCGACTAACGTTTCGGCTGAAATTTCGACAAGCGTTGGTTCCGTTACAGCAACTAATGCTACAACGAATGTATTCATGGACATTGCGACTGCTGTTACGGCTGATTTTACGACTATCGGTTCAACTGGTGTTACGGCAACTGATGCTGCAGCGAGTGCATGCGCGGATATTACGACTGCTGTTACGGCCGATGCTACGACTGTTGCTTCAACTCGTGTTACGGAAACTGATGCTGCAGCGAGTGCATCCACGGATATTACGACTGCTGTTACGGCCGATGCTACGACTGTTGCTTCAACTCGTGTTACGGAAACTGATGCTGCAGCGAGTGCATCCACGGATATTGCGGCTGTCATTACGACTGATGCTACGACTGACAGTTCAGCTGATGTAACTGAAACTAATCTCGTAAATAACGGCTCGATTGACGTACCCACTGCTTTTACGGCTGCTGTTGCGACTGATGTTACGGCGAATACCTCAAGGTATGGTTTAACTAGTGCTACCATTGGTGTCGACAGCACAAATCACGCAGCTGTACAAACGGACAATTGTACATCAAATGCCAGTAGTGATTTCGACCGTAACGCTTTTGATAGTTCGAATGACAGTATGAATGCTCCAGGCATCAATACCGGAGTTTCGACGCGACGCAGTAACAGTGGTAGTATCGAAAGAAGTGGTTTACGGCAACGGCGAAGAAGAGGTAGCAGTACTTTGTCCCAACCGTCGCGAGTATGGACAAATTTGAACAGTTTTGACAGACCATTTCGATCTGAAATATGGAATGTGGACATGGGGCAAGGAGACGCCGAGGTATTTGCATCGCAAGTTACGATAGCATCGACAAATAGCAGCCAGTCGCTAGGAGACCTTGCGTTAGCCAGTCGATCAGCCATTCCCGTATATAGCTTTATCTCCTACCCATCGGACGCAAGGTATAGTTCAAGTATATCAGGAATCGAGCCTGATGGACACGCCATCGCAACCGCAACCGCAAGAACGCCACGGCATGTGCACACCGCAGTGGTTATCGCAGGTAGTAATGAAAACGAGTCGGAAAACGCGTTAAGGACTGCGATCAATCGCGCCATCGCCGGGGCTTTTGCTGGTAATGGCGAAGGAGCAGTGGCTGCGAACATAGTCAATACAACGTACAGGCTGCAGCTGTGGGATCTCGGTGATGATGTCATAGCAGATCTTACTCAATGTAAGTAGCTACTGTAATCTTTTCTAGGAAGAGCGTTCCTTTTAGTTGTTTCAATGACGTATATACTATCCTGAAGTGACCGTCCTTCTGTGTCCTCCTCAGAAGCGACGTTGTCTCCTGTTAGAATTGCCAGTAGTATTTTTGTGCTATGAGTTGTGTCTCCATGAAGTCGCATAAGCACGTGAACTCACAATCCAAAATATTTGGTTGCGATTCCTGATTTGTTCCCAATGAAACCCGGTGAGTGAAGATCGAAACGGAGAACTACGCCATAAAAAACTACTGTCCTAGAAAAATATCTCTCTCGCTCTAGTTTTCACTGTACTGTGCTCGAATTCGAATGACAATGTTGTATCTCATGAAAAGCTCCCCTTCCCTAACAGAAATTAATGTCTCTGGTCTCTTCTGCAGTTGAAATCGAGTGTTCTATGCAGCTTTAGAAGTCTTTGATATTGTCTTGTGAAGTTATGAGTTATGTATTTTTATAGCCAAGAAGAACGTCATAGTGCCCCACTGCAAACTGCACAATGATGGCAGCATTGATGTCTCCCATGATGGGACTTTGTTGGCGGCTTACGTTCCAAGTACCCAAGGGTTTCCTCAAAATGGATTCGTCTGTGTGTTTTCATTGCGAAAAGAGAGTCTTGGTCAGTGTGTTTACTCAAGATCGTATGGTACGTGTCGTTAATTGTTTCGCTTCTTTGCCCATCTGCTTGTGCAAACTATTGAAGACCCTCTACTCTTGCCTACTGGTCAGTAGTGAAAGCACCTTTATGTACAAGCATTAAAAATCTTTTTATTTGTTAGGTAAAGAATTTATCTAATTGTTTCATCATAAGCCGAAGCAAAATGGACTGTGTCATATACATCTTTTCGTGATGAATTACGAATAAGCAAAACTTAAAGAGCTTTCGACTCAGTCGGAAAAAGTCGGAAAAGCGTTCGTCTGGAAATCTCAAAATTCCAGGTTTGATACCGGTACTTGCTCATTTATCATGTGGGGCTGATTGTAGGTTTGATACGTCATCTCAGCAAAGCAAGAACTTACCTGGTGCAGTTGAAGTGAAAAGGGGATACACTCTCTCGCGATCAGTGCTACTCGATAGATTTATGTTACATCATACTGTTTTGATTCCATTACAGTCAATTTCTGTTGCCCACTTTGAGAGGAGGGCCATCTGACATAGTCGTTTCTGTTCTTTTTAAGGACCTAATCTGGTCTGCGTCAGTTTCTCCCCGCTTAACAATTTCTTGCTGGTCGGACTCGCATCTTGGAGAGTGATATTGTCAACCGGATCCGAAGAGGTATCTATCCATCCCGTTATCTTATTGTCATGTAGCATCCTCGTCCTTTTCATGGGTGTGATCGCTTCTCCTTTGATCTAGGGAGTCCAATACTAATCGATGCTACAGTTGTCGAGCCATTCGTTTGAGCTTCTCCATTGCTCATACATTAGCTGCATAGCCTACTCGATTTCGAGCTTACCAGAATACAGAGGCAGTGATGTGAATTCTTCTAGGGAAATATATTTCATTACTATTAACACGACGATTTGCAGGGCCATATACACATTATTAAGACTTGGTGATGATTGCTGCCAATTTATCGATAGACAGTCCACTGAACGACAATTCCATATTGAGTAAAAGTTAGAAAAACTATTACCGGTTTGAGGCAAAGAACTTCCCTTGAGGAAGCTGCAATGCATAGTTGTTTTAAGCGTAGCGGAAATCCATGACAGAGCACCGAATCTCTTCAAGGGAAGTGAACTTTTCGGTGGTTTCCCGCTGCTTTTCACCCCGACAGTGTTGTTATCGCGAACCGTACAGGATTCGATCCCACAACCTCAGTGTTAGACGTCTTAACGCTTTATCGCTGCACTGCGACACCTCTTATAACCTGTGACGCGTATACCTAAAATGTTATTTTATCGATATTTTTTAGTTACTACCGAAAGGGTTATTTGAACGAGAAAGCAAACTTGTTCTATGTCCCCAATTAAAAACTAACATCAATTTGATAAGAGCTCGTATAATCCACAAGTCATTTTTCGACGGAGCTAGATTTCCATATTCGGTGATGATTTTTATTCTAAAAACAAATGATGCATACTCCGCATTGATAAACTGACGAGCTTCGTCGTTTGAGAGTGGAAAATTCTGCTTTGATATTTGTATGCTCTTTCTTTAGTTGAAGGGACAAATAATGCTCTTTCTTTAGTTGATGGGACAAATAATGCTCTTTCTTTAGTTGATGGGACAAGTAATGCTCTTTTTTTAATTGATGGGACAATTAATGCTCTTTTTTTAATTGATGGGACAAGTAATGCTCTTTCTTTAGTTGATGGGACAAATAATACTCTTTCTTTAATTGATGGGACAAGTAACGCTCTTTCTTTAGTTGATGGGACAAGTATTGAAGCTGCCTGATAAAGAAGATACTCCAACGCCACATGACGATGACACACTTCCCGTATGTGTTCCTTCACATTTTCTCTCTTTTGTTCCAATAATATGCTTTTTGGCGTTTTCGTGTATTTTATTATACGTCCTTGCTTGTTTCATCCACCTTTGTGTTGCGTTTGCTTGAAATTATTCCTCTGTGGTTTCCTATGCATTCATATATTTTCGATTACAAGCGTATGCCTTTATTGCTTACATTTTCGTAAAGCTGTCTATCTTCTCGATATTTTCAATTTTGTCGCATGCTTTCATTTTCTCATGTTCCCCTTGCGCTAATTCATTAGCCTTCTTTTTCAATAGTCCCCTTTTCATTGCGACGTGGGCTCAAATCCAGGGACTGGTTTGATTTATAAATCACCCTATAAATGTATCTATTAATGCTAACTAGCAGAGTATTTCGTCTTGTTCAAGCAAGATGTACTTCTTACGAAGAATCGTATCGGAACCTCTGTGCATTATGTATCAACATGAACTTCAGTAATACCTGTAAGCCTAGCTTATAGTTTGTGTTAACTTGTATTGTGTTTTCCAGGTCGTCTTGAACGTGGTGCATCCGAAAAAGGAAATCTATCGCTCATCAGTGAGTGTCAATACAGCTAAGTTCCACCCAAGTCCAGGAGTTGGCGTGATTTATGGCACAAATCATGGCACAGTCCGGCACTGCAGAGTTGGGTTAGTTACCTCGTGTAGTTCATTCCTCTTAAATTTCGCTATGAAAACCTTGTATTAAGGATTAGTGTGCTAACATACATAATTACCTGCATTGCCAGACATACATAGCCGTGCATACATTCATACATACATAGATACATACATACATACATACATACATACATACATACATACATACATACATACATACATACATACATACATACATACATACATACATACATACATACATACATACATGCATGCATGCATGCATACATACATACATACATACATACATACATACATGCATGCATACATACATACATACATGCACACACACACACATGCATCCATAGCAATACATACATAGCCATACATAGCCGTACATACATTCTATATGTTAGAGCTGTGTTTGAAGAGCTCTTTTCTTAAATGATATTTGTTCTGCGAACAATAAGACCTTGGCAATTGCTTGTAGTTCTTAATTTCTACTTCAAATATTAATCATCATTTATTATTAGCTATTATTTCTCATATCTGCATACGTCAGAATCTGCTTCAAAAGCAGGATACGCTAAGATTGTTGCATCCTTTAATCTAGAGCGAAAGTTTTGAAGAAGAAGTTGTCATTTCATTGACGATCTTGCAGAGGAAAGAGTTGAATTCTTCGAAATATGGCTTGTCGAAAGGTTTCTTGTTTTGATGTCACTTTCGTTTACCAATTTGAAGTGTTATGATGCTGTGAAGAAGGTCGAACATAATATCATCATCTATCGTTTTAAAGAGTGAAAATACGTTATGAGGCGCTAAGAAGAACATGCGGATGTCCTTTTGTGCGACAATCTCGAACCGTATTTCGAGTGAAATAAGGATGATTAGAATTGGGCATAAAACCATCCAGAGGGTAATTGCATCTTTTTAGCTATGATGCATGTACATTGAAGTAACACACTTTGCATAGTGGGTTTTTTCTTTAAGGCAAGATAGCACCAGTTAGCTGATGCTAAAAAATTACCCTGTAGATACATCACTACTAAATAGATTTTTTCTTTATGTTGAACAATTTTTTATGTAGAGAGTTTTGACCGCGTAATTCACAGAGAACAATTGAAAGACGTGGTCTTTGTGATGTAGTTCCTTTTAGTAAGTGAGTGAAATTCCACAATGCAGCACGTAGCTGTATAGAATGTGTATAAGCGTAAGAAGAAAAAATGGAAGCTTCAGTCGAAAAAGATCACCGTGAGCAAGATAGTGAGCTATTGGGAAGCTGAATAGCCCTGGTAAGTCAAGAGTGTGTTACCCACGCAGAAAATGGAATACTTTGTATCGTTTCATGATGTTAGTGTTAAGATTGTGGTATAACTTGCAGAGTGGTACCGTGGCGTAGTGGTTAAGCATGCGGACTCACAAAACAGGGGTTGTCAGTTCGATTCTTCCATGTGTCATTTTTGAAATGCCATTGGTGAGGAAGGCAACGGGAAACTACCTCATGAATTCCATTTCCATAGAAAAACTCAGAGCCCTGTCTCTAGTTTCGAATCAAGTATGCAACGCAGTTTTTTTTATAACTTGCAAAATGCTGCCAATCCATGGCTAAACATTTGCTCGTCTGAATAAATGAGTTTCATAGCTCTCAACAATTTCCTTCACAATGGAACAGTAAAATTATTAATGCTTGCGGAAAGCTTGAATTTCGTATTAGATCAAAGATAGTTAACGACTTTAAAGTATATCAAAGACCTCTTAAGATTTGATATTTCTATGTGAAGTTTTTAAAGGTGTTCTGGTGACTCAGTTATAAGATCCTTGCTCACTGATCCTCTGGCCATTGGCTCAAGGCGCATCTCAAGCTTATATTTCACTTGGAGTGAGGGGAGTTGCTAGCTCTTTAATTCCAGTTGTAGAATTCACGAGGTGTGATAACATTAAAAGAAAGGACCATGACATTGCTATATTAGCGAAGGTTCCAAGTGTCCTAAAATTTGTCCTACGTATGCTAGGTAGACTGCATTAAGGACCGCACGCTTAACAACGAAACTCCGACGACGCTATCCATAATCACTTGCAAATGCGATTTTGCGTTGTAAGACTTTACTTTCCAACTCTGACTTTTCGCAAAGTGTGAACAGATCCCTAATGGATGGTTTCAGTGGTGCCGTGGCGAAATGGTTCAGCTTGCGGCTTCATGACGCATGAGTTGTGAGTTGAGATCCTGCACCTTTTACCATAAGTGATATATCGTTGGGAGACACAACCGGAGACCACGGCATAATATCCACCTGTTTTTTAGAAAAAGCTCTATGGTTTGTGCTTGGCTCGAAACCAAGTATGTTATATTCACTTTTCAGTCTGTGAATGGCCTAAATTACTTGTTTTTATGTCATGGAACAGTGGAAAGCGACTGCCATTTTTACTCCAATGAATTCTGTCGTCTGAACAGCTTTGATTACGTAGTACATACTGTAGTTGACAGTTTCATTCTGTCATATTGAACCGTGTTTTATGCCTCATTTTCAGATATCATTTTGTAGTGTTTCAGAGCAAATTATGCTAACAAATTCAAAAAATATATCTTTTCATTATTAAGCATTATTATCGAATTAAGGTCCTAAAGTAAAATGAATTAGAACCATTCTAATGGACTAATAGAAGCAATTTTTACCTTAAATAGAGGAATTTCTTGTTCACTGAATCATTTTATTGTGACCGTACTTAAGTTTGCAAACATGGCAGATTGCGCTAGCATCTTGCAGTCCTTAGTGGGTTCACTGCTGCTTTTGCTTGAGATTTTGAATCTCCTCTTCGTCTGGCTTAGCCCCATGTACGTTGCGTTGCCGGCGCAGGTGAGCTTTCATTTGCATCTACATGATTCACAATCTCGCATGTGAGTTGCCCCATTTTGCACCGGAGGGCCAGCATTTGGAATGCACTAGTTGCATACCCCCAGGAGCCACCGTCGATGCTAGTCACACCAATGAAAGCGTAGCTGGCTGCAATTTCCTTGCCATCCTTTTCCCCTTTTCATAGTTTCTCACCGTGATATTTGAAGGCTGTGCAATGCCGAAAGCTCTAGTGAAACATATTGTTTCCACATTCCTCAGTGGAATTCCTTTCGCATTCGATTGATTGAAGGCATCGGTATGTTTGCCATTTTGCTGATCTTTTGAAGTCGACGAGCAGCTACTTTGGCAATAAGAGAGTCGAATCAAGATTCAATAAGAGGCGAGCCTCATGCACCTCTGAATCATTAATGGAGCAAGTAAAAAGCATTGCTTTTCGACGTGCATGGTTCCCTAGTGAGTACTCTGCTCAACGGCCGTTTGTTGAATCATGCAAGTTTTGCAAAGATAATAGATGGTTGATTTTTACTGGGTCTGATGGAAATTTGCGATATTTCGACATCCAGCAGGATAAAGTCATTGAGACACAGTTGTCTAATGGGATAATTTGGTCAGTTGACTGCAGTGAAAATGGTGAGTTAGTATGCATTTGCGACTCAGAAAGGCTAGTTACCGTATGGGAGAGAGGTTCCATGCAATGCGTTGCCTCGCATTCACATCACACTGATACTGTTTGGCGTGTAAAATTCACCAAAGATAACAACCACGTGATATCTTGTTCATCTGATCTGCGAATCATTGTCTGGAACTTCTGGGACGACACGGTAAAAGAAATGGCAGGTCACGTGAAGATCGTCGAAGATATTTCGATATCGCGCAATGGACTTACTCTTGCCAGCTGCTCACACGATCGGACTGTCAGAATATGGAACCTGACATTGAACGATACGCAAAAGCAACAGAAGTGCACAGTTCTGAAGGGGCACGAAAAGAGGGTGACCAGCTGTGTGTTTGCACCGCATCGAGATGAAACGGTAGCAAGTGCGTCAGCTGATTGTACCATCATCATTTGGGACGTTTTCAAACGCCGACCATTGATCAGACTGAGAGGTCATTTCAACATCATATGGTCTTGTGCGTTTCTGAAATTAAAAGGTACCGAGTATTTGATTTCCTGCTCCAGCGATCATTCAGTGAGGTGAGTTTCCCTTCACAATACCCCCTTCCTAATTCCCCCCTTCATATTTTCCTGTTAGCTCTAATTATTCACAAACTTGTTGTCATTTATTTGCGTATCAGATTTGCTTCTTCGCCAGGAGCCAGGCTGCTGGGACGGCAAGGGGCCATACTATCAAATTTCTCTTAGCTATGACATTATTTTCTCTTTACCTGATTATTACGTAATTGATTAAGCTGTCAGGAGAATGCCACATTAGTCTTCTCAAATAAAATTACTTCGAATCAGGGAAACAAGGTCGTGGGTAACAAAAGCAGGATCGCCAAAACCCCTTTCACCCTCTTCAACTCTTCCCGTGCCATAATTATTTTGCCATATACTTTCATCTACCCCCTTCCCAAGATTTGCGTTCTCACAGGCAATAATTTTTCCTAACACGCATCTTTCGAACTTTTCAGATTTTGGGACGTTGTGACAGGAGTTGAAATCCGGTCATTGAAAGAATTTTGCCTCTGCGAAGGCTTTCCTTCCCAACTTCTGTGTTGCCAAGTTTCAAATGATGGAAGGAATATTGCGGTAACAACTGCTGATGGATCTGTTTATTTAGCCTCACTTGAATGCTGAATCATCACAGAGACGAGGTTACTTGTATTTTTCGCAACGGGACTAGTACTCTGTAGTCTTTACACAATGTCTAGTGTGCAAGTAGATAATGTAATACAAGAAATACATATCTAATATCATGGGTCCTTATTTAATAATGCATGGCGAAAGAAGGCCTTGGGACAGACAAGATACCTTTATGTGCAATTTTTAATGAATTTGATTTTCAACTTTCATGATACATGTATTGATTTGATATGTCTACGAATAGTACTCAAATCTATTAGGTTTTAATTGATATTTATTCATTCATTGGCTCAGTCTTTCTTTTATTGGTTTGTTTTGTCTATTCTTTCTATCGTTTATTTATTCACTCGTTCATTCGTCTGATTATGTATTCATACATTCGTTTCATTATTCATTCATTCAGTCATTTCTTTATACATTCATTTATTCGTTTCTTCATGGTCTGTTTATTAATTAATTCCTTTTTGTACCAATTTAATTCATTAATTCCTATTTAGTTTGTTCCCCCATTCTTTTTCCTATGTATGCTGTGTTGTAATTGTTTTATGAGCATATAAAAATTCATTCTTTCATATGTCCAACATCAGTGAGTACATTAATTTGCTGGAAAATACGATAAATGCATGAAAGAGTGAATATAATAATCAATTTGTTGATTAATCTAATTCAACAAGCTCCTTCAAGGGAACTTTTATTGCTTTGAAATATTGATTCGACGAATGCTATTTCTTACGTGAATAGTCGTCCATTTTATTCAAATATTCTTTTTTTCAAACTTCATTATTTCATAGCATACTTTTAAACGTTATGGAAGCAAATCTTTCTTACAGGTTATTTGTGCCCGACTGGCTTTAGCACTTGTAAGCAATATTTGATATGTATAAAGGACATCTTGGTGATAATGGAGGTCTTGGTTCAATTATAGTTTTTCTTGAGAAGACGTAACAAGTCATATGATGATTGATGTTGATTAAGTGTTTCATGAAGGAAGGTATTTCTGTTTTGATTTAATTGATAACGCTGGTTTGTCTTTAAAAAACAGCTCCAGGGATTACGTCTCGAAGTCTGACCAGATACGCTTTGACTCCTGATTGATACACTCAAAAAATTTTCTCCTCTGGTAAAATTTACTGAAGATGCTCGTTATTTGAATCTCTAAGAAGAAGATAACGTTCCGCTTCTTTTCATTTTTTCGTTGATGATAAACGACATGATAATTACAATTTGTTTTAACTCAAAAAGACTTAGTCAAACATACATAGTAGTTTTGTTATCATACAGACAAATTTATCGACATAAGTTCTGATCGTGGGCCGATGTGGTACGATTTAAGGGCTGTACAGGTGAGTGGAAGTTGATGGTGGAATCGCTCCTTGTGCCGAGTTGTGTCACAAATGCTCATCCGTCAAATGAGGTAAGTTGTGGAGCAGAAAGAAACTTAATGAAACTGTGAGGGTGAATATGAAGACAATGAGGAATGCACGATCGATTATAATTGAGGCATACTGCCACTCAAGGATCGTCGCTTTCTTCTTTTCTTTTTGGCACACGTCGTTCGTGAGCACTTCCATTTCGTCGTTCAAAAGCTGGTGCGTGTGCTGTTTCTCGAGCTCCTCCGCAATCGTTTCCTCCAATTTATTCTCGTATAAGTGAATGAGATCCGTGGTAACGAGGCTGTCAGTTTTTGCTGATCCATTCATCACGGGTTGTTCAATTTTTGTAGATTCGCTGTTCGTACTAGAAATTTTCGATAGTTTTTCTTTATCTGCCAGCCCTTTTGTATCAGATTCTTTTCTTGTCACGCTGTTTACCGATCCGTTTGCAGGACTTGCGCCATCCTTCGACGACGTTATCGATGTCGCACTGCCGTTGATCGTTATTATATCGCTAAATCGCACCATTTTACGACGCTGCTTCGCTCTAACGTTTATCGGTGGACGCTTTTGCAGTTTGAATCCGCAAAGTAGTCTGCTGAGGTTCTCAAATACCAGCCATTTAAACCAGGCTGGCATCGGTTTCGAGAAATTTTGTCGATAGAAGTTTGCAAGGACGAAAGTCGAAGCAGCGAGAGAAAAGGAAATCTGAACAAAAAGCAGAAAATAGAAAAGCGAAAGTAACGGAATGTTGTCGGATGTGGCGGGCAACCTTTTGCTTGCGATATTCAGGTAGACTGTCATGGAAACTAATATAGTCACTGATAGAATGATGCGTTCGCCGCTGTTCGGTGGTAAACAGAATCCTACTGCGATCAAAGATGTTATTGTAGCAACAGGCACGATCAGCGTGTACATGTAATAAAGAGTCTTTCGGCGGAGATGGAGGTGGTAGATGACTTCGGAGAATGGCTTTTTGCAACATTGGTATTTTATTGTCTTTCTCTCCGCCCTGAAAGATGTAACGTCCCACTCTGTGTTGATAGTCAAATGTTCCAGTCCAGTTTCAGCAGCGAATGGTTTTAATTCCATTTGATCCATCGCACTTGTCCAGGATCTAAGAAAAGCACTGTATGTGTTGACATGAATAATCTTCTTTTTCAAAGTTATAAACACGTAATTGCAGCTTCTCCATATCATGGAAAACTGAGTTGATTTGTTTATCAAAGGGGAATTTATTACGAAAACTTGATATATGTATCGTGATAGGGTACTTAGAAACCGCATTTTCCCGAAGTCTAGATTTGATCGCTTAAAGAATTGTATTCTTTTTAAGAAAGTTCCCTTCCACTCATAAAAATATCATTTTTTCGAAGAATTCCGTTCTGTTGAGGTCACATCATAAAACACTTCGTTTTCTTTCCTGCCCCATATTTTACAGATGCCTGTGTAAAGGACTATCACCTCTCCCCGTTTTTGAAGGGTTGGTAGGTTGATTAACATATCAGACCTGATCTGATTTTATTTTGAAAATTAATGTTTAATAGCCTTCGTGGCAGTACGATGTTCAAAATTAAAATACTTAATCTTTTCTTTATTTACTCATTCATTCACTCATTCATTCATTCATTCGTTGATAAAACGTGTTTCATATTTGAGGCCATGCTTTGTCAACATCTCAAAGATAGGATACTAACCCGAAAGCTAGGTTGCAAATCTGCTGATCAAAGGGAAAGTATTTGACATTGATTTTGCAGGAAGATCGCATGGATGTGGCGGCGTACCACACGTTGTACCCAGTATTGTCCACAATCACTTTTGTTTTCAATGTTTTTAGGTTGCCAATACTGTTATCCGCACTGAAAGAAAGTCAAGACGTGTTCAGAATTTATGACATGTCACTTAAGCCGTCCAAATCATTGGCCCTGTTCATGACCGTTACACAAAAAAATGTCCGCCCGCCACCCAAGGGAGGTTTCCATGGTAATGTAGCAAAATGAGGTTAGTTCAGAACTCAGAGTCTCAAATTGAACAATCGTGTAATATCTTGGCAAATATCTTAAGATTATCTAACGTATATCTAGGATTTTTTGAGGAATGCTTGTGAGTTATCGTTTGGCCTTTGGACGATGTATGATATATATATTTGTCTATAATTTCGCACTTTAACCGGATAACCCATCAGAAGATAAACTCAGCCGAATCGCAGAAATACCACGAGTCTCATAAGCCATCGTTTCTCCATTCGATGGAGCTGCATACTTGCTTCTTGTTACAGTAGATCACTGATTTGAGGGTTGATCAATTTGAATCTATGTCGCAGGACTTGCACTCACCTGTTGTACAATATTAGAACTGGTGTCCATATCATACTTGGTTCGACATTTACTTGCGATATGTTGCCATATTTCTCTTTTTCCCAAGCTAACAAAGGATTCTTCCACCTCTGGTTTGGAATAGAATGACGTTAGCTTAGTAAATCTAAGGCCAATTTATAGAGCGATTGTCGCGCAAGGTGTGTAAGAGCAAGATTAATTTAATATCAATCATCAAATTAGTGGGAATTTTCAAAATATTGTGTTTTTTGAAAGGGACAGCATAATATTTTTTAACTCCATGCAATATGAATGCAATGCTATTCTTGTCAACCGAAAAGACTTCTTCTCGCCCAGGGAATATAGATTTTAAGAAGTTAGAAGTTTGCATCGAATGATTTATTTGTAAACGTAACAGCACTATCTTTGATAAGTACCGCTTGTAAGTCGGGTTGCCTATAATGCCTGAGCATTGGTAGACATTTCGAAGTTCTCGAGGAACTGTCTTGATTCCCACGCAGCGGCAGTCTACCATGCCCAAATTGGTTAGTGCGCATGTCTCCTGGGCTCAGAGTCCGGGTTTGAGGCCCCTTCGCTCCCATTTCTGGCTGTGGCGGTTTTGAGGGGGGCTATGGCCCTAGGCCTTGCGCTTTTATTAGCTCAGAAGAGGCCCCGCACCTCACAAAAAACATATGGGGATATTTTTCATTTAAGCAGAAGAAAGGAGCAAGAAAAAAATTAATCAGCCTTAATTTTATTTGACATCTTATTTTCAAAGAAGGACCTCAAAGATGATTTCAGCCCCGTGGCCCGCAGTCCCTAAGCCGCCACTGATTCTTGATTCCGTCTTCCTACTCACACAGTAGTACGTATATACATTGCGCAAGTTGCGGCTGACTTGTCGCGAGGAATGGAATGGCCACGCTACTTCACTTTATCATAGCTAAGGATAGTTTTTCTCAAACATGCACCTCAATGCTTTCAAAATTTAAAGGTAAGTCCAGTGAAATTTTGTCTCATTGTCAGAAAAATTCTAATTTGTCGACGTCTTAATGGCCTGTATTAAGGGTGACCACTGGTGTGGTTACTTGCAGATCAATTTATCATCAATATTCATGCAAATGAAATCTTCTTACTGATTCATCTGAATAAAATGTACAAATCATTAGAGCGGCTTATATGAATTTTCATGCAGTTTCTGAATCTCCATGATCCAATCTTGAATTTTCTGCAGAAACATCTTCATTCGGAGTGAAACTAACGTCTTACAATTTCATGTATCTGTTCCCTCATTCCACTTATATATTCCACTCATTAGTCCATCTACTCCTTTACTCATTCATTTATTCATTCATTCATTCATGCACTCATCTATCCGTTCTTTCATCTATTCGTTCATTCATTCGCCCATTCTTTTATGCATTCATTGGTCCATTCATTCATGGCTGTGTTCGTTTCTTTATCTATTCATACATTTCTCCATTGATTCATTCATTGACTTATTAATTCGATCATTGATCTATTCATTCTTTCAAAGAATTATTGCTTGATCTAGAATACTGCACTGTCATGCAGAAGCTAAACTTCAGCAAAGGGTTAGTTTTTAGAAGGAAATTCATTCATAGTTTGATTCAAAATTTGATTTACCTGTGTTGTCCATACATTCAGCTTTATTGTTTGTCCAACTGCATCCTAACAAAATCGATTGAATCATTGGCATGCTTCAAGCTTCAGCTTATTTTCAAACTTGATCTCTTTTCTTAAATATTCTCATAACATTTACAATGACAAGCAATTACGATGCAAACGCAAAGGGAGCATGCAATAGAGCATGTGACGCAGTATTACGGGGTAATCCAGGGCTCAAGGCCCCGGTCGGGCCACACCCTAACTGCAGCGTTCACTGTACTCGCTGAACTATGCGATCCAAGCCCTAAAGAAACGAAGATAGGCACCACCCTTTGAAAAGATGGCAGGGGAGGCCTTGTCGTTTTTTACTATGCCTTGTTCATTTGCTATGATGTATCTTCGTGTAAATTAGAATGGATTTTGTCGCACTCTTGTCGTAGCATGGTGTCTGTTGTGATTTTTCCTAGATATCATGTAGCCCCCCGTCGGTCTGACAGACGGTGCCTGTTTCGCTTTCCGTGCAACAGCCGGTGATTAAGGTTCGTCTTTATGCGTTTAAAGTCATATCCATTCACCTTTATATCTTTATCTTATGCGGAGGGTAAGTGAGTAAGATGAACGGACGGGAAATGGAAGAATGGAAGTAGGATAGCATTGCATGTAGTCAGCATGAGGAAGCATAATCGCATTCTTTGTATTTCAATATTGTATTTCATATTTTCATATGTTCTTCTTATCTAATTCTTTTAAGGAGAGTCGCCCTTCAGCATAAGCTGGTTTCAAGGGACCCTCCAACAAAGCATCAACTATAATCTATGATAGCGGCACGAACAGTGCATTAGATTAAATCGAACTATCAATCATTGGTTACAATGATTTAAAATAAATGCTAGAAAATTAAAAAATTAAAATACAGCGAGAAAATTCCCGCTCTCTTAGCAGTTCCTTAAAACTATGCTTAATATAAATGAAACATGAAATGAAATTAAGATGGCTTGGAAAATGGAGATGGAATGTAAATGGCCAGTAGGAAGACTAAAGAAGCTGTGGATGGAGTACGTGAGTGAAGATGTTGGACTCGTGGATTTGAGATAGGAAGCGGGTGGGGTCGTGCACCATGGAGGAAGCAAATGCAGAAGTTTGAACGTGGCGAAAAAGCTGGACACGGAGCAAGAAGATAACGATATTTACTTACAACATCGAGTATCTGGATGAGCCTCATGTTCAATTCGACGATTATTTTGTTTTCGAAATCGATTCTTGGTCTTGTGTCGGTGTCCACCAGACCCCGTACTATATCGTCGATGATGCGATGTTCGTCTGACATAAATGCTAGTCACAAGGAAAGTTGAATCTTACAGATTGTAAACTCACATATTTCATTATTGCTTATCGTATCGTACAATTTTTTTTTTTTTACTGGGTTATGTTGAGGAAAGGCTATGGTGGCCTATACAAAGCCCCAACAGGAAGAAAGAAGAAAGCGAAAGGCTAAGAGGATAGAGAGATGCCGCATTGCGCTTTTTGCTACCGTCGTGCCGTGTCGTTGTTGATTGTTTCTGGTCTTATCGTGCCTTATTCTTACGTATCGCATCATATTGCACGCATCATGTCTTGTCGTGTCGTACCTACATCGATATTTCTCGTATCTTGTCGCAAAATACTATATCGTATTCAATTTTTCCTGTATTCTATGTTATCGTGTGAAATCGTATCGTATAGATATTTCTGTTATTGTTTCGTGTCATACTGTAATTTCCTAGTATCATCATATCATATTTACATAACCAGTGTCACGTCATCTTGCGTCGTGTCATCTTACGTCGTGTCATCTTGCGTCGTATCATCTTGCGTCACGTCATCTTGTGTCGTGTGATTTTGCGTTATGCCATGTCTACTTTGCACATTGCACTTCAACACACCCTGTTTTGTTACATTTTACTTCGCTGTGTGGCCTTTTAATGCGTAATCCTAAAACGCATCCCCCGTTTTCGGTCTTCTCATATCCTGACATCGTGCTTCGTGTCGCTTCTTACTGTCTTACTGTCGAAATTGTACTGTACCTGTTCTTTTGATGCCGATGAGCCTCGTTTCTTCATTTTGTTCACTTGCGATGACCTCGCATGTGGTAAGACACGTGACTGCGTAACAATTGTTCTGAAGCATGAAGGCATAGTCTGCATCACCAACCCTACAAACCATTTCGCTGCATTCGCTCGTCTTCCTTCTTCCAAAGTACTTTATGCGCTTATTCCTCATGCCTCCTTTCAATGTCGCATTGAACTGGATCGTTGAGCTGGCCTCGCAGATGAGTCTTTTCTCGTAGTCTACAAAAGTTGCACATGCACAAACTGAAAAGCAAAGTATGATAGGTGCTAGACTGAAGTTTTCATATGTGTATATTTTAGACAGCCAAGCAGCAAGTCTTCTAGCGTATCACATACCCCTTTCATTTCACATCTCTCATCTATCCTTACCCGTTTTTGATAAAATTGTCCACTGCAGTTTCGCCATTCTTCATTCAGCTCATAAAAGCGAAGTAAATTTGAGTCCCATAGTCGAATCCGACTTTGGGTAGCACTTTGTCAGAGAGGTGCTACCTTGAACCGTGGTATCAATAGGTAGGGTGGCCAGTTCCTTCCATCGCCGTACTTCACCCCATCTCTACGTCAGGTGCCCGTTTACTGCTGGGTGGACAGAGAGGAGGGCGAAAGGAACGTTCGCAAGGAGCCTGGAACCCGTGCCATCTTCACGGTGGACATGTGCTCTCCCGCCGTGTCAACTGTCGCTCTGTTATGCTGTTATTCCTTCCATTTATCATCATCTACTTCTGATGCACCTCCTACATCTCATGGTTCCTTTAATTTCGCTTCGCGTCTTCTAATTTAAAATCCAATCCCGTACTAATTACGAATTCTTTCTCTTCAAATTCGAGCTCAACTTTCAGCGTTTTCAGCGTTTTTGGGTTGTGTTCGTTTGTGGATTAACTATTTTAATGCTTTAATCGTAATCGCCTCAATTATTAAGCCAAATGCGATTTCGAGACATTACTTCAGGTTGCAATAAAGTCTCCTCTATTTTGCTTTTGGTTTTAATTCGCTTTGCAAGTCAATTTATTTACACAAGGCAGCTGTTTTCAAGGCTTTCTATCTAGAGTCATTTCAACCAAACTTTACAATTTCTCGCCAACATTTTACCAATATTTTTAAATTTTCCTGACAATTTCTTAAATAGTTAATTGTTTCTTTTCAAAGTTAAGACTGCACAAGTTATCATCGTGATTCCACAAATGTACTCTAGAAACAGCTATATATAAATCTATATATTTACATATATGTGTGTGCGTGTGTGTGCGTGTGTGTGCGTGTGTGTGCGTGTGTGTGCGTGTGTGTGCGTGTGTGCTTGCATATATTCATGATGTGGATATATTGATGTATTTATATATGTACACAGTTTTTATAAATAAATATATAAAAAGATATATATATTTATAAAAACTGTGTATATATCGTATAAATACATCCATATTCGTGAGTGTGTGTGTAAATATATATATATATATATATATATATATATATATATCACATAGAGGGTGCTGTCTTCACCAGGATATGGTGCTCTATGTACAAAGTGCAGAGCGTTGAAAGCAGAAATGCAGAAAAGGAAAAGACCGATTCTCTGTTACTCTGAGTTTCGTGCGAAGGTACTCGTCAGACAGACTATAACTCCATAAAATATATAATAATATTAACAATGACATTTGTATATATTTGGCAATACATCTGGCAACTTAAGGACATCAGAGCAAATTACTGAATCCAATGGTATATTATCACCGCAGCCCAACCATATAACAACATCTCCAAATGGTGCGACCTCTGTGCATCGGAAAAGCTACACATAATCAAAGGCAACATGTAAGTATATCTATATATATATATATATATATATATATATATATATATATATATATATATAAATATATATATATACATATATATATATATATATATATATATATATATATATATATATATATATA
Organism: Pseudorhiza aurosa; assembly: GCA_964026355.1. Classification (NCBI taxonomy): domain Eukaryota; kingdom Metazoa; phylum Cnidaria; class Scyphozoa; order Rhizostomeae; family Lychnorhizidae; genus Pseudorhiza; species Pseudorhiza aurosa. Next base: position 2,920,821 of record OZ032124.1, read on the forward strand.
TATATATATATATATAGATATACTTACATGTTGCCTTTGATTATGTGTAGCTTTTCCGATGCACAGAGGTCGCACCATTTGGAGATGTTGTTATATGGTTGGGCTGCGGTGATAATATACCATTGGATTCAGTAATAGAGACAGAGGCTCCGAAAGGAAGCTATTGTATATTCATACATACATTTATACATAAACTGTACCTATTTATATATACATATAAATATATATATATATATATATATATATTCACATATAAATACATATATATATATATACATATATATATATATATATATATATATATATATATATATATATATATATATATATATATATATATATATATATATATAAATTTATATATATACATATATATATATATATATATATATGTATATATATATATATGTATTTATATGTAAATATATATATATATATATATATATATTTATATGTAAATATATATATATATATATATATTTATATGTATATATAAATAGGTACAGTTTATGTATAAATGTATGTATGAATATACAATAGCTTCCTTTCGGAGCCTCTGTCTCTATCACAGCTCGTCTCTCATCTACTACTGCTACTGCAGCTTCTCTGGCATACCTTCAAGCATCAAGTCATCATCTTCATGATAGTTTGGCTTTTATGTTTTGGCACATTTTCTGCCACCAACTCACTTTTTCACATTTTTTCCATATGCAAAGGATAAGTTGATCCTACTCCACCCCGAATAGGTTTTAAAACATCATAAACTATAATAACATTATGCGCTATCTCGTCACTCTAACTGTTTGTTTTATGATTTTTTTTTTTAGTGAGTTATGCTGGGAAAAGGCTATGGTGACGTATACAATGCCTCAACAAAGGAAGAAAGAAGAAAGCGAAAGGCTAAGAGGAGAGAGAGATCAGATCAAGTTTATCGATCTTGGATTTGAAAGATGGCAAGTTGAAAGATTCAGGAAAGCAAGAGGAGGGCAAGACGTTCCATAAGTTGCATGTTCTAGGGATGAATGATGATTTGTGGGACAGAGTTCGTGCATTAGGCAGGAAACTTGGAAAGGGTGTGAATGAGTTGATGAATGAATGACATATGTTATATTTGTAAGTAATATCACTTTTGACTTTCAATTTGTTGACGAATTGATGACTATTTGAAAAATTCATCATTGTAATTATTATTCATCCTATCATCATTGTTATATGTTATCATCAATATTATTATCATTGTCATTATTCCAACTTCGTTACTTGTCCTGTTATGTTGTGAGATATGCGTGTTTTTATCCGATTCTAATTACTCCATTGTTTTAGATTGCTTGATTAACAAAGGTTTTAAGTTAATAGAATTGTAATGCTTTTAATAGCTAGATTAACAATATTTGAGTTACGAGCTGGTTGTCTTCAAATTCCTAGAAAAATTAATGGATTTATTCAAATGAACTCATTTCGTGATTAATCTTACATACAAGCCTTCGTCGTCTATTTTGAAAAAACTCAGACCAGTCAAAGCTACCTTTATAGGGATCTACAAAGGCGACATTAGTCTTTTAATGCGCGTTTTGTCGAGCTCAGCTAACCACGTTTTGGTCCAACAAATATTCTACAAACTCTTCAAACTTATCCTATAACTGCTTTTATGAATCACACCAATGCCTGTTTATTTGTGTATTTAGTTGACTGTTATTGCTGCATCATGTGCTCAGAGGTTTTTCCTAACGCATTCAAACAGTTGAAACGATGTACCGCTGTTATTATTTTGAAATGAAAGTTCTTTCCTTTTGAGACTAAACGTGCCTCTCAGAACTCAACTATTTGAATTTGAAACTTTAAACACGAAGCGAATTTTCTGTGCAGTAGAACTCCCTCAATCCAAGAATTCCCTGGCGTGCATTTTCTTCCAACTTCTAATCAGTACAATCTCGTACCATTTCATAATGTTGTCTCAAAGTTAATGCGTACGTTTTCTTAAATTGGTAATTGATCTCTGCGTTTGACGATTGGCACAAATATTCCCCATTTTCTGTGCCCCTGTCTACTCAATTCCCCTATAACCAACCGAACCCGCTCCCCTTTCCCCATAACTAAAACAACCTCATTCACAGTTAGGCGGCTCCTGCGAATGTGTTGTGCCTTCCTTCGTTTGAAATTCATTCTGAATGGAACCTGTGGTTGTTAGTAAATGCTCCATCTATATTAATTCCCCTCTGTCACAGGTACTCGATCGAAGACTCCGAACACGCCACGCATTTTACTCCTGACTTGAATGAAGTTTTCTCTTTAAGTGAAGACATTTAGCTCTTAAAGTGAATCGCTTGCTCAACACTGCCCTTGCAGCATGCGCCGGTCACGTATTTCTAGCAATGGCAGTCACGTATTCAGTAACGTATTCAGAACATTTCATTACCCAAAAGACTTGAAAAACCTTTTGCTTGAATTTCTAGGTTGACCGTCTGCTCAGGCCACAGAGAACTGATCTTGGTTAAGAACAACATCGCCTCCCTTTTTATTCAAAATTACAGGGTACTCAGCCCTTTTCCATGCAGTAATTAATCTCAAATTTATTGTCACTGGTTTTTAAGGTTTTTATCTTATCCACGCCTTCTTTCCTTCTTTTCTTTCAATTCGCATTAATTCATCATTACCACGAATGGATCTAATTTTTCTTTATTTTACTTCATTTCACAATACCCTCGCTGGTTTTCAATTTGATTCATTTAGTTTAATTGTTTTCATTTTTTTCAGCTTTTCATCTATTTTTCATGGTCTTGCTTTACGTTTTACACATTACCATTAAAATTACTCCATCAGATATACGGCGGAAAAGACTTACTGCTGATATTGAAAATCATCAACGCTACACGAAGTTGCTCCATCATGCACAATCCAAGATGCCGAAGTAATTCGCTCTCTCGATCTCTTTCTCCGAAAATTGTTTGTCTGCGACCTACGATACTGAAGACTGAATAACAAACTAATTGTGCCTAACAAGAGATCGTTCACCGACTTAAACCAAGTTATTACCAAATTCATGCCATTAATTATTAATTTTAAGCTTTTGATTTTGTCATCTTTGGCTAAGGTAGCCGTCAATAAGCTCTCCATAAATCCACAACTGCTTGATCCCACCTAAGAATCGCAGTTTTGCCATCACAGTGTGGTTTCGTCAATATTCAATATTCATTCCCTCTTCCAGGTCGAAAACAAGAGATAGAATTCAATTCAATGTTCAATTCACCTCAATTTTGATTTCACTCTCATCTGCAGGTGTTATCATAGCGGTCATCATTTCAGCCTCAATCTGTTATTCGCAGCCTCGTTCCGCATTATTAGATCAATCCAACAGAGAATGGTCAATTGAAGCGTTTTGGTGTGGAAACTTCTACGCCATACAGTGTCCCGGTGACAGTTGTTGCTGTTGACAAGTTCTTAATGTGCATTGGCAAATAGTTGGCAGCAAGTCTTCAACGGCACCAGTACGAAGGATGTGGAGCAATGAGGAGCAACTCTCCAAGTGTCAAAAAGATGACTCGCTCAACATGCCAAATTTTGATGAGGGAATGCACGTGGGTACACTTATTCTTTTTTTACAGAATTTGGTAAGCTTTAGTGACAATGGTGGAAGAAGATTTAAAAGATATTTTCCTTGATTTCAGCCTTCCCCTCCATCTTCCACCACCGATTTACATCGCCACGCCTATCTCTTCTCTCCTCCTCATTCGCACAAAGTCAACCTGCGTAGCTCAGCTGAATATCTGCTTCATTTGATTGCTGCTGCATTCGATGTCAATGTATCCCACGTACCACCATGAATACCAATTGTATGAATCATAAAAAAAGCAGAAAATTCACTTCCCGCAACCTGCTATTTGCTGTTTGATTGGCGTATCGCCTCGTCGTTATAGAGACGTATCAGGCGAACTTAGTTAATTCAGGCTAAGAGGTGCTTAGCGTTCTATTGAGGATCGACTTGCGATTCATTTCCTCACTCTTGCAGCATTTGATTTCTTGTTAGAATGATTATAGCATGCTGTACGATCTTTATTGCTGCTCTCCTTGTTTCTTCTGTTCAAGGTAAGTCTTCCTACTTCCTTTAATCATCTCCTCGGGCTGGTTTCCTCAGCCGTAGTGCTGTGTTGGTTTTTTAATATCCGCATTTACCATGCTCTGCAAAGCGTTTCGCTTGCCCAAAGCATTTTGTGTTGCCTATTTCCCATTCAGCAATCCTTAATTCCTTCTCCTGGACTGGAATTCTTTATCAACAAACAATCCTTCAATGTTAATTAACGAAATACGAAACTTTCTCGTCGACATATGTTTTGTATTTGTTAGCGTTTTAAGTAAACTTAAGTAAGTATGTTAATTATAATCACTTTCCTACCAATTGAACATTGACATCAGTCCTCGTTCCTTGCACTCTTTCAGACCTGGATGCACATCTTTATACCATCTATGTGCCAATAGAAATATTCTATTTTGATTTAATGCCAATTTTTATTCCTAATCTTACACCGCCTTTCATATCTAATTTTATGCCAATTTTCATACGAAAATTTATGCCGATTCCTATCATGATGCTCAAACTAAATTTTATACCGATATTCGAACCGATTTTTATACAGCTTTTAAATCCGATCCGCATGTTAATTATTTTACTGATTCTCAGTCGATTTGCTACGTACATTTGGGCTGGCTTTTGCCAAAAACTTTAATCAATGTATAAAAATTTTTTAATCAATCCCAATTGTTGCATTTTTTGGAAGATTTCTCCCATAAGTCGAAACAGCTCATCAATTTCTGATAGCTTAGCTTTATTTGAATCTCGCTGCTTTAAGTTGCCAAAAAATTTTGTTATGTTCTGCGTTTTGCGACATTTTGTTCTCGTATGTTGCGATGTTGTAGTTCTTGATCATTAACGTTCACATATTTTATTTTCTTTGTTAAGGTTTGCTTCAAGCGAGTGTTAGTGTCAACTTAGAGAAGAATGTCGATGTAAGGTCAACTGGATGGCGCAAAATCACGACATGGCGGAGTCCTCCAGAAACGGGCCATATTGTAGTTGGGACCACAATGGTGAATGGGAATGTGGCAATTCCATATTCTGGAATATATTTGGCCTTCATCACTGTCACTCTAAACGGAGCAGATGGTGGAGGTAGATTCAAGATCAAGCTTATCATAAATGACAAAATCAACAACAGCCGTAGTGATATGACGTCATCTAGTCGTGGGGGGCCTTTAGGCCCAAAAAGTTTGAGTGTGAAGGGCGCCATTATGCTACAGTGCAGTGATTTTGTGTCTGTTTATGTATACTCAGAAACAGACAGTGATTGGTCGATAAGCGGCCAATCACAGACGACTTTGTCGTTGCAATACATCGGAGGTATTGGTAACGTGCCCGGATTTTCATCTGTTTTTCACAAAGAAACGAGCTACAACAATTCCAAGTGGAATTTTTTGAGAGAATGGCGCTATGAGAATCGACCAGGCTTCTTCAAAAGCATGTCTGGCTTCTCGAAACACGTGGGCGAGTTTGTTGCAATTTGCAGTGGAATTTTCAGTATCACGGCAAACGTTCAAATCAAAACGAACGCGACAAACTATTTTGATCTAGCGATTGCCCTCAATTCAGTCGTCAATGGAAGCACCGTCAGAACGATTTCTGCTACAGAATTCACTCTTTCGACGTCAACCTCGCTTTTGTTGAATAAAGGTGATGTTATTACATTGCAAGTCAACTCAAACGGACACCCGTTCATCGTTGGAAAGGACAGCTCATTTTCAGGCGTCCGCCTTCGTGGTTACCAAACTGCGGCGTTGGGTATGAACCTTTCTGATTCTTAATACTGATCTCTAATTCAACTTGTTCGATTTCCACAGTATAAAGGCACATTAAAGGTGGCAATCTTTACTGTTATTTTTTCTCTCGCCACCTCGCTCCTTCGTTTAGCTCTTCCTGCTGGAATCAAATACTTCTTCTTTTCTTTTGCTTTTCGAATATAATTTCCCATGTATCGATTTAAGATAATCTGTCAGTAGCCCGGCCAAATAAAAATTACCTAGCATAAACGAGATTATTAATAGTATGACCAGTCCAGGTGCTTCAAAATGAATTTTCATGGAGAATTAAGACTATGGGATTGTAAATTGTTAGACTTATGGCTGTTTCGAAGCACTAGCTCTTTTTGATAACTTCTAGGAGTGATTAAGCTTGCAGACTGCAGACTGCTAGCGCAGTGGTTGTGGTCTCAAAACTTGCACCGTTTACGGCAAAGCACTTTTAGCAACAGGAAACTAACTGATAAAAGCCTTCTTCCAAAGGAAAAACTCAGAGCTCTGCCTCGCTTTTTTGCGGCAGTAGGTATCAGTTCAGTGTGTATTTCTAAATGAAAATCAACTTCCCTAGCAAAACTCGAAGCATTCTGCTTTCTGTTTTTGCGGCTGGTTTCTGCTAACTTCTGGATCGAGTGTGCAGCACCATCCTCCCATTTCAGATTCGTCTAGGAGGCTCCTAACAACTGTTGTCTTTCTAGCATTTCACACTTATTGATTTCGGCTATTTAGGCTTCTCGACAGTTCTGGGCAAGGATGTAACAGGCAATGGAGGTGGTTGGATCCAAATACCGCTCTCACTTCCTACTGGTACTTCAAATGGCCAATTCAAGGATAGCTCAAATACGATTGCTAGTGGAAGGCAAGTTTGTGTTATCTTTATTCAAAAATCTTTATTCAACATTTTTACCACTATTTGCCACATATGATTGAATTTTAAGACGATAAATATTTGATGATATATTAATATAAGATAATACTTGTTTGCCAACCTTGGACCCGGGCAGTTTAAATCCATTCTGACGAGAAGTGAGAATGTAGAGAACTAATTTCTCGTTTGTGTTTCACAAACATGAAACTGTTTCCAAGTGAGAAAAGTACATCCCATTTTCTGCATTTCTTTTTGAATCTTTTTTATGAATTGTTTGAAGAGTAACAGAATGAAATGAAAGACTAAGAATTTTCATAAAGCACTAAACTTGTAGTTAAGTATGCTTTTTACTTAATGTTGAGAAATTTAAGAAGATTAGGGTAGCCGTACGATTTGGGAACTATTTTTCTCAAAGTGCAATAAGTTTATGATATTTTTGGTGGGTTGTGTGCTATAGGATTTCTTAAATGTAAAAGAAATTTCGTTCCCCGAAAGTGGCTGAAAAGTCGTTTGTTATGCTCATCCTCTTCAATGCATTTATCTATCTATCTATTCATCTATCTATCTATCTATCTATCTATCTATCTATATATCTATCTATATATCTATCTATATATCTATCTATCTATCTATCTATCTATCTATCTATCTATCTATCTATCTATCTATGCATTGAGATGTATGGATTATAATTCAGTTCAATATATGTCATAGATGTCCCAGGGTGATACAACTGTTCCTTGATCATATAATCAGTTTTTCGATCCAAGCTCTAAACCAACTTCTACTTAGAGTGAGGAAATTTGCTAGCTCTTTGTAATCCCTGACGTATGAATTACAAGATGTGGCCGCATTTCTAAGGAGGATCAGCAATAAGCAAAGGCTTCTTCGTGTTCTAAAATTCTAAAATCTAAATTCTGCATTCTAAATTCCAAATTTTGAACGAAAGGAGCCTTGACGTGACCTTACCTCGAGAGGAAGGACCAGGACACTGATTATCAATGCAGCTTTTCAGTGTCTTAAATTCTACTTTCAGATGCAAGGTATGTATGCATCACGCATGATCACCTAACATCTCCTCCGAAGATTCTCCGTCCATCGCCATCTCGCCTACAGCTTCTCTCATCTTTTCGCCCATTGCCACTTCAATAGCCAATCTTGGAACGTTCATCAGATCGTAAGGTGGCCTTCCCCTCTTCATCTTCATGAAAAATGAGGATGCAAGGTAGAGGGCACGAAAACAATTGTTACGGCTTCCTGCATTCATTAACTGTAATTTCTTACTATAGGTATTATGCTGCGAAAGAAGGCATTTTTATCATATCTGCATCGATCCGCGTCATAGCAGAGAGCTTGATTAGCAGTATGCTATTTACTCGCACAGTGTCTGCATCGAGCATCAGTGGAAACATCGCTGGAATATACTCTGGCCTCACCAAATCAGATCACCAAAACGAGGTTACATTTACCATAGCTGGCACGATACAGCTTGCTTCGGGCCCTCTTGCGCTTTACTTGTACATGCAAAATGCCGGGAAGTTCCGAGTTCTTCAGGGAAGCCGAATTTCCGTCGCTCTGATGGAGACGAAGTACCCTGCATTTCACGTGACGCTCGACAGCAACGTAAGTCAGGACTGGCGAGCCAATGCTTTTCTCTATTCTATATCAAAATTTACAAACACAGAGTCACTTAAGATGACACTTACGAAGAATCCATCTCTACACTACAAGGCCAATTCCGTGTGGAGCAGAAGGCCATGGCTACCCTCCATCCTTCGGGCGTTCTCTCCTCGATTAGCTTTGCTACTGAGAGAGCTCCTCCTAAAGAATTCCTCTTCATACAGATTTCCTATCTTTTCTGTAGCTATGTTAATCTCTATACTTGTATTTGTAATTCGTAGCCTGCAGTTTATGTTTAGTGTTGTTTAATGTTTTTACGAAATTTGTATGTAGTGGAATTCAAAATTAAATGAACTGAACCGAACCCATTGGCTAGCACGTGAACACAGGCAACTGAATTGAACCTGAAAATACAATCAATTACAGTCAGTAACAGCTACACATAAAAGTATGCTGATAAATACTGATGTCGGTTTCACGCTGGAAGTTAGGCAATCGAGGAAAACAATGTCGAGGAACAGGAATCCGACCGAGATAGATACAATGACGACAAGAGCTGACGTTACGTAAACTAGTTCAATTGTGAAATAAAGAAAATGGGTTATAGTTAAATAGAAAATGAAGCATTTTGATTTTTGCTATTATTGTTCCTTCCATTTTTCCTTTGCCAAGTGAGCTAAGCTGAACTCCTCTACTCAAGATAATACGTTTTCGCTTTTGTAGGAAATCATTTTTTAAATGATTAATTGTGATCCACTGTGATTCACCCGGATCCATTTTGATGCATTCTGATTCGTCTCAGTTCATTTCATTGTTGAATTTGCTAACCTTTCCATTGAGTCTCAGCTTATATAAAGGCTGGTGAAAGTTTTTGATAGAAATGCAGTGATCTATTGCAGTTGCCTCAGTCATCTGAGAATGCTTGGGTGGAGGTGACGTCATGGAAACCAGACAAGGCTATCGGTGCCATATCTCTCACAGATTCGATGTCAACCACAACTGGCCGATATACCACCGATATAACTGGCATCTATCTTGTATCAAGCAATATTGTGTTCAATGCGGTAGCCACCGTCATTTCAATGCTGATTACAGTACAAGGAAGCCACTCGAAGCGAAACGCTCTCTTCTCAACCAAAGGGGATCCAGCAAACACGGATACGATTAGTGCAAGTGGAGCCTTGCAGCTTAATAAAGGTATTGTTGCTCGCCACCTTTTTCCTTGACGATCAGGAAAGCAAATTCGCAATGTATCGATCATTTGAATAAGTAAATACTCTGTTTTAAGAACATTGCTGGATGGTGAAGCATATAATTTTATGTACTGTATTTCTTTCCTTTTTTCATTTCGTCTCCTTTAATTTTAAATTGAAATTGTAAATTCTCTTACTGTTAAGTAGACAACTGTTTTTAGTATTCTCAAATATGCCTAAATGTGATTTTTTTCTTTTTCGGTTTTTAAGAGTTGAAGAAGCACGCCCGTAGCCGACCCGCTCTTCGTACCATGTTGTTATTATTATTATTTTTTCACCAAATGATTATAGAATTGCAAGCTAATGGTATCCATGATTCACAAAATTTTAATGAAACTTTGGGCTTGGTTGCTTTGCTTCAAGATAATCCATAATTTTAAAAGCTTTGGTTGCATTCTGTGTTGCTAGAACCCAAGCTTCGTCCCCATCGAGCTGAATTTCAGCCTGTTTACCAGAATGATCGTCCTCTAAAGTCAACTCAGTTTCCATTCTTCCGACTACTGCGTGTTGAACGCCAAACCTACCACGTTCAAAAGAAGCATTCTACCACTGGGCCACGGATGTGCTCTATAATTGATTAATTGACCATATTTAGCCAACAAAGCACCATATCTAACGAAACAATTCTTGAAGTTGTAGATCATTTGCTTAGAATTCCAAAATCTTTGGCTGGATACCAGTCCTTCCCAATTTAGCGTATGAATCGCAAAGTTTGGGTTCACTGAACTTTGTGATGAACTTTCTCGCTGCTGATGGAAGCTGTGGTGCTCCAACTGAGCAAAAATAACTTTTATTGTATATTTTAAGCGCATTTGGGGTAGTTTCTCTCACTTTTTGACTGGTAGAAGTATTAGGCCACTTTGGACGACTGACAAGATCGACAAAGGCTGAGCACTTAGGTTTTCCTCTTAAATTTGAACCGTAATTATAACATTCAGCGAAGGCCTTTCAACCGTATGCTATAAATCTATCCTGATTTGATGTGTTATGAATTAATTCCCCTCTGTTTCGCAGGTGAATTTATCTCAGTCTGGGCAAAAGTAACCGGCACCCCGTCTTGGTCGGTAGGCGACAAAAGCAGTTTTTCAGTCACATTTCTTGGTCTACCATTCTCAGTGCCAGGCTTCTCAACTGTGTTCGCCTCAACCAAGACATTCACAACTAACGGATGGCATCAGATTACAGGACTGACCCCCGTCACTTCACCCGGTTCGCTGTTCCATTACGGAGGCGGATTAGATTCTACTAACTGCAAGTACCAAGCCCCGTTAGCAGGCATTTACAATGTCCATGCTAATTTGAAATTGAAGCAAGCAACTTCGCTCAATGCAGAGTTCATCTTGAATGTTGCTGTTGACAATACACCCGGATCCACCACGTACTTAAACGGCATCAATGATTATATACTGCGCAGTGCTAGCCTTGGAAGCGAGTAAGCAAAATTTGTTTTGATGCAGGAATAACAGTTTTTATTGATCTAATTGTGTCTAGCTTACTGATACTACGAACATTTTGATCATCCTACTTGGCAATACGAATGCCTGCATTGTTTTGGCATAGACTATAAAACACTAGCGGCCATAGAACTTTGTGTTGTATAAAAAGTTCCACAACACGAACTTGGGAACCCTTGGGATCTTATTCTGAATATATATTTTTGTGCTTGAGTAGTTTTTAGGCGTCAGAAAGGGAAGCATATTTAGGGTTTTGAATTTTAAGGCCATTGAAGACATTTCCGTTAATTTTTGCACAATATTAATGGGTTTGATTATGATGAAACAGTTTCGTGATATTCCATTGCTAGATCCCTTTATTTAATTTCTATTTAGTAACATATTTGCGTTTATTTCATCATTCATTTTTTCATTCATTTATTTGACCATTCATTAATTTGTTCATTCATTCATTCTTTTCTTAATTGGTTTATTCATTCATTATTTTGTTTTTTCGCTGATTGATTGATTCATTCACTCATTCATTCATTCATTCATTTACTCGGTGTATATCTTCTTTTTACTGAGTTAATTGGCATAGTTGTGATTCTTGTGTGGCATCTCTTTCAGGGATTTTTACTCCATGAATGTCGCCGGCGTTTTGAAGCTCTCTGCCAATCAGAACGTCACTCTTTGGATCAAATCAACATCTGCTGGGACATGGCAATTAAGCGAAGACAGTAGCTTTAGCATCGTATTGATACATGCGGAATCCAACCTGCAAGCATCTGGATTTCAAGCAGTTTTGAGTCCTTCCATCGCTCAAACGGAAACCAGCGCAAGCTCTTGGAAGATTGTCAGGCATTGGCAAACTGCCCGCGAAAACAGCCAATATGGATTGTTCAAACTAGGTAAAGATGAATTTTTGAATAATCGATACCTTGATGTATCACACAGAGTCAAATATTCTGTCTAGAATCGTGAGTATCGTGAAAGCAAAAGGTTTTTCGCCTGAAAATCATCAGCGGAAGGCATCTAAAGTGATGCAATGCTCGTACGAGGTATTCCTTCTGTCATGACGAGTGTCAGATGAAAAATTATTTTGCTACGGTTGACTTGAGACAGCTATGACTGGAAAGAAAAGCAAATTGAAGTCATATCCTTCATCAATTTAAAAATTGCTGAAGATAAAGCATTTGATACAGTTGTTGGTATGGATGTATCAGAAGCAGCAAAGGCCTTACCTCTGCCTGAGCATTTAAGCAAGTATGCACGCATGCATCAATTTCACCGTATATGCACAACTTTCTTAACCAATTAATTACATTTACTGCCTTAGACAAATACCAGAACATTGATGCCTCAAGTGGAACGGTCACTGTCCTTGAATCGGGGTTATATTTCATCTCAGCGCTGATTACTCTCAAAGATGCAGCAGGAAAATTCGAAGTTGGTGAGTCAGGCGTGTAGTTCAGTTTTGGCACAATCCAACATTGAGCAAGTGATAAATGAAGAGTTAAGCTCATTTCAATGGGCAGTACCCAATAAACTGATAGAAAGCGACCTTCCAGATAGATTACGTCTCCATATCAACGTTCACGAATGACAATTAAAGTTGCTATCAGTGACAGTTATGTAATTTTTGTGAATAGAGCATTTTGTATTTGTCTTCTCTAATCCTTATAGAGGGAGTCTGTGATGGTTAGCTGATTTTTAAAATTCGACCAGATAAGAAATGAGACCTCCCTATGATTTCATGTTTGGATTTAGGGGACTTCAGCAGTAGATCCCGATGGAAACCACAAAGACGTTTCTCGTGTTAAGTTATTGGCACAGTTGCGATCGCCATCCTATCAATTTTTGCCTATATGAACGTCCAATAGTCGCTCCATTTTATGTTTGTCATTTTGCCTGAAATCTCTATTGATTTTGCTTTGCAGGCATTCGTGCTAAGCTTTGTCATGGTTACCATCACTCTTTGTTGCTCTGTATCTTCTTCTTGTACTGGTTCCATAGATGTATAATGCGTTGGATGTCATTTCTTTTCAAGCGGAACGGCCCGTGCACACGCAAATAGCTCTGCCATGCTATGCCATGCTCTGCCATGCTCTGCCATGCTCTGCCATGCTCTGCCATGCTATGCCATGCCCGTACACACGCAAATAACTTTGCAGCCAAACATAATCCTTAGCATTTCTCTGATCGTATGCTCCGTATCACTTGCATTATTTTGCTTTAAATTTCTATTAATTCACTTGCAGGCATTCATATTCAATCTCGCCTAGCTGGGCTCTTTTCTATTGTCGACTCATCCAAGCTCAGTAGATACACGTTCCGGATATTTGGCTTGCTTCACATCGCAGAAACTCAAGCACTGTCTGTTATGGTAAGCTCCAATTCATAAAGAGTCACCTCTCTTATCAACTGTCATTACTTTCTCTTTGAGGATATCAAAACAGGCCTTGGGAATCTTGCGTATTGTGCGCCTCTAATTGGAATTGCTGCCTGAATCTAGGTCATGCTTTGAAGTAGTTATTCTGTATAATGCGATACAGAGATTCATCCCTTGATGCAAGCTGGCTACCTTCTTTCCTGATTTCTTTATTATCGTAGTTTGGCACTGCTTCTGAACTTTGATGGCAATATTTGCTGTACAAACTTTTAAGGAATCTTTCTTTAAAGTAACTTTAAATTTTCACCAAATATTTTTTCATACCTGTTTATAATGTGTATGCATTTTTGCTCCAGGTCCGGGCCCCCATCAAGCAGAGTTGGGAACAAGATGTTCTTTACTGCGGTCTATCTTTCGTCAAAGTTTCCCCACTCACTGTTCCACCAATCGTCGCATCAAGTGTTGTCCAAGACAGCACAGTTCAGATGCATAATGGGTATGTTAGAAAGAGTGTTTTCTCCACTTAAAGTCCTTGTTAACTTTTACTCGTTTTTTCATTTAGATAAAGCAAATATAATGAAGCTGTCCTTGCTTCGACATTGACAAAAAGTGTCACGAATTTTCAGAAGTCGAGATTCGAAATGAAGGTTCGAAAATGAGACTCGAAAATGAGATTCGAAAAAGCAGTGCAAAAATTAAATTCGATTACGAGATTTTAAGACGAGGTCGAAAATCTAATTCGAATGTGGCATTCGAAAATCCTTTTCGAGAGTGAGATTTGAAAGTGCAGTTCTAACACAAAGTTAAAAATCAGATTAGATAATTTTTCCGCCTTTCTTTCCAGCTGCAATTGACACAATATATTGAAGCAATTTTGGTATTACTAGTTTAATGCAAAGAATATTCATACGACGTGCACTTCATTACCGTTCCATTTTATGTTTCACGATACAGCTTTCAGTCTTCGATTTGAATCAATGAAGGAAATATAATCTTATGGTTTTTTCGTTCAAGATCTCATTTGTGAATTTTGCTTTGTGTGCATGCAGGTCCTTTGTGTGCATGCAATCTTGCTTTCCTGAGTCCTACAACTTGCCATCTTTCAAATTTTAAGATCAATAAACTTGATCTTATCTTTCTATCCTCTTAGCTGCTCGCTTTCTTCTTTCCTCCTGTGTTGAGGCTTTGTGTAGGCCACCATAGCCTTTTCTCAACATAACCCACTAAAAAAAAGGTAAATCTCATGTCAATTGACTGACACTTTATCAAATGGTCGCTTTTTTCTTGGTGCAGAAATTGGTCCAGAGTGGGACACTGGCGCGTGTCCGAGACCGAGGCTCAATACTTGGTCGGTAATGGCTACTCTAAAGAAACTGGTGTTTTCACAGTAAAGCATGATGGCATTTACTTGGTGAGTGGATTTGTGGCGGTTGAAGCACCAGGCGTAGTTGCCAGCATTGAGATGAAAATCACTTTGAAATCTGACGCTGCACGAACAAGCATTAGCGATGCTGGCATCGGCATCGGCACTGTGGTATCCAATTGCAATGGAACATGCCCTCTATATGCAAGTGGAGTGGTATCACTGAAGGCAAAAGACACTGTGGCCATTTTCATTAAATCAAGTGCAGGAAGCCATGTAGTGATCAAGAGATCAAGCAGTCTTTCAGTGGTGCTCGTCTCAGAGGCATTTCCCCTACCCAACGGCATGCATTCAGTTGTCAACTCGCCAATTCCTATCACAGTCAAAGGCAATAAGCAGGTCTCCGGGTGGAAGCTGGTTCCTTCTGCTGGCGGGTTCTTCGGCTCGACTGGTGACATGAATAGTTTTCTCATCCGATCCACCGGAGTTTACTTCGTTTCGTTGAATGTGAGATTCCGGGGCCTCCTGGGACTGACCCGAGCTATCACCTCTATTGTTAATATTCCTGCTATCACGTCGGTGATTAACTCCGAATCCGACGCGGAATTCGTGTTGTCCGTAAGCGGTTGCATGAAAATGACGTCCGGCTCATTTTACACCGCTACGGTCTATTCCGAAACTGATTTGAATTACGAGATAACGGTGGGCTCATCGCGGTCAGCTCTCTTTCTGGGAACGAGTCCAGAAGGGTTTACGGCAACCCAGAGCAAGTCGACAGTGCTGAAGTTGACTGCAAGCTCGATTCATTACATTACCGGATGGTCAACTACCGGGAAGGACTGGCTGTACGAGTCCGGGTCTGGATTTGGGGACAGGCGGTCATTTATAGTGCAGAGAACTGGCACTTATTACGTTGCATCGCATGTTATTCTTAAAGCATCATTCAATGCAAGTGGAGTTAATCTAACATTAGCAATCGAGAGAAATGGCTTCATCCGACCAGAGAACGGGCTTTATACAAGAAAAATGGCTAAAGGTGCAACCACAACCACGTTGGTGATTTCGGGGAACGTTTATTTGGAGCAATGGACGCAGTTGAAATTGGCGATTTCGGTTTCGGACGGAGTCGAGGTCGAAATGAATATCGATTCAACCTTTTCAATCGTTAAACTGAGTAAGTTGAATTTATGTTGTTTCATTGGAAATGCAACTAAACCGTCTCAGAAAAGCACGTACAGGGATATCCAGAGCTAGTCCCAAGCACGAATAAGTAAGGAGGGTTTGCAGGGGGGAAAGACACCCGACAATGAAAGCCTCCAGCGATCATATTTGCAGCAGTGAGTAAATGAGTGCGGTAAGGACATGTCAAGCAGGTCGGTTGCCAAATGAAGGCAGAAGCTAACGAGAGAGAGGAAGAATCCATGAGCTATACTGGACTGATTGAATGGAAAAGGTTGAGCAGAGACTAGCTTAATCAAACTGCTCTGAACTTGCTCCATTAAGAGGGGAATCAGAAAGAAAGGAGAATATTACAAGCAAAGCTGGATGTCATTTTATATTGTTAATTGATGCAGAGCAGCTTTTTACATATCGAGCATTGTCCAGATCCTTCCTCTCGATGTGACCCCACCTCGTAATTCCTATGCCTTATGTTACAGACAGCTGGTGACTCTCCCCGCTCCAGGAAAAGTTTACCTGAGGCTGGGTTCGAACCACTGATCATGGGATCAATGCGCAAGAATCTTACTATTAAGCTATCCTCACACCTTAATTTTATGCTTTGATGAGTTTTGGATGAAAAGATCTTCGTTATGAGAAAGTTATGTTTTCTTACTTCTGTGCGATGTTGAATAAGTAGGACTGGATTTACAGAGATATCGCGACACTTATCAGGTCGATACTCCCCATGGGACAAGTTTAGCTGAGGGTGAATTCAAACTACTGACCATAGGAGCAATGACCAAGAGTCTCACCTCTGAGCTATCCTGACACCTTAGATCCAACTCTGTGCTCCAGTGAAAGTTGCACTAGGTATTTCAACACCACTGTTCGATTTCATAAGTACGTAGCTTAAGGAGGCCGTGCAATGGGTCCACATGCAGTTTTAACACGGAACTGAAAAGCAACATGGTACCCATTTGACGCATCCGTTTCACAGTTTCCAAGAATCTTATGACATCTTGAATTTGTTCGACCCTTGAGAAGCGCTCTTTTGTTTCGCTAACATAAATGCGAAGGGTATCTCTTCATCCTCACCTCATAATTGTGTCTTCAATTCATTTCCAGGCAAAGATTTAAGCGTGCAGAAATGCACTGACGATGGACCCAATGTCATCGGTAAGTTAACGCCTGAGGCTCTCCGCACCAGTTTCAAAAGGGCAATCTCTTGGCAATGCGAAGCGGTGGGGAAATCTGTATCGTACAGTTGGCTGAAAGATTTCAAGGTGAAGCCTTTCATGATATTATTAAGAATATTTCTTAGAACTTCATTTTGATATATTTACTAAACATGCAAGTATAACAACTCTCCTTAATGATAAGTAATTTGTATTCGGCTGGCCTGATTACAGGTATTTTTAGTGGAAAAAAATGAATGAGTATATAAATAGCGAAAACAGACGAAAAAGAACCGGAGAGAGGTAAATGATTTTCATAAGGAGAACTAAAGGATGAACGAAAAATGTTAGCAGGATAGAGGGTCTGGGTCAGTCCAGGGTTTGTTGCCCATGCAAAATATGTAGTAAGTTGTGCGAATGATTATAGTTGATAATTTAGTAATGAAGTGGTTAGTTAGTTAGTGTGATAGCAATGAAAAAAATGAACATAATAATGATTGAAGACCCTTTGAAATTGACTCTCGCTGAAGGGCAACCCTCTCTAAATTTGATAAAATGAACATGAAATGGAATAACTGCATTAATGATAATAGAGACTGCTTTAATCACCATTCTTCTACGTTCAACAGAAATCTGACTTTTTCCAGATGATTACCGTTTAACAGCCTTGTAGGATACGCCTACATCAACGGCACCGATTTTGTTTGATCCATGGCTTGTTTCTGCAGCAGAAAATGAAACAAAAAGTCTAAATCATAATTTTGGAAAATGTTGAAATCGGGAAGTGCATGTACCTGCTTTCCACATAACTTTCCCTGGTCGGCGAAACATAAGCTTTTAAGGTATCAACCCGATAAATAATGCAACATTCGAACTTAGATTTAACCAAGTACAACTATTGCTGGGCTACGACTTTTGAAGTGACACTGCTTTACAATTGTGAAAGTTGGACAATGAACTCGAGCAGTAGACGGCGACTTGAAGCAATGGAGATGTGATGCTACAGAAGGGTGAAGTTGATTTCGCGGGTGGAGAGAATTTGTAATGAAAGGGTACTGGAGATGATAGGGATGAGGAGAAGCTTCTTCGTCGTATTCTAAGGCGTTGTGAAATTCCCTCTAATTGGATTCATTCCCAATGAAGTGTGGTCGCTGTTGCATTTAAATGCTCATCTGTATTCTTAACATGTATGGCATATATATAACTGTCACGTCGTGGTCACCAAATCTGTGGCGTATATCTCCGCAGGTATTCACGCAACAAATAGAAAAACACTTTTCTTTAGTTCCAATCACCACATCGCGTAATAACAACAACACGAACTACTATAACTTCGAAATACAACCCGATAATACCGACAAAAGCTGCGTGAGATCATGGGAAGGTATTGATCTCGAAATGTTAGGAAAATTAACGGGTGGTAACCCAGGGGCCGGTAAGACCCCCCCCCCCCACCCCCCGCGCATGTATAGTCTGGCGGGGGACTCCTCCATTTTGCAACGGCGTGCTCTTCCTGCCACCAATCCTCCCCATATATCTAAGTTTGGGGTTGGTACTGGGAATGCACTTGACCCACAGCGCCATTGGCTCTGTTAAGGGATTGCAAACGATTATTGACACAGGGTAATTCAAGGCGGTTGGTAGCTACTCTCAGATGGATTCAATGCGCAATGTCTTTATGTCAAAGCGTTCTTCATCTATCACAAAACGTTGTTGTCACTCTGCCTTAAACTCATGGTGTGCACTGCTTTTTATGTGTATGAGACCGTGCAATCTTCTTATGCAATCAGACTCCTTAAAATCTATGAATTTGTTTCATTTTCTAGCCAATTCCTGGAATAACTTCATCGAAATTTCAAATTCAAAGTACTTCAGTGTCCGATTCTGGACAGTATGTTTGTGTGGCCACGTCAAATGGCGTTCGTGTGGCATCAAATATCGGTGTCTTGACAATCTATGGTGAGTTGTGCTTGCGTTGTCATGTTGTGCAATATTCCTTTGTTGTCCACTGGTGCTATATGATTGTTGTGATACTAATGGTAATGACCGACAGCGGTGACTATGATCAATGATTGATGATGATGATGATGATGATGATTATGATTATGATTATGATGATAATGATGATAATGGTGATGATGACGAAGATGGTGATGATGATGATGATGATGATGCTATACATGCAGATCCTGTGTCAGCTTGGACTATGAATGCAGTCAGTATTTCAACCCTGCACTGGGCAGAAGTCCAGCTTCATTCCTGAGGCATTTCCCCAACCCTAGGAACTGCAGTTGTAACCCTTGTCTACCGCAACTTCTGAGATTTTTAATACATTCTTCTAGTAGAGTTTCAGTGCTTGATTTTCGCCATTTTCACTCCATTTCGTCCAGTTTGAGTGATCTGTGCATGTTTGAATGTCAAAAATGCTGAATCTCTGCAAGGGATCTTGCGTAATGTCTTGAATATTTTTGAGAGGCTTCCTTTCTGTTTAATACCTCCTTTTAGCTTATTGTTGTGATGTTACACAACTGTATACTTATAATTACCCTGTGGTGTTCACAATTGTTTCGTAGACCCAATGCCAGAATTCCTGAATCCAGTCAAGGATTACAACCTTAGTGTTCCAGAAAACGGTCCAAATACTTTGGCAATTCTGTTTGTAAAGGCCAGAGCAAGCAGCTTTACCAACAGCTTTGCCATGATGTCCTTTCGAATTGTATCAGGTATAAAATCGTTTCCTTCTTATTTCTACCTAGCATTTGAAATGATTTTTTAGCTGAGAGTCTTTTTGCTAATCTAGTCAATATTTTGAGCTAGTCTTCATACTTCTTTGCCGGAAATTTGCAGTAGGACGGTTTCAGCCACCTTTGGGAGACCAAGGGCGTTGCTCCAACTTTTTGACTGCACCTTGTTTACTGATAGCAATCACTCTCTTTAACTAGATGAACGTCATATCTTCAGAGTGAAAAAAGTCTCTAAACTAACGCTCTAGAGTTGGAATTAACGTTGCTATCAGTGATGTTCTAGGAAATCCTTTGAGAGGAAGCTTGCGATTATAAACAAGCTTGAGCACTTCTACCAGGGTGTGTTGAATTACGGCGAATGGCAGTAAGCCATAATTTCAGCCTCCTCCTGCATCCCCTCAAAAATTAGACGAATGATGGGATCGATTCCGGTGGCCATAGGAGACCTTTCCCTCCAGCCAGTCCTCTTCCAGTTGTGCTGCTACTGGTTATATGTCTATCAGTGTTTGCATATAGCTAACGCGAGATGGATTTTTTCATTTTCCTGTAGCACAGAGGCTTGTTTTTGTAGGCAATGTTAACAATTCGTTCGCTTTGAGTCCGTTGCAATCGGAAAATGGAGTTGAGTTAATCCGGCAGCATCAATTGGACAGGGAACAGCGTGATAACTACTCGGTCGTGATAAGTGCAACTAATTTAGAGGCGCACTCGGTAGCCATGCAACAGATCAATTTAACAGTTACAGATCTGAATGACAACGCGCCAATATTCACTCGAAGTCGGTACGAGACGTCCATCCTTGAAAACACAACTGTTGGCACAACCGTAGCAAGAGTCCACGCGACTGACAGAGACGTTGGAGTTAATGCTGATATCAAATACTGGTTTATTCCAAGCAGTGCTACGGACGTGTTCAAAGTGAATGAAAAGAATGGCGATGTGACCTTGCAATCACCAGTCGATCGAGAATCACGAGACTTGTATGTCATAGCTGTGAAGGCGTACGATCGTTCCTTCAGCACCTATTCCGAGCTGGTCATTCGGATTCTGGACCTCAATGAGCATGCGCCTGTCTTCAACCCCCTGCATTACGTCAGCAGGGTTTCTGAAGTTCTGTTGCCCGGTACTGCTGTTGTTATGGTGACCGCATCAGACAATGACACAGGAGTCAACGCTGATTTATCGTATGAAATTGTCCATGGAGACCCAGAAAATATGTTTCGAATAACAAAATACGGTGTAATACAGAACCGGAAAACACTGAATTACGAAAGGAATACGTCGTATTTGTTGACAATATCAGTACGAGACAATGGCCAGCCTCCTTTACGTGCGAACAAGAGTGCAACAGTCACAATCAAAGTTACTGATGCAAATGATAATAGCCCTCGATTCTCGCAGCTGAATTACGCCGTTAATATTTTTGAAAATGCCACTCGAGGGGAGAATTTGCTCACAGTTCATGCAGCAGATAACGATGCCCCTGGCCAACCAGGTATGAAGTTATGCCTTCAAAATGCCATTCATTATACGAATTCGAAATAATTTCCAGTTAACTTGAAATAGCCATTTGAAAAGTAGACTTGATTTAGAATTGCTTGAAATTTTAGTTTTAGAAGTGGGCAGAAGAAAATTTTATTCCAATTCCTTTGAAAGTTTTAAGTGATTAAGTTTTTAGATATCGAGTTAGCACTTCAGGGATTCTAGTTCATTTCTTGCAAACCAATGTCTCCTAAAGTCACTCGATCCGTCAGTTCCACAGACAGAATGTAATGAAAATGCATTAACTGTATTTTCCTCACATTAATCGAGTTATAAATTCGAAGTATGCTAATGAAGTATGATCCATTTAAGGATGACAATATTTGGTGCTGAATTATTGTCCGCCTTCGGTTCCTTGAGTACTATCGCGGAACTAGCGAGCGAACTGTAGTATTCGTTCGGGTGTGCAAATTCATAATGCACAAGTTTTTCGTTCACATCCTGTGAACTGCTTGGCAAACTCCGTTCCGGCTTGGCTTACTAGATGTCAGTGACTAGGGGGTGCTACTGAGTTGCCAGCTAAGCTGGAAATCGAATGTGCTGTGCAGTTGGTTTTAAGAGATCCACTTCCCTTGTTAACATCTCGAATTGCTGCTTCTTGCTTCTGCTGGTTTTTAACCGAATGTGCTTTGCAGTTGATGCTAAGAAATCGAATTTCTTAGAAAAAGGCTCGGAGCTCGGTCTCCTGTTCTTGCTTAGCTGAATATCGAGTATGGTTGCAATAATTTGCTTTAGAAGATTCTCTTGCCTTGAGAAAGTTTTAAAGCCCTGGTTTCTGTTTAGCTCAGAACAGAGTATGCTTTGCAATTTTGCTAGTTATTGCACGAGTTTATCTTTTGATAGAGAGTACAATATCGTACTCATTGGAGGTACCTACGAAAGAACTGTCAATGTTCGTTTTGAATTCGTCAAGTGGAAACCTTACTCTGAATACAACTTTGGACTACGAGAAAGTTAAGTTATATAGATTGACTGTAATTGCAAAGGATGCTGGCAGCCCTCCACTTCAAGACAAGGCGCAAATACAAATCAATGTGATTGACGTCAATGACAATAAGCCGCACTTTGTCCAGTCGCAGGTTGTCATGAATATAACAGAATCTTCGCAGATAAATCGAGAAGTTTATAAAGTGACTGCAAGGGACATTGATTCAAGATGGAATTCAGAGCTGAGATATAGTTTAGAATCTGGAAACATTGGGAATACGTTTACTATTGATCCAGTTTCTGGTAAGCGTATTTCTATTCCTATCTTTTTTCTGAATGTATCCAGAGGCATGCGAGAAACTCCTTCTACATCCGTATAGGCCTCTCTTTCACTGCAAAAATTTCCGTTTCCACTCTTGACGTCTTTTCTCGCAATGACAGTTCATTGATAAATCCCCTTCCCCCCTCAACGTAGCAGTGCGTACTCTGGCACGCTTGTAATGGGAGCCTAGGAGCTTCAGCCCCTCCCACTTTTTGCTACCCTAACCAAACTTTTAAGTCATAGCTATCTGATTTGATCGAATCCTTTTTCCTAATGACGTGGATAGAGATGCAATAGCATGTTTTTGCAATATTCATTGAGTGTGCACGTCAAAGAGGTCATTAGCAATTCAACTGTAGTAATATTTATGCAAGAAAGTTCGTACAAGAAACTTAGTTTTGATGAAAGAGCCCAACATTTTTTGATGCATATTAATGCTAGAAATGGATCGTGAAGTCCCGGAGAAATGCACCTTATGATGTCATAAGATAGGAAGTTTTTCTGCCCGCAACTATGGCAAGGGCCTTAAACATCTAAGGCCTTTAGCCCCCCTTCTCCTTCCCAATTTTGCCTAGTTATGTCGTGCATCATGTTCTCCTTCTTTACAAAGCTTTTTCATTTCCGCTGAATCCAAATTTCTTTCAAGCACAAAATCGTCGTAAAATATAACTCATATTCATTCGGACACCTCTTCAATTCATGATGGTCCTCATTTCCGAATTTCCTACATCAATTGTTGAAATGGCGCAGAAATTTGTTCCTAAAAGTTAATACTTGCCTTTCAATTGTATTAAATCTGTGAGTCCAGTTCATTTCTGTATTAGTTTCATTTCATTTATGCAACCAAGGAGATTAGAATGCGTCAACCTCCAGTTAGCTGATGTGGCCCTGCTAATCAATTTGCTTTCAGAAAAATAATGGTGATATCAATGATAAGCTTGTATTTGTACCCTATTTAAATCTTTAAGTTGTCTCTATGCCAAATAGTTGATAAAGGTTTCATGTTCATTCTTTCAACCTAGTCTGCTTGGAGGAGGCACTTGATTTGTATCAATCAAATCTGTATAGCATACCTCAGCTGGGGATGTTTTTTTTCAGTGAGTTCTGTTGGGAAACGCTATGGTGGCCTATACAAAGCCCTAAAAAAGGAAGAAAAAAGAAAGCGAAAGGCTAAGAGTTGAGGGAGATCATATTAAGTTTATTGATCTTAGATCCATGTTGTAAATATACTTTATTTCTTATGATTTTTGAAGCTCCCTTGTCTTGAATTCAATGTTGAGCTCTAGCCAAACCACACAGTCGCTCATCAAGAATGAAATTCATTGAGATCTCTTTCTGTTTTTCTTAGGAATTGTGATTGCAATAAATCCACTCGACCATGAAAAATCACCACACTTCACTTTAAAGATATCCTGCAACGACTTAGGACATCCACGGCTGACTTCCAGCTCCCCTTTCACCCTATATATCAATGTAATAGACGAAAACGACAATCCACCTGTCTTCGATTCAGAGAAGTATTTCACTGAGATTGCCGAAAACACAGCTGTAGGTTCAATGATTTTAAAGCTGAACGTATCCGATCCGGATTCAGGGCTGAATGGAAATTTCAGCTTGACGATAAAAGAGAGTTCATCTCGAGCAGTCTTCCGTTATGATCGGGAGAAAGCAGGGCTCATCCTCATCGGAAAGTTGGACTACGAAAAACAGTCGCTGTATCAATTTAGTATTGTAGCCAAAGATTTCGGAACGCCTTCGCTTGAAAAGTCTGCCTCGGTAAATAGCAATTTTCAAGAATTTTGTTCTTCTTTGGTCCTTTTTCATCACTAACTGCGCTTTATTTTGAGACTTAAATTGTTAATTAACACTTGTATTTTCATTCTGATATCGCCATTTTGTGAATTTGCTTCGTAGATGGACGGCTCCTTGTAAACTCTTGTTCGCTGAATGGGCTACCAGCCTGGATTATTTATATCGTTATAATGATTATTATGATTTATGTCTTCTTCCTTATTGATTAATATTTATCTAATTTTACAATTAATTTTTTATTTTTTTATATTCTTATTGTTGTTAGTCGCTGTAAGCCAAGCAAATAACAGTTACCCTTTTAGTGAGATTGGTAATCGTAACATTTAAAGTATTTGATAAAAGAATGAATTTTTAAAAGAAATACTATCTAATCTGAATATGGAAATCTCTCATACCGTTTTTTTTGTAAAATTTAAGCACAGTCCATATCAATGAGAGCCTGTCCATTCCGCACGCAGTTGTGTCAAAGGCAGTGCCAATTTACAGTGAAGGAAAACCTCAAAAATTTTGACGGCTACTTCGCCATGATTTTAGCCAACTTTGGCCCTGGTTTGGGGGCTTGTTGCTTCTAGAATTTTCCCCGCTTCCTTTTGATTGCAAGTGCAGATGAATCAACTTGCATTGCCTGGCCTCATGTTGTACTTTATCCCTCTTCAATTATTCGGGCTTTGAGGCGATGCAGTCAGCGCGTTTGTTGCATACCTCCTCCAATATCTTAGAAAGGAATAGAATAAATTTTTTCGAATTAAGTTTAAATTTTCTGATAGATGCAACAACGTAATTCAGCATACAACTCGTTTTTTCCAGGTCGAAATTCATGTAGTTGATGTGAATGACAACAGACCAAGCTTTTCCCAATCTCAATATGACGCTCAAGTCTCGGAAATGGTTTTCGCGAATGTGACGATTTTCCACATGACAGCAAAAGACTCGGATGTTGGTCCTGGTCGTAGGATCACTTATGAAATAGTAAGCGGGGATCCAAAGGGACAATTCAGAATCGGAAAATACGATGGTGAGTTTGTAACCCAATTCATTGGCGTTATTTTTCATCTTCTCTAAAAACTGCCCGTTATTGTTTTCGTATATGATTCTCCCTAGATGTCAAATGTAGACATTTAGACACTGAGAAACTTTTTGCTTATCGAGCAGTGTCCAGGTCCTTCCTTTCGATGTGATTACACCTCATGATTCTTACACCTGGAATTACAGAGAGCTAGCGACTCTCGCCTCTTCAAGTGAAAGTTTAGCTGAGGGAGGATTCGAACCCTTGACCATCAATTATCAATCGCCATATATTGATCAGTTATTGTTTACTTTGAGATTTGCCGTTGTTTGTGCTGGTCTCTCCTCTCTTAAACTTTAACGTGCCTACATATTTTGATATCCTAATGTGACACACCTCGCGATTCCTACACCTGGAATCGAAAACACCTGGCAAATATCCTCACTCTAAGTATAATTTTAGCTGGAAGTTGGCTAGGACCCCTGAGTGTATGGTCAATTGGCAAGTGCATTGCCACTAAATCAGACATCAGCAAAACATCTTTCAGAGTTCTAGATTCCTTCATATGATTACCTGCAAATGTCTGTAAATGTGACTGCAAATCTAGTCATAATTCATTTTGCTAAAAGTAGACCGGATAGGGAATTTCGTGTGTATCCATTTGTCGCCAATTATTGCGACTTTTGCAACACACTGAAACATATTGTTATGCAGTGCAATGTTGTGCAACATGTTGCATCGCATTGGAACACATCGCATCATGCTTCATCGCCTCGTGAGAAATTTGAATACGAAATTCGCTTGGCTAGGTGTCCAGAGGTTCTTCTCTCAGCTATCATAGGCAAACCGTTGCGCTTTATACTGCAATTTTCAATCACTCGTAACGTCAGTGATCAGTCACGGATTAATCTATATTTTTAGGAATCGTTGAAACAGTGACGTACCTCAATACCACATTCGTGACCATGTTTAGGTTAGAGATTATAGCAAAAGACGGATTCACTCCAGCTGCCGTTTCAAACAGTACCTACCTCAATATACACGTAACCAAAACACCCACAGTTGCTGTGACAGAAATCAGAGCTGGAATCACGTCGTTGCAAGTCACCTTTGATGTGTCTGAGTTTGCTCATCTAAACATTGAGAGATATGAAATTCTCGTGCAGGAATACATCCCCGAAGATATCAACTGTAAGTAACTCTTTCAATGTAGATTTCTGTAAGTAACTCTTTCAATGTAGATTTCTGTAAGTAACTCTTTCGCATGCCGTTTGAGCTTCATAGTTCGATTCGCATGATTCACTAGGAGGGTGTGGCATGGAATCCGCCTTTAATATCCCAGTCAGTACTCGCACAGATGCCTCAAGACATTCAACTGCATGTCTTATGAACGTGATCAAAATCATGTCAATAGAATGCATGAGATTTGTGTATACAACACAACCCCCAGCCGATGACGATTGTATCAAATCTTGCTCTCCATGCTATTTTTTCCACTTTATTTTGTCTTATATTTATCCTATTTTGTCCTACAACTTCGTTTTTTATCTTATTCCATACCATTGAAATTTATTCTATCTATTTGCATTCTATTCTACCATACCTTTTCTATCTTGTTCTATCTTATCTAATCTTATTCGTTGGTCTTTATGCTGTTCTAATTTATCCTATTTTGGTATATACCATCATACTCTCATCTACTGTGTGCTATTCAACTTAATCCTATACTATTCTGACTTGTCTTTTCCTTCTTTTATCTGTCATATATTTTCTCGGTTTATTCATATCTTCCTTTTGGCTACAGCATATTCTATTCCTAGCTAATACTAGCGTGAACGATTGAAGACTTAGTCACCGACACGAAGTGTAAGAACTATTGAGCATTGCGTGCATCGCAATCGGAAACTTGACGTCTTCACGAGATATCCCCTTCTCTTTCCAGTCAACTTTGCGAGCAGCCTCAAACCGATTATGTGGTATGAAGTGTTCATCAAGTCGTCCTCACTGAATCGAATACGTAGATATGTTGCCAAGGTGATAAATGCAGCAAAAAGGAAACGCAGAGATGTCGTCGTAAACAAAAAAATCAAGGATGCAGTCATTGGTAACGAGGTTGGTTGTGAGAAGAAGACTGGGGTTAATGACGTATGCAATGGTCCTCTTCACCCAAATAAACAGTACAGGTTAGGGAAAATTTTATACATTAGCTTTCTTTTGGGCGGGGTGTTGTAGCCGACATTGTCCAGCATTGCCAGAATTTTTTCCATTACTTCTTAATGTAGTTTTCTTCATTTTAAGATAAGATTCAAATTTGTTTCTCTTGATTCATATTCTGTGAATCATTCGCTTAATCATTTTTCTGCATTAGTTTTTATTGCTGAAGACATTTTTCCCATTTTGATTTGTCAAGACTCTTTTTTCTACGTCTTTTCGCATTTCTTTTAAATCTTTCCTTCAGACTGCAAGTTAGTGGTTATGTCAAAAACAGTAAGTTCCCTAGAGACAGCCATTTCAGTGTTCCGATTCAACTTGGTAAGGAAACAAACTAGAAATCTTTTGAATCAAGTCAATGCGATTTTCAATGCCATCGAATTCTCTTTCCTATAGATTCAATTGCATTCGGTATGTCACAAGTCCCCATCCTCTTTTATACCTGTTACCAATTCCATGCATGAAAATGTTTCTGGGGATATATCTATATTTCTAAATAACAATTTTTTTTAGTTTTTATTGCTCGACTCTGAAAAACGTACACACAAATTTATCCGAACTTGGATTTGGGACGAAAATAAAACAATCATTGGTCGACCAATTGTGATCCTTCTAGCAATCAATCTACTGTGCATATATACATATATATATGTATATATACATATATATATGTATATATATATATATATATATATAAATATGTTCATATATTTAAATATATATATACATGTATAAATATATATAGATATATTTATTTACATATGTATATATTTATATATATTAGTGGATTTGGCAAATCTTCGTATTTTGAAGTCATTCATTATTGACAATTTTTCAATAGCTGTTCTAACATTATCTTTAATTCCATTCTATTCAAATCTTTTCTTTTGGTTTTTGGTAGGTAAACCAGTGCCATCTACTGCCAGCTTAGCTGATTCGAGTTCGAAAGATGGAACCATTGGTCTTGCTATTGCATTCGCTGCCTCCACTATTTTTGCTATAGTTTTCTTCATCATATATGTGCAATTCAAACGAAAGCATCAGTAAGCAAACTTCCCTGTTTTAATGCAGCTGGGCTTTATAAACTTTTGATAACCAATTCATGTATTTAAGATTTGACAATCGGGTTATACTGGCTGGTACTGGCTCACTTTTCAGTGACCAGCTGAAATATGAGTGTTATATTTTACGATGCTTTTCCCATGCACCTCTGTTTTGAGCTGATGTATGTATTTTCTTTACTGTTAGGTCTGTCTGTATCGCTGCACATTAACATTGTAGAATTTTTGTCGGCTATTATTCCATGAAAATATCACAAATATGTTAAATGTTAAATTGTTTGGTCCCTTCTAGTTCTTCATGATAGAAAGAAATTATTTTTCACGATCCAAAATAAACTCATCGAAAATGCTATTCCATGCTCCTACCTACCCCTGCTTTGATTTCAAATATTTTCTTTGATTCAGGATAACAGATATTGATCACGTCAATAGAAGCCTGATTCAAAATGGAGCAGTGTTCCTGGACCCAATGACTCAACGAACCGGGTAGCAACTCCAACTTCTTTCCCTCAAAAATCGTTTATCTCCCTGTTCCACTCGATCTACACCTTGCTTTTGATGTGAAAATGAATCTATCATAGATCTAAAGCAAATAATTGTTTCTTTTAGGTTTGATTCTTTGAGTGATATTGGCATTTGGCCTAAAATGTCGGCTGCTGCGACAATGCATCAAAGGTACGAAATTTTCAACCTAAAAGGATGACGCCTATTTCACCAATTGCCCCTCGATACCTGAAACTATTATCTCTTCACTTAAACTTCCTCTTCTTTGAAGTCGTAATTAAAGCAATAATAATGTCACATCTTTCCATTTTGTCCTTTAAAATTTGACTGAATATTGTTTCAAGTCAGCAAAACAAATATTTTTTTCCATCGCATTAATCCTCCCAATACTTTTCTTAATTTCTTATTCAGAAGTTAACAAATATTCGTTTAGAACTATTATTACATTACAATATATCCGTTTCAAATAACTTCCAATAGTTGACATCAAGGAGTCAATTTTCCTTAAAATTGACAGTCGGCCGAATTACATTAACTCATACATACTACTCATACATTTTTGTGATGTCTTCAACTTTTAGCAGTCACGGCACGACAGAGAACTTCCTTCAAATCCCTCGAAGTCCTGGTGATAGTGAGTAACGTTATAACAATCTCTTTGTTTGCATATACGCGTATACCAGTAGGACGAACCGTCAAACTTCCGCTAGGCCAAGATTGGTGACCAAGAAAGGACGGCTAAACTTAGACAACGGAATACAACTGATAGACAATCGCTTAACGCTGAGCATAGGAGGATTCCGTTAAGTAGTTCTTTCACACGAATTCACAGGATAATTTATTTTATACAGGCAAATGCTATCATGGTTTGATCTGAAACGCTATTTGGTCATTTTCAACACCATACCATTCCTTCCTCTTTACTATTTACTGGCAACCACAATATGGCATCGATCGTAACTGATTACACATAATTATGAAGCTTGCAAAAGCTCTTCTGAATACAACATCAAAGCCTCTTGCAAGCCAGCAATGAGGTCACTGCTATACTTTGTCTTCTTCCAGCTAATTTTTTATTTTCGCTTTCGAAAGGCGGTATTAACCAAGTAAATGATGACGATGATAGTTGGAAAGCGTCCGATGACGAAGCATGGGACAACCAGGCTGTGCGAAAACGTAAAATGAGAGTGACACCGTCAGTACGCAACAACGACCTGCAAAGACAAACAAGGGCACTGCGAGGCATCAGCGACAGTAACACTTCATTGGATTCAAACGTAGACAATTATCGCAGCTCGTCGTTCTCCGAAAATTTGAGATTCATCTTCAAAAATGAGGAGGAGGAGAAGAGAAACAAAGTGGAACGAGACACGCGTCGGCCTATTCAAGAAAAAGATGACAAAGAAATGGAGACGGAATTCGGGCCTGAACTGGAGACGAGTTTTGGAGCAGACGCTGATTTATCAAGCATTGACGAAGAGAATTTCGAAGACGAATGAAGTCATACGACGCATCGTTGCGGTACGCTCAATATTATAGCTTAAGGTGTTTCACTTGAAATCGAAGCTTCAAAAATGGTGAAGTGAAACATCTATGAAATAGTTCTCTTTGACAAAATATTGGAAGCATGTATCCCGATGTGAAACGCCGGTCTGCTGCTGCCAATTTCGATCGTCAGAACGCTCGGTGACGAACCCTGACGTAGAGATGAAGTGAAGAATTGTCCTTTCCTTAAACTTGTTGTGCTAGATTCCCTCTTGTTTCGTCAACAATTTCTTCTTTGATCTCTGATCGAAGCAAATCTTTCACCTGGCATTGACAAAAAGAGTTATCTGGTCATTTCTGTAGATGTTCAATCATGGAAGCATGCAAGTAGAAGTCAAGATAAGGTTTCTAGCTGATTAAAGAAGGAGAGCAAAAGAAACCAACTATATGAATGTGCCAGAATCAATCTTTAAACAAATGTGTTGCAAAAGTTGAGAAGGACTGAACGAGGTTTGTGCATCCTAAACGACTTGGAAACACCTCAATCTCATGACCATAATTACAGACTCAAAAGTCGCTGTTTGATTATGCCTAGAGAGAAAATCGCATTAATAATGCACCCGTTTGATTACTGATTATGAAGGCTTTCATTTCGGATGAAGATACCAAATGACGTAACACAACGAGAAGGAGGAAAATAGGCAGAGTTAGTTGTCATTGCTCTCACTGCAAGTGGACACGGTGCACCAAAACCTTTTACTTACTTTATGACGAAGAGACGCTTCATAAGCGTATAGGATTGAGGTATCAAAGAGAAGTACTCGGTGCTCTGCCAGACAGGATATGCAATTCCGTAGCCTTGATATGATTTCCCTCTCGTTTAGTGAAATTTCCTGTGAAAAAAGGTTTGCTGCAAGTTTATACAGGCAACTGTTATACAGGAAATCATCACATTTGAAGTAATTTTTTAGTAAATCAAATCAAATCAAATGTTGGTTAATTTTGAATGTTCCTAATCAAATAGGCGTGAATGTAAGTGAATCTACTAATTTAAATCAGTAGCTTAATTGTTACTACTAATAACTACTATTAGTAGTAATTAGTAGTTATTAGTAGTACACAGTAACTACTAATTTAATAACACAGTAACTACTAATTTAAATCAGTAACTTAATTGTTCAATGATTTAGAGCCCTTTCTACTCAAACTGATAAAGAATTTAGCGGTTGGTGACTGAACTAAAAATTGCAATGCAATAACATTTAAAGTTAGCAAAGTAATAAGTAATAATGCTAAATCATATAATTTCAATGGTTTTCCATTTTAAAAATTTCGAATAATTCTTTTAAATGAATTTTGAGCTGTTAGTGTAGAATATCTACTGAGATTTGATGGTGAAATCTTCAGGTCAAGGCAACAATGCTACGATGATCAAATTGTGGTCAAAAGTAATGTAATTCAACGTAAAATGTATTTATCGTTAATACATTCACCATCAACTGTTATATAAATTTGCTTTAATTTTTTTGCAATGTAATACTTAAAGGATGTAATTAATGAAACAAAACTCAAAGCAAGGCACTACCTCTTCTTCTCGTTCCGAGCTGTGCAGTGATAAATCACTTTGCTGAGACATGACTGGCCCTATCCAAATGTAACCATTGTTTCCTAGAATGGTCGTGGCACCACATGGCAAGTTATGGAAATGAGTTTTACAACGTCTTATCAAGGAAGGAGATACTCGCAGCAATGTTCCTGGAGGCAACTGTTGACGAATTATTCAAAATCAATGGCAGAACGCAGATAATTGATGAAAACATTTTCTACAGAAAACGGTTTCCATCGTAAAAATATGGATTCATTGAAAGCTGTCTGCCAAATAGGTCATGAGACAAAATGGGCTGAAAAATTAAACTGGGGCATTCGTGAATCTGGCAGATTGTCTTGACAAAATGTATTAGTGCCAGTCTTGCCTCTAAATATAAGAATATTACATTACATGGTACTTTGAAAATAAAATTTCAGTTCCATATTCAAAATGATTATTGGTGATAACCTTGATAAAGAGGTACTGTGATGCAGGATGGCTTTGCAACTGGCATCAATTTGATGCAGAGTAGACAAATGATTGGTATTCAGAAACATGATGCTTCCAATCAGGGACCTTCAGCAAAGTATTTGTTAGGTGCCCAATAAACCCCTCCCCACCCCATTTATTAATTTTTTGATTTTTTCAAACCGCCCACTCTTATTCCGACCCCCCCCCCCCCCCATCTATTAGGCACCTAAGAGTAGGCATGTGTGTTAAGTCACCATAAACCATCCATTGTAATCATACAACTTGCTGTGGGGACTGGATAAATCTACTTATGCACATGCGATGTATCTTGAAACCTTGTGCTTTCTTGTCATGTCAGCCTATATTATGTTATGATATATGGCACTGTTCGCTTATCAGTCTTTCTACGACACACCATCATGAACAACCCAAAAGTGTGCTCTTTCAATTATACTAGCTACCCCGTGATTGTTTTCTTTATGACTCTGACAGGACTAGAATTGCCATTGTCAGTCATGGCAATAAAATTCTTGGGTAACTATCACTTTTTGTATGATTCAAATGCTTGTAAAAATGAAAAAGGCTCATTTTCATATTTTATATGTCATATTTTATATGTTATATTTTATATGTTATATTTTATATGTTATACTTTATATGTTATATTTTATATGTTATACTTTATATGTTATATTTTATATGTTATATTTTATACGTTATATTTTATATGTTATATTTTATATGCTATATTTTATGTTATATTTTATATGTCATATTTTATATGTTATATTTTATATGTTATATTTTATATGTTATATTTTATATGTTATATTGTATATGTTATATTTTATATGTTATATTTTATATGTTATATTTTATGTTATATTTTATATGTTATATTGTATATGTTATATTTTATATGCTATATTTTATATGTTATATTTTATATGTCATATTTTATATGTTATATTTTATATGTTATATTTTATATGTTATACTTTATATGTTATATTGTATATGTTATATTTTATATGTCATATTTTATATGTTATATTTTATATGTTATATTTTATATGTTATACTTTATATGTTATATTGTATATGTTATATTTTATATGTTATATTTTATATGTTATATTTTATATGTTATATTGTATATGTTATATTTTATATGTTATATTTTATATGTTATATTTTATATGTTATATTTCATATGTTATATTGTATATGTTATATTTTATATGTTATATTTTATATGTCATATTTTATATGTTATATTTTATATGTTATATTTTATATGTTATACTTTACATGTTATATTGTATATGTTATATTTTATATGTTATATTTCATATGTTATATTTCATATGTTACATTTTATATGCTATATTTTATACGTCATATTTTATATCTCATACTTTATATGTCATATTTTATGTTATATTTTATATGTTTTACTTAATATGTTATATTTTATATGTTTCATTTTATATGTTATATTTTATATGTTATATTTTATGTTATATTTTATGTTTATTTTATATGTTATACTTTATATGTTATATTTCATATGTTATATTTTATATGTTATATTTTATATGTCATATTCTATATGTTAAATTTTATATCTTATACTTAATATGTCATATTTTATATGTTATATTTTATATGTCATATTTTATATGTTATATTTTATATCTTATACTTAATATGTTATATTTTATATGTTAAATTTTATATGTTATATTTTATATGTTACATTTTATATGTTATATTTTAGATGTTCTAATGAACTCCAAACCAGCAAAATGATGGAACAAGTGAAATAATTACTTTGCCATATTTCAAACTCCTTGTATGTAATGATAACGAGCCATCTGCATAAAGGGATTGTACCTCAGCCTGTTTTGCTTGATTAAAGAAATATCTGCAAGTTGTGGAACAATTTCTTATGAAACACTAAGAGGATATCACTAGTGATTTCAATAAAGCAGCTGCAGCACTTTTATGATAATATCAATGATATGAATTATATATAAAAATGATAATAGAGCAAGCATGTAAATAAATTGACCAATTTTCATTTGAATTTATTCAGAAGACAAATGATAAAATCCCATAGGGCACAAAAGATGAAACTAGGTTGATTATTAGTCCAGAAAAAATATGCCTAGAACTTGTTGATCATGTTTAAAAACTTTTCAATTAAAGCTGTATACTTTATAGATGTTACTATGAATTAAATAATTAATTTATGATAACTACAGACAAGAATGAAATAGTATAAATTTGATAAGGATACAATTATAAGATCTCCTTCTGCAAGATATTCTCTCATCAAAAGCTCATCTTCTGCTGAACGTCTCCTCTACCATGAAACAAAAAAATGACTTACTGATGCCATAATTATGCTTGGAAAAGACCAATTTATAAGACTACCTAGGGAACTTAATGTTTGTTGATTAAACTAGAAATTTGAATTTCCTAATCAGTCAACTGATCAATAAAAATATATATAATATGTCAAAAAATTTTGCTTGTAACTAAGAGGAAAGTTAACTATAATGACAAAATATAGTAGGGAAACAAATGTTTATACGAAAAAATGTTAGCTAATGGTTTTCATGAAATATGGTGCAGTAGCCATGTCAAGATTGGCTTACCAATTCACCGCCAGGAAGATTGACAGCAGAAAGTAGTAGCACAGAGTCAAGTTTTGAAAATGTATCAACTTTCCATCGCTTTTGAACAACCTTAGGAATAAAAGCGCAATATCAAGCTCCAGATGTGTGGATGGCTCTCTCTGGGGCAAGGCACTGTTTCAGAGATCCTTTGCTCAGGGGTTTGAACCCAACCTGCAGCTCAGCTTTCCTTTTTTCAACGAGGAGAGTTGGAAGATATAATCCTAGGCATGAGAATCACAAGGTGCAGTCATGTCAAGAGGAAGTGCAAGGAAACTGCTTGGTAGCTTTGTGGTATCCTAAAATTCACCTTGTGATTCATGTACCATAAGAGTCTTGACATGATTTCACATTACCAGAAAGGACCAAGACTCTCTCTCGCTTAAGACCATGATGTTGGCACCAACATCTGGTGACTGCCTGAATGTGTCTACGCCAACCTGCAAGGTCTCTGTACAAAGCGTTTGTGGCACTGAGTTCAAGGTGGGCGTCCACTGTGTCCAGCCACCTCCGCCATGGTCTTCCTCTTCTCCTTCTTCCTTCCGTCGTTCTCTTCCTTCCATCATTCAATAATAAAAGCATGCAGCAGAAAGCATGCAGTAAAGAAATAAATAATTGATGCATGATTCAAATTGTTTTATGAGAATACGTTGAAAAGCACTGAAAACAAGAGAACTGTTACTTCAGTTATTCTTCCAACAACCACATCTCCAACTTCACCTGTGTATCTAAAAGAGATAGATTACATTTGATCACTTTGAAAACAAGAAGGACAGCAAACTCAATGGTGGTGTTGTGGCTGAGTGGTTAAAATCTAGTGGGGTTAATCGCATGGCTTCGAATCCCCTCGTCAGAGCCAACAGCCAACTTAGCTGCCCATTCTTCCAAGGTCGGCGAATGAGTACTCAGAAGCAACTCTTGAGAGCACAAGCAGTAATGCCGCAGGCCCAGATCAGCTGGAAGCTGTCTATATACCCAGCCTGCAATAACAAATAAAAATTCCTTTGCTTTCCTTTGCTTCAGAATTTCAGGGGTTATAAAAATATCGACTTACTTTGTGCTCAAAGGTTTCACAGATATAAGCTTATTTACTCTCTCCACCATTCCTGCAACTGAGGCACACAATCCATTGTCTTTTGCATACGTCCCGTGTCCTCTGAAAAAACAAATACCATGATGGTTACCGACATTATATTAAGACCATGGTCACCCCATCCAAGTCACAATCACGTCTAAATCATGAAAAAATCAGTTTCAATCAATAATAATCATGACAAGTAATGATTAAAATAATGAAAAGCCTTTGTTTGAATTAAGCTTAAACTACCACTAAGAACTTCTCTTTTTTTTTTTTTTTTTTTTTTTTAGTGGGTTATGTTGAGGAAAGGCCATGGTGACCTATACAAAGCCCCAACAAAGGAAGAAAGAAGAAAGCGAGCAGCTAAGAGGATAGAGAGATAAGATCAAGTTTATTTATCTTAGATTTGAAAGATGGCAAGTTGTAGGACTCAGGAAAGTAAGAAGAGGGCAAGACGTTCCATAAGTTGCATGTTCTTGGGATGAATGATGATTTGTGAGATAGAGTTCGTGGATTAGGCAGTGAAACTTGGAAAGGGTGTGAATGAGTTGAGCTTCTGGTGGTCCTGACACGCCTCAGAGGAACTGGAATAATATCCCTGATCTCCTGAGAACAATGTCCGTTAAAGTATCTGTAAAAGATGGAAAGATCTCCAACTAAACGACGATGGGAAAGAGGTTGGAGCGAGTTGGTGAGGTTAGGATTATTGATGAGACGAATGGCTTTGGACTGGACTTTGTCGAGAAGACAGAGAGTAGATTTTGGAGCACCACCCCAGACGTGGGAGCAGTACTCTAAAGAAGGACGGATTTGGGACTTGTATATAGATAGAAGGTTAGAAGATGAGAAAAACCCACGGGCTCTGGTGAGGAAACCGAGCTTTTGAGATGCATGTTTAGCAAGGGAATGGATGTGAGTTTTCCAAGTGAGATTAGATGAAAGAGAAAGACCAAGTTGTGTGAAAGAAGCTGAAGCGTCCAGTTTATCACCATTCATGAAGACAGCTGGAAAGTTTTGATTACGTTTGCGTGAAATGACAGCCTGTTTCGTCTTGCTTTGGTTGAACGAAACTAGGTTGTCTTTACCCCACTTCTCAATAACTGTCAGATCATTGGAGAGAAGCGAGGCTGAAATGTTTCTATGGAGTTGGATATCGGTGGAAGCATGGTCATTTGGATTGAATGAAAATGAGGAACTTAGGAAGGTATCATCAGCAAAGGAGTGAATGCTAGAAGACGTGGAGGTGAGCAGGTCATTGATGAAGAGGATGAAGAGTATAGGAGAGATGACAGAGCCCTGGGGTACACCAGCATTGATAGAGTGCAGATTGGAGAGGAAGCCGTCCACTCTGACGGCAATTGACCTATCGGAGAGGAAACTACCAATCCAATTAATGAGAGTGTGATGGAGACCAAACATCGGCAGTTTAGCGAGGAGACCCTTGTGCCAAACGCGATCAAAGGCCTTGGAGATATCTAGAGAGATAACTCTGCTCTCACCACTGGATTCTAGAGCAGAGGACCAGACATGGACAGCATAAGCAAGAAGATCACCAGTAGACCTGGCTTTTCGAAAGCCATACTGGTGATCAGAGAGAAGATTGTTTGTTTCAAGGAAGGTAAGAAGTTGCTTCGTGATGATGGTCTCCATAGTTTTAGAGATGAGTGAAGTGATTGCAATGGGACGATAGTTGAGTGGATTAGACTTGTCGCCTTTTTTTGGGATAGGAAAGACGTGGGCTTGTTTCCACGAGGTGGGAAATGTGCCAAGAGTGTAGGAAAGCTGGAATAGTTTGTTAAGAATAGGGGCAAGTTCAGGAGCACAGGTTTTGAGAACTATTGCTGGAATACCATCAGGGCCTTTGGATTTGGAGGTGTCAAGCTGGAGAAGGGTTTGGCGAACTTTACGTGTGGAGAACTTAATGGGTGACATAGTGAATTTTGAAGGGGGGAAGTGATGAGGTTGGACCCCTTGGTCGTCCAGGTTGGAGTTGGAGGCAAAGATTGACGCAAAAAGATTAGCCTTGGATGAAGGAGTTGTAGAAGAAGAGTCAGAGTTGTTTTTTAGTGGAGGGAAAGATGATTGGCAAAAGTTTTGGGATACAACTTTGGCCATAGACCAAAAGGAGCGAGAGCCAGCCTGGCAGGAAGCGATTTTGTTGTTGATGCGTTGGACAAAAGATGATTTGGCATTTTTGATGGTTTTGGAGCAAGTATTGCGTGACTGGATGAAAGAAGTTCTTGAGTGTTGGGTTTGAAGTCGCTTCCATTCCTTGAAGTAGTGGTTTTTGTTATTCACAGCTTTGGCGCACTGTGAATTGAACCACTTAGGGGAATTTTTTTTACCAGATATGTATGTAGGAATACATACATATCTCTGATATAAGATATACACTTCTCTGATATGTAGGAAGTGTGAAACTCACTAGCCTGGTTTAGTGCTTACAATAATAATAGTGATAATAATAAATAAAGTATATAGGGTTTGCATGCTACCTCTAAAGCAATGGTAAAACACAATATATGAAAATAAATCATAGCTTAATATTTGTATCATCATCATCATCATCAGTTGGGCGCACCTGAATCCACATAATTTCTCCAAAAATCTCTGCCTGGCATGGCTTTGCAGAGTCTTTCGTAAATAAGGCCGGTATCTTGCATGAGGAGGGTGACATAGTCAAATCTAGGTCTATCTGGTCTTCTGTAACCACGTTTTGGTTTCCACAGTATTAGGTTTGCTACAGTTTCGTCACTTCTATAGTAATGGCCGGCTAAACATAATCGTCATTGCTGTATAACTGAGGAGATCTTAGGAAGATCACCATATTAGTTTTCATTTGTTACGTGTTGTTTCCAGTTGATGTTAAGAGCATGGCAAAGAAGGCAAGTGTATGTGCCATCGATTTCAGTATTCATTGTTTTGGTCATGGTCCATGTTTCAGCGCCGTATAGCAAGATACTTTCTATTGTCGAGCGAAAGAAATTGATTTTTGGTTTGCGTGGTAGATCGGATTTCCATATGTTGATCTACCACGCAAACCAAAAATCAATTTCTTTTGCTCAACAGTAGAAAGTATCTTGCTATTTGGCACTGAGACTTCGACCATGACCAAAACAATGAATAGTGAAATAGTTGTGTAGAAATAACCACATCTACATAAAGGACAGATCTAATAATGATAACAGCAATGATACTGTGTACAAAAGCCACTGTGCTTGTGCAACGCTAAGAATACTGCCTTTCCAAAGGTTAGATCGGAAACAGGAAGGAAAACCTTTTCCTATGAAGGAACTATAACATTTAACAAGTTGACAGACGATGCCTTGACAGTTGATCTTAAGATGCAAGATCCTTTGCAGAAGTTTTGACTTTATCAAACTTTTTTCTCTTAGCAGCTTCTGTATCATTTAGATAGGTCCTTGGTTGATAACAGCATTTGCTGAACAAGTTTAATCTCTGTAAATATGATGCTATTATCATCATAATAGATAGTGGTATCTCTGCCTCATAACATAACACAGCAAGTGATATCACTCTAGGAGTAACATGTGCAGAATTCATTTTAATTTTTATCATTATCATCATAATCATCAAAGCTTTTTCATTTTTATCATTTCCAAGTAAGGAACAGATCTTACAAACTAATCACAATGCAACAGTAAAACGATTTCTCTTTTATTCTAACACATGTTCATGTACCTCATAAACCCTGTATCTTCAGTAATTACATCTCCTGGTGTGACTAAATGTCTAACATCTCTGGGTTGCTCGCTTGGATGTAACATGATGCTTTCTAAATATTTAATTTTCTGTTAACCGATCAGCAATATTTAACAATCCGCCATGTTGTCATTCCATGTGAGAACAACAACAGCATCGACCTCTTTTACGATGTCCAGTTTCGTGGACAATAATGGCGGCAGTTTGAAACAGCTGAGAATTTACGAAACATGTTGAATAGAACTTGAGAAAAATGGTACTTTATCATTTTATGTCAAAACCTGTACCAGATAAAGTTATTTTTTGACAATTTTGTTCTTTGAGTCTTTGGCATGTACTAAAAACTTCTCGAGGTACTGCGTACATATCATGGCAACGGGAAAGAAGCCATGCAATCCCTATTTGTTTGATGGAGATTGTGACTTGGCTCTATATAATGAGATATTGTGATGATATGATGTAGATAGTGAAAATAAAGGCTTATAGCCTGTAAGACATCCAAACACCAGACTGGTCTACACATAGCTCAACGGAATTGCCAATAACCTTCAACTTGTTGAAGTTGGCATTAATTGTTAGAAGGGGATTAAACTGTACTGCATGAGGCAATTATAGGTGGTATCGGAAATTCCATATAATATTTATTGTTCTCATATAACTTGTCAGTCTTGTTTTTGAAAACATTTAACGATTTTGATGTAATTCAGGAAGGCCATTCCAATAGTCTGTTATCCTCAAGCATTAAAGCTCTTTTTTAATGTTAGTATTGAATGTCTGGTATTGATTGAAAATAACTTTTTTTCTAAAAAGGATTTTCAAAAGTTTTCCGATGAGAATTTTGAGGTTAAGGACTGGATAAACAGTGCTTTAAAGGCACACAAAGATGCTGGGCAAAGCGTTGATGTAAGTGTTTCCATGGACTTATGATTGAATTTGACAATCCCTTCAAACTTTGTAGCTCCATAAAATATGGATCAGTTCATAATTTTCAGTGAAATCTCTAATGATTTCAAGTGACATTGATACTGGCTATTTTTTCAGGCCCATGCTTCCAATCTTGTTATGAAGCTCCAGCTTTTCATCCAGGTTTGTTGATCTCTCGCTTGCAAGCTGTTGTCTATTCATTTCATTGTCATTTTTCATTATTGATTTAAGATTTTGTCAATTTTTGACACTAGATTTTTACCTTCTACATAGGGCCATCACAATGAATGAATAACAACGGTTGTTTTTTGTAAGTTAGTTAATGGAGTTCTCAGGAAAGAGAACACGGTTGTTTTCTCTGGCTAAATATCTTGGTTATTATACACATGCATACAGTTTTGAAATGTTTTTGGTTCAAGCCATCTGTTGCTGTTACTGGTTTTGATTTCTAGAGATTTGTGCCTTGCTTGCCAGGTTTCTAATGTAAGAATTGCGCATTGGCTTGCTGTTGCTAAAATAGTACTGTTTGCCTCAATCCCCATAGACATTATCATCAGTTATTGTCACATATTTCACACTTGGGCGGCCATGGCCTGGCACAATTTACATTCAAGCAAATTTTTTTAGAACATGAACAACGCGAACTTTTGTAATAATCTGCAAATGTCCTAGAAAGTTTGCCTTTAGCATTCCCGTAGACAATTTTTTGAAAATTCTTCTTTAATATGCGGAGAACACAGAATCAGAGAGAAGATCTGTTGCGCTGTAATCTTACTTACTACAATAATGATTATGTTTGATTATATGCAAACATAACAATAAGCACAAGCTACTTAAAACTTTCACTAAGAGGGAGGGCAGAAACTGCTAGCTACAGTGACAAAAGTGGGTAGACAGGTAAAACACAAGTGTGAACTTTTAGGAATCACCAGTTTCAAGGTGTGCGTATGAAACTGGTCCTAAAAAGCTGCTGTTCGATTCAACCCACATGGACGATTCTTGTCTTGTAGTCTTGTTTAACGGGCAGAGAACACGGAGTCAGAGAGACGACGATTAGCGCTGTTGTGCTTGAATGACTGACTAACTGACTAACTTATTGAAATGAAATACATGTTTATATAGGCAAATAAGAAAGAGCTAAAATTACCCAAACTCGTCGAATAAGAATAGGAGCAAAAGGGTTGGTTGTGAATGACACTGTGAATGACACAAGTAGATGAATAGGTGATGAGCTGATGGGAGTTATGACAGGAAATAACAATTGATTGGATGAATATAATTGTATTGTTAAGCAAGGTGGTAATGACGGCATAGATGGCGAATATGAGGGTAAGAAAGCTGAGTCACTACATAGCTCTCCCCCTAGAATGAGTCACTAAAAACTAACAAGTATTGTGAGAATGGGTGCATAGAAATACATAGGTAGGCAAAAGTGGAAATAGTAGCAGAGACAGAGATATGACTGGGGGTAAGAAAGCTGAAATCGCTAGACAAGATGCCCTTTATCCCACCACCCTACATTAAATGGAGACCTCCTTCTCCCTGGCAGGGTGCTCTTAAGTCTTGATTTAGGGATGGGCTCAACTTCAATCCTTCCATTCATTTGTTAATATTAATTATTTATTTGTAATATTATTCATCAATTTATTAAGAATATGGGCAAAAGAAAAAATTGCTAATGCCACTTGGAAAAGCTTCCAGTTCTAAGTTTCACTTGCACACAAATTTTCATAATATTGTTTATAGTCTATTTTTGTTTCTGATAATTTGTTCTTTCTTGACAGGAAGTAAACAAGTCTCTTGAAGAAACTAGCCAAATTGCGGCAAATAATTTACCAAGGCAAGTTTGTTATTTTTTCCAAATTAATTGGTAAAGTAGAAATGTCGAACCTGTGACTGTTTTGCATTAGCATTTGCTGGCATTTTTTGCTTCGGTGATTACACATGGAACACTTGCTTGTGCCTGCAGATTTAGGAGATCTCGGGCTTTTAATTCTTGCCATATTTGCATTGCTACATTGAAATATCTATATTCTCAGAGTTTTACGTGAAGTTGAAGGAATAAAAAATGAGGCAGTAAGTTTGAGAGAACAAATGCAACTTGTCAAAGATGACATTAAGAAAGTAAGTTCATCCATAGATGTGATACTCTCTTGAAATCCTCTTTTCCAGAATTAAAACGATATATTTATAGATATATATTATGTATTTGAGAAGATGTAAAAAAGAGTGATGATATACATGTAAAAGTATTTTTTTAAATATATAGAATTAATTATGTAATTTGCAGGAAAGGACGTAGAGGAGATCTTCAAAATTTGAAACTAAGATTTAGATTTTTTGAAAAAAATGATTCACTAAATCAAAAGCCAACTATTCTACATGAAATTGTTTGCAATGTATTTTGATACTTGATAATTTGAGCTAATCATGACCAAGAATCAAGAAAAACAATTTATACTTAGATTGCAGCAT
Source organism: Pseudorhiza aurosa (assembly GCA_964026355.1). Lineage (NCBI taxonomy): Eukaryota > Metazoa > Cnidaria > Scyphozoa > Rhizostomeae > Lychnorhizidae > Pseudorhiza > Pseudorhiza aurosa. The sequence goes on from OZ032124.1 coordinate 2,964,484, forward strand.
GTCATAACTGCTGTTTTTCTGATGAACATATTGTTCATGATACAATATCATTGCTTATTTGCATTTCTCAACAATTAGATTGAGGAGAATACATCAGAGTCCATGAGAACATTAGTCGAGATTGACAATGTAAAAGAAAGATTGCAAGCAGCATCAAGCGCATTGCAGGTAATGCTTTCAGATATTTATGAATACCTGGCTATGATTTCTCAACTTCTGAAGCTCAAAATCTTGTATATTATCATTATTGGCTGTGACTATTGCAGAAATGCCATGTGCCAATTGTATATCTCTTCTTCTTTTCTCTGTGGGCTAAATCAAATTCTTTGGAAAAGTCCTTGATAAGTAATGTTGCTGGATTTTAAATCAAGGCAACCGCTGTCTACATTGTAATGAGATATGTGTACGTATGGCTGTAATGATCATTTCTATATTTCACATCAACTGTATTAATGTATGAAGACTATAGCATACAATGACATAGATTATAAGTCAATGTTACAAGTGAAATTAAGAGTTGAATGTGCATTAAATTGCCTAGGAAATCCCCATTTATAGAACTTACCAGCCTTTTTACATGGAGATTTCAAACTAATTTCATATCTTCATATTGCATATAGCGTACTCTCAATTGCAGATACAAATTAAACTGAACTGAAATTGAATATTGAATATTGCAGTTTGCAATTATTTTCAGTAAGAAATGATGTGACGCTCTCTTCAATTGATGCTCTCTTTATCGAACTACATTTAACTTGATGTTATTCTAAATGCAAATTGCAACACTGAATGGTTACATATACCTTTTCTCATTTCAAATTGAATTGTGATCCTTTAGTAGTTAAATGAGACTGTGCAAAATATAAATATTTCCTAATGATTGTGAATGAAATTGATGCATGTGATGCCAATATGTGGATACTTGTAAGAGTTTTAGATTTTCCATTTCGGTAAAACTTTCAATTTCTTTATAAACAACCTCCTTTATAAACAACTTTCTTTTATATTCTAACAATGATATCAGCAATCTTAGAATCACAGTTTCTATGCAGTTAAAGAATTATGTACCATCATTCTCGATTTTTTTGAATAATATCAGCATTCTCCTTTATTGTCCTCCATTGTCTTTATTATCATTATTATTGCTTTGTCTTTTTATGAATAGGAGGCTGATAATTGGACAACTTTATCCACTGATGTTGATGAAATATTCAAAACTGGGAATGTTTTTGAGGTATACGTCAAAACATTTTTATGTTGCTACATTTTTTCTTTACTAGCACATTCATTTGCATACAGCCGTTGCTCCCTTTTCTTCTAGATTTCAAGCAAGCTCATTGGAATGCGAAAAAGCTTGGTAAGAGTGTGCAAGCACCTTTTCTCAATTCAATCGTTTTTGTATATTCCTTGTTCCCTCTCTGTGCTTCATTTTCAGTCTGATTATCTGAATTCTGAAGTGTTGCAATCAAGTCTTGTATGTTGGCTTGTTTTGTTTTGTAGAATGTGCTGCAAGACATTCCAGATTTTGCAGAGAGAAAGCGTCTGTTGGAATCTTTGAAAAACAAACTTGAAGCTCTTCTGAGCACAAAGCTAGTTGCAGCCTTCAATGGTCATTTACTTGGTAAGACTTTTATAATGATATTTATACTGGTATTTATAATGATATTCATAATGATGTATAATGTCTATATTTCAGAACTTTCTGCAATCGTTTACCCCCTTGGATATGTTTCTTCGGTGACTTGGGATAATCTATTTGATTAATGAAGATTTATCCTTTCTTTATTAATCGCTCTTATTATGTTGATTTTCAATTTTCATTAGTCCAGATTTTCTTTGTGTTTCTTTTAAGTAGGTTTCCTATGTAGTTTATTGTACTGCGTCATAGCCCCAGCTATACCCAGAAGAAAATTGAAGGATGTGTGTTTTGTAGGCCTCTGAAGTTAGTTTTTGTCAATTTCATTGTAGAAGAGGCAAGAGAGTACGTTCAAATATTCACAGAGATTGGGAGACTGGAACAGATTCAAACTTACTACAATAATTGCCACAAGGCAAGTACAAAAATAATTATTGTGATCACCATAATCATACTTGTGATCACCGACAGTGATTATTGCAATAATGGCCACAAGGCAAGTACAAAAATAATTATTGTGATCACCATAATCATACTTGTGATCACCGACAGTGATTATTGCAATGATTGCCACAAGGCAAGTACAAAAATAATTATTGTGATCACCATAATCATACTTATGATCACCGACAGTGATTATTGCAATGCTTGCCGAGTAGCGAGCATCTCGCTCTCTCATCCTGTTGCCAGTGACTAGAGCCCTGTCTTAAGCTTATATTTTGCTCTTAGAGATAACTCTTTTGTGACTCAGGGGGAATGAATTCTGACATGTTTGACTGAAAATGACACTGTTAGATAAGCATGGCTTCTCAATGTCCTAGAATCTACCTGAAATTTCACGAATGACAGAAATTGTGCCATGGTTATGAGAAAGGACCAGAACTCCTCTTAATAAACTTTACTTATCAGCATCCTTAAGTATATGTTAGGTTGCTAGGTAGAAGATACAAAACACAGTTCCCCTGAAATTTCTGTGACTCTAGTCAGAGCAACTGTTATAGATGAAATCAAAATGATTCACCAGGATGCAAAGAAATCTATTTGTCCACCTTTGATGATATAGGAGCTCTGAGTTAGTTTCTTCTTGGGCCTAATGGTAACCATAGCAATTGATTTTGATTAGCCCGTTACGCACATAAAGTTTAGTTACATTTTCAAAATGCTTCTTAAATGCAACTAATTCTCAGCACAAAATTCGCTCCACGTTCTCACAGCTGAGCACACAGGACAGCGTGAAAACTGTTCACTCGAAAAGTCCCCAGAGAACGTACGACATTACTTTGCAAGAGAATGAACAAAAACCACGTGACCCATCACGATACCCAACATTCAAATGAGAACACAAACGAACGGCTGACTCTCCATTCACACGACATAAAGTTTGTGTCATATTAACTACAACTTCGTTTTGATCGGACATCATTTACAGGGGAATCTACTGAAAGCATGGAATGAGTTATGTGAAGACCCAACATCTGATTTGACTACCTGGCTTCCAAAGTTCTATGACAATTTGCTATCCCTTTGGCATAAAGAGGTAGGTTTATTAGGATATTTTGAATTTCAACTTGTAGCAAACTAAAAGAAATCTAATGCTATATTGCAAATGTCATCTGGATGATATCTTAGTTAGAACCTTTTTAGGTGGATAGAAGCACAATGAGTATCCTAGGTATGATCGAGATTTGCAGTAAACCTAACAGGAGGTCAGAAGAGCAGTCTATTTTTCGAGCATCCAGTGGTGTAGTAAAGCTCTTTTCATGTTTAAAAGTATTTTAGCCATTTCAGTCTTTCAATGGCCTTTCACAAACTTCAATTGCATAATTTCTGTCCCTTGAACCATTGTCATAAAACTTTTTAGCGAAACAAAATTCCGTTTGAACTCCTTGCTGTGAACAAGCAAGGGGATAGATGTTGCTAGAGGGGTACCATCCTGAGCCATGGCTTTCTTAGGTGAACTAGACAGCTTCTTTGGTGTATTTTACCCCAAGCTTAACTCCGTCTTCCCATTTATATTGCTTGGTGGACAGCGAGACAAGAGTAACACGTGCAAGCGTATCTCATACCCTGGTCCTTTAGTACAGTTGAAATGTAATCTGACCAGTTATCCTCTTTGTAGCTATTGAATCTTTGATTTTTTTCATAGGTGGCGTGGTGCTCGCAAGTTTTCAAAGATCCAGTCTCAGTTGTAGGGTCGCTGCTTGTTCAAATCCTGAGCCACCTTGATCCTCCAATTTCTACATTTATAACGAACAAAGTGAGCAACGAAGACGACATACCACTCTCAGTGTTGGTGGAAGTAAAAGAGGTAGACTGAAAATTTATGTATGTATATGTACATATATGTGTATATGTATATGTATATGTATATGTATGTGTATGTGTATATGTATGTGTATCTGTTTATGTATGTGTATATGTATGTGTATATGTATGTGTATATGTATGTGTATATGTATATGTATATGTGCAATAATAATGGAACCCTTAAATTGGAATTCAATGCAAACTACAATCACAAACCTCTTTAATACATAGGCAGTTTGAGATTTACTGCCTGGCCTGGGGTTTACAATATGAAAATAATACAATGGGAAAAAGAAAAAAATAAACGTAAATATATATGAAGGTGGATATTAGATCGATAGAATGGGACAGGTCTAATAGGGGAGAAAGTCAGGATTGGTCCAAGTTTTATTTCTACAGCAAAAGATGTAGTAGGGGGTACGAATGGCTATAGTGGAATGTTTGGAGACAAAGAAGCGTCTGTATTGTGGTTCGATGGAAAGGGAGTTGCACGTTTCATTTTATATGTATACGTTTATGTATATGCATGTAAGCACACTAATCCTTGGTACAAAATTTTTCTTAGCGGCATGAATTAGTCAAAAGGAATTATTTACGATTTCGTATTTGGAATACGAAAATAGCTTCAACTAAATACGTTAACCAAAATGTTCCATCTAAAATGCACCAATAGCCTTATTCTGTTTTAATCTTAATTTGAATTGTCCATAAGAAGAGGGATTCTTGACATGACTTGGCACCAATCATGTTCTTGCAATAAATGAAGAGTTTGATGCCATAGCAACTTCATCACATAGCACGAGTAGGGTAGGCAGGTAATTAACATTCTCGAAATTAAGACCACAAACGATGACACTGCCAAGACAGATATGACTTTGAAAATAGCCTTGTAAAATCATTTCACTCCAGTATCGCTCTTACTTTGTCTCGGTATGCTCAGAAGGTGATGCCTATGATATGCAATAATTATATATCATTATGAGAATATTCACCACAGGTGTAGCTCTTCAACTCTTAAAAAAGCAAAAATTAAAATTAAAATACCTGCCATTATACACTTTCCTAGGCTTGGCAAGTAGTTTACCTCACGACAGTCGATTTGACAGTCGTGAAATTTTAGCTTATTGTGAAGATTCAAGATGCTTATTTCAGATAAGCTGCAGATTGATTCGAGGACTTGAGGCATCATTTAAATCAATGCAAGGTATTCAATATTCAACATCACTTTCATTTCTAGGCATTTGGTTTACTGTATTATTTGTGACGCCTTCATGAGATTACGTTGTCTTAATTCACCATATTTCCCTCCTTCCTCCTTCTTCGTCCAGCTTTTAACTTGATTCCCCATGTTTTGATGAAACGAGTTTCATGCCGCTTTCTCTCCACGAATCTGGCGATATGTGAATCGTGATAAATTTCACCTGTCACTGAATTACCAGATAAGATGATTAGTTCCTTTGGTGGCATCATTGGCTTAACATGTTTTGCATGAACGTTGTGTGCATTTTTTAATGCAGTTTGTAACTTTCGGCACGACATCATTACCCTGCGAACTTATGGACACAGCAGCTATTACTTGGTATCCTGCAAGATTCACAAAATGCACATTGCCTACATGGAAGGCAACTTGAAACGACGCAATCAAAGTTCCATTCCCTAGAAAAACTACGAACCCTGCCCAAGTTATTTTGCTAAAGGACCATTCATTATTTATGCCTCAGGTTAAGAGTGAAGACAAATGTTTCGTTGGATGAATTTTCCTGTACTGCAGAATAATAGTTACCCAACCAATAAAGAGCTATCAAAACATGATACGCAACCCTTGAAAGACAAAAAGGTTATTTACCCAACCTGAAGGCTGCCTGAAAAGTCATTTACCCAACCTATTTCTCTTTGGCCCCAACCCGAGGCATGAAAAATGAGCGGTCGCTAAGCTCTGAATCAAAGATGCTATACAATATCCTCATTGAATTTACTTTTCTAGAAAAATTCGGCGCCCTTTCCCTCGTTTCTGCTAAGCTTGAGATCGAGTGTGCTTTGCAGTTTAGAGCTTTCCTTCGTTCTAACACACGTTTGATGGTTTGATTTCCGTTTAGGGCAAACTTTGTCAGCTGATTCTATCCTTGAGTTGATGACCAAGATTCAAGAACCCTACGGATCATTTTTGCTTCGTTATTCTGCAATTCAGCAGTCAGAGCTGATAGACGGCATTGGGGAAATCGTAAGTGACACCATTTCACTTTTGAACTTAAACGTTTCAACTAAGTTGAGTCCCATATTCGCAAAGAGCTTCAGGGGGCACCTAGTTAGGGAAGTTCCATCCTCAGCCACGTCATTTTGAGGCAAAATGGCCATTTCCTTTCCTCAATGAATTTTTCCCCAACCTTAAATCAGATAGTTATTCGCTCTTGGGCCAAAAGATACACGATGTTCGGTTTCATTAATTAGCACTCCTCGAACCCGGGACCTTGAGCACAATGGAACAGTAATATTTGCACTAATTTTGAACAATTTATTTGCTATACAAAATAAGAACAAGTTACTTTGGCGTGATATTGAACTTCCTAATCATGAGGATGTATAACGGACAATTTTCAATTTTGAACAACTTTATGCGAAAGATAAGAAAAGCGCCTTCTTTCATCGTCACCATGCAGTGACAGTGACTGTGATATGTTTAGGAAATAATGGGACCTGCTATTCTGGTGGACGCAGCAGTTTTAGGAAGTGATAGCCATCCATAACTCGCTTTGCAAAATGACCTTTTCGTTTATTTTCCCGAGGTGCTTGCTTTCTTGTCCGAGCAAGAATGCATTTGAGACTTTTACATAAGCTGAGAAATAGGTTAAGAGGTTGTTTTGGTACATACATATTCATTCTAATGCTATATAGCATGCTCGATTTAGAGTTTAAAAGAAACTAGGGACAGGGCTCAGAGTTTTTTTCCATAAATGTAGATTATGTATGGAAATACCACAGAAAAATTTATTTCACGATTGTTGTACAAATGAATGTTTGGATCAGCGGGTTTTTTCAAAGCCAAATTGTTAGCATGAATATAAAGGCAAAAAAGAGTTAGGGTAATTTGTGATGACCGAAAATTTACTTTCATACTTTGATGGCAAATATTCAGAGAAGAGGCATTGCTGTGTTCATTTGAGCTTTGTTCACTTAATATTCGTTTCATATGTGATAGAGTCTTGCGGATTTATCAGAGACTGTTTCCGCCATGTCAGAATCAGTTGGGGCGGCATTCCGACTTGCTGACGAGGTATGTCATGCTGTTGTTTGTTTCACATCCTGAGTTAGTTAATGCCATTCCAAATTCACGTTCATGTCTCGAATCTTAGAGCTTCTGTGTTTTGCATGTCAGTAAACATTCCTACATGAATTCAAAGCGTTAATTTCATGCGTAATAATCCTAGGCGAAAGATTGCTGCTGGCGATTCACAGATGGGTATGGAGTCATGGGATTGATCGAGGCATTGCAGGTATTCAACGTTATGCATACCAGCTTCACCCGACTACCTGTGATGCAGGAGCAGCTGTAATGCCTTGCAACCTGTTCACGTTAAAGATGCTTCCCAGCGTTTCCCGTTGAACCGATACTCCGCCCCATATACCTTTACCACATAGATTGGGGCACCTGTTCATATGAGAAAACATCTACCTTTCAAGCAGAGATCTTGCATCAACTCTATTTGGAATTCGGCTTGGGGAGAAAGCTTTTTTACATGAGAAACACATTTCCCTGACCCGACCGGAAAATCGTCCTTCGTTTGCGAAAATCAAGAACCTGCCTAATCTTTCGATGGTTTATAGTTGTTCCAACAAATTGGGAAGAGGTCTGCAATTACAGGGACAATTGATATTTCCTCGGCTAATCGGGATTGAAGAATTGGGATTGAAAAGAAATAACAAAAATTGGAGCGGAGGCAAACTCAAGTGCAAAATTTTTAGATAATGATTACTGTATTTGATGTTATAGTTTATGGTAGGTCTTTTCTCTCCTAAAATTCTAAATTGTTGGTATGAATTATTTCACATCGCTGTTATGTAGAACCAGGCCTTTGCCAACTTTTTCTCGTAAGATCTGATTCGAACAATGATAAACATCACATCCTATTTTCAAACATTCTAGAATTTTTTCTTACAAAATGGCATCTTCCTTTCAGAATTTTTTTTCGGCCTATCTTGGCAAGCTAGATGGTTTGATCAATGACCTTAAAAAGTGCTGTGGTACTGACAATGAAATCAAAAGGGAAAAAAGCTTGGAAGATGAAAGCCAATGGAGCAAACTACAAAATTCATTCAAAATGATTGAAATGTGTGGTAAGCTACTTTTTTGTGTGTTGCAATCCACCTTATTCTGTCCTATCTTGTTTTCTGGTGTACTCTCGTATTGTATTATATTGTATTTAATTGTACTGTAATGTAATGGATGGTATGGCCATGTGTTCCATCCCATCGCGTAATGCTGCATCATATCACACTTTATTGTATTGCGCTTTGCTGTATATTCTTTATTGTATCTAATTTTTTATGTCTTCTTGCATCTAATTTGCTGCATGTTAGGATATCACATTGGGCTTTGCTCTGTTTCCATGAATTTTATCATATCTTATTGTATCCTGTTATATCTTATTTTACGTTAACACATCACTCAAACCCTTTCCAAGCTTCACTGCCTACTTTACGAACTCTATCTCACAAATCATAATTCATCCCAAGAACATGCAATTTATGGAACGTCTTGCCTTCTTCTTGCTTTCCTGAGTCCTACAATTTGTCGTCTTTCAACTCCAAGATCAGTATACTTGATTGATCTGTCTCTCCTCTTATCTGTTCGCTTTCTTCTTTCTTCCTTTGTTGGGGCTTTGTATAGGCCACCATAGCCTTTCCTCAACATAACCCACTAAAAAAGCATGACATTGCTTTCGTTCCATTCCCCTACTCCTGTATTGTATTGTATTGTATTTTAATTTGTCGTATTTTATTCCAGTTTATCTTAAAAATTGTGCTTTACTCCCTTTTCTTGTACCGATTTTTATTTCATTATGTTCTATTCCATTGCATCCTACCTTATGACATTGTGTTTCTTTTTGTTTCTTTCTATTTCACTATATTGTATTTTATTGCATCGTGTTTTATGTAAAATGTGACATTGTCCCTTGTTCCGTTTTCAAGCGCTGTGACATTGTTCTGAGCTGTATCTATTGTATTGTCTCGCAATGTCTCGTATGTTATGCTATTGCATGTGATACTACGATATTGCTTCATATCGTATTGCACCATATTATATGGTATCGTACCATACTGTATCATACTGTATCTTGTGAAATGACTTTGTTTGGAATTTTGTTGTATTGTGTTGAAATTCTTGTAGCCATGAATCTCAAATCTTCGATACAGGGGAGTTGCCAACGCGCACCACCAAAGCCCGAACCCCAAGAGCCAAAGCAATAAATAAACATGTTTAGGCGTATAATAGATATACATGTTTAGGCGTATAATGAATAAGCAGGCTTTAGGCGTATAATAGATATACATGTTTAGGCGTATAATGAATAAGCAGGCTTTAGGCGTATAATAGATATACATGTTTAGGCGTATGATAAATACACATGTTTAGGCGTATAATAAATACACATGTTTAGGCGTATAATAAATACACAGGCTTTAGTCGTATCGACAAAAAATGTGTATAAACGAAGCACAAATGAACGATTAAGAAACTAACAAAAATGCGTACACAAGGAAATAATGAAGAATCTAATACTAAATACGAAGGTACTGCTGCAACAAGGTTACTGATACTCGCAGGCTGTATTTACTCGTAGCTAATAGCTCAGCATATCCAAAGTAAAATACCAAAATCGCGCTGCCAAAGATTCTGTCTTTATCCCAGTCTAAGCCCCCGAAAGCCAAGATTGCTTCGCTTTTATCTACATAAGCATGAAAAGCAACTATTCCCAACACAGAAACAACACGGCGTGTTACTTTACTACTGAAATATAAAACTAACTAAATGCGACGTAAGCAACTTAAATTGGAAAAACGACAAGATTTAACATACGCAGGGGAAAACAGGTGCCATGTTCCTAGAGTATGTATTTAAGCATCGCAGCAATGCACGGAGGAAAAAACTGTTCTTTCTCTCTTGAGTGCTAATTTGTGCGTTACAATTCTATTTCAGTCAGTTATTCTCTTATTAAAGTTCTTTTCTATTTTCATAGGAAATTTGTCGATGAAATTAGCAGATTTTAAGGAGACTCTAACGAATGAAATCAAGTCAAAGTTGCAAAAAATATTTGATGAAGATAGCAATGAATGGGTGAATCAATGCAATTACCTAGAACAACTGAATCCATCCGAGTTTACTGATTTGAAAGAATTTAATGAAAGATTGAACACTTGTAAGTTGCGTGTTTCATTCTTTAGCGACTTCCATTCAGCGTGTACAAAAATGAATTTCAAGACAGATTATGCGACTACTCCTTTCACTCAAAAACCATGCCTTCTGCGACTGTTTTTTTATATGATTCTACTTAGATGTCTAAGGCTTCGTTTACACTGCACCGGATCACTTTTGATCCGATGCAAAAGCGTTTCTTTTCCCTCGCGTTTACACTTGCAGGCTTCTGCATTGTCCCCAATTCAGGAACTGACAAGCATGTACACGGAAATTGCGGTGATAGATTGATAGATAGATAGATAGATAGATAGATAGATAGATAGATAGATAGATAGATAGATAGATAGATAGATAGATAGATAGATAGATAGATAGATAGATAGATAGATAGATAGATAGATAGATAGATAGATAGATAGATAGATAGATAGATAGATAGATAGATAGATAGATAGATAGATAGATAGATAGATAGATAGATAGATAGATAGATAGATAGATAGATAGATAGATAGATAGATATATAGATATATAGCCATAGATAGATAGATAGGCATAGATAGATCCCGTTCAAATGCAAACCATCATGCATCAGTAAGAAGTCAGCAGAGAGCTGCATCCAGTAGTAGTCAAACGTTTTTGATATTTGTGAAATCCAATTTTAGATAACTCAAACGCTGTCCTTGCTTCGACTCATGATCAAATCGAAAGACTTAACGAGCACGCTCATAGATTTGCATTCGATGGGGTGTTTTCTCATTTGAAAAGGAAACTCGAAGAAATTCCCAATCTCAAGGTACTTTTACATCATAATCAAGCAATACCATGCTATACATGTTGATAGTGTATCTATATATCACATATAATGCCGTGGTGTAGTGAGCAAGCATGCGGACTTATAGTGTAGGGGTTGTGAGTTCGAATCATCCTGCACGTGTCCCAATGAAAATACCATTGGCGAGGAAGGAAATGGAAAACCACCTCATAAGCCCCACTTCCCTAGATGAAATCCAGAGTCCTGTCTCTGGTTTCTGCTATGCTCGAAATCGAGTATGCAATGCAGTGTCTGTATGCAATGGTTATTATAGTACATTATGATATCATATATTATATTTGTTACGTCATAATAGCATGTGCATTATTATACATTATAAAGTTGTCATCATTGCATTCATTCATTCAATCATCGGGTTGACCCCGACCTAGCATGTTGATTCCTCTCCAACCTGCTCGGTCCTCCATCGTTCCTTTGAGTTCATTCATAAGAAAACCGGCGTCCTCTTCTAATTGTTTCATGTAAAGCATACAAAACATGCTTCATTGCATAGTTATTTGTAAAATGCTTCTATGTGATGTAAGCTTTGACTTTTAGCTTATGAAGCTTCCTTTTGTTGCTATAACAAATGTCGCCTTTCTTTGAAGCTCAAATTGTTGTCACAGCTTTGTGCTTTAAGTGAGAGCGACCGAAATCGCTCTTCATTGAGCCTGTTTTTGCGAGGATATTTTACGATTTTCTTCCTTTAATTTGCATTCATTGGCTTTTGATGCACGCAAGCAATTCTATAATGAATCCCGTACTCATTAAACTGTTTCGTTTTCTATTGCAGATTTGGACGTCAAACACTTCTTCAACCGAAGTCTTTACCGATGATTTACCCATGTTCAGTTTGTCGCCACAAATATGCATCACGGACGTAAATATATTTCGTTGCAATCATTTTGTAACTGACTTCTCCTTTCCCTTTAGCTTCTCCTTCAACACTGGTGCTGAAAAACTGCTTGATTTAACAATAATGATAATGGTAATAATGATAATTGCGAATGGCTTGTAAATTGTAAATTGCTGTTATCAGCTTTTGCCCTGTAAGTGGATTCATTCAATCAGTCCCCCGAGGCTTATGCTTTGGTTTGTACTGCTGGGACCACTTCTTACATCGAGCCTCCCTAGTTATCAAGGCTTTTGACCCTTGACTCCCAAAGGGTTGGTTTCGTTTCGCTAATCGTTGAAAAGGAAAAATCCAAGTCACATTCATTTCATTCTTTGTTTTTCAATGTTACAGCTAGTAATAATGATGATGATAATAAGGATCTTCATACAGGATATGAAACTTCAACAGATGCTACTGTTATCAACATGTGTCTGTTCCACTTTTCATTCTTTTCTTGTCTTCTTCTCGCTGCTTATTTTTCTCTTCAGAGTATTTCTTTATCCACGTCCTTATTCTTCCAATCACCCACCTCCATCCTCATTATTTTCATTACTTCACCCCGTCATGTTGGTGACATGTGATAGTTGCTCAGCGTGAGGACTCACAACACAGGGGTTGTGAATTCGATTCCTACACGTGTCACAATGAAACAACGCCATTGACGAGGAAGGCAATGCAAATCTCCCTATGAAATCCACTCCCTCATAACGACCTAGAGCCCCGCATATCAGGTTTCTGCTAAGCTCGAAATCTAGTACGCGACATAGCCGCTTCATCAAAATACGTTTTCCATCATTCAATCTTTCTCTCCTTCCTTCAGCCATTCATTTATTTGCCATTTCAAAATCATTATTCCGCTCAATTTTTGATCCATTCATTCGTTCATTTATTCTTCATTCTTTTTTAATTTAGGTTGGGGATTACCTTTTGACCTTACCCCAGCAACTTGAACCCTTCTTTACGCATGAAAATCGGCAACTCCTTGCTGCCCTAAAAACAGGGCAAATACCATTTGCTGATAAGCAAGGTAAGACAATTTTCATACTCAAGTTCAGTTCGTATCATTTCATTTTCTAATTCTTTATTTCCATTATCTCCCGATCCCCCCCCCCCCCCCCACCATTGTATAGTTGGCTTAAATTTCCAGAAATTTAAAGGTTTAAGGCCATATTCACAACAGGGCCGGGGCACCTTTGTTAGAATGGTATCGTGATCCACGGCATTTTAGGTAGGGTGACCAGTTTCTTTCTTTGCTGCGCATTATTTCCAGTTGTACGCCATATACCCACTTACTGTTGGTTGGCAAAGTGAATAGCATCCAAAAATATGAATCAGCCTGCGGAACAGGTGACCTTCTCCATTATCTCATATGAAAAATTGTCTTGTTGTTTCTAAAGTGTACGCGATTTCATCTGACCAATGTTATTCGAATCGAAGATTGTGACGCATTTTAGGTAAGAGAATTCGATAATAGAGGAATGACGTTGCCAACAGTAAAACGCCTGCACTTCGTCATTTCATCATTGCTGCAAGCTTAGCTACAAGAAAGGAGGCTGTCCAAAGACAAATTTCACAAACACCCAAGAACTATCCTAATTTTTTGGCCAATGACATGATCCTACCTAGAGCTGATAAACCAACAGCTCTACAGTCGATAATGTTGGTGGAGAAAATTATGTATTCATATATTTATATTAATTCATAACTTTGTAATCATTGTAGAGCTCTTTCTCTCTTTAGATTCTGAAATCGATAATGATCATTACTGGGTGATTGGATTTGCCAAGGGAACAATGAGTGCATTCGTTGAAAATATTTTGAAAATCCCCGAGCTTACTACAAATCATTCTACACAACAGCTAGTTGCCGACATTGGTAATTCAAAGCCTCGCCTTTCTTTTCGTTATTTTGAAAGAAATGCATTTCCTGTTTTTTGGTTTTGCTTTCTGTATTTACCTCAGCAGCGGGATGGATGAAGATAGTGCCAATTCAATAGTGCTTGACTCAAGTTCGTCGGCTACCCCCTTAACACCGTCTAAAGCTTTTGCGGGATCTGCCCCACCCTTCTTTCGATGAGTCGGAAATCCTGCTCATTTTATTGCTGGATTTTTTTGTTTATATTTGATATCTTCTTTGATTCATTGCAGATTATCTTTGCAATATTTTTGAGGCCGTTGATGTCCACCCTAACGATGATATTCAAGCGATCAGAGAGCTTTTGAAAGTCGACAAGGAAAGGTAGGTATTCATTTTGATAAAGGGAAGAAGAAAGAGGCCCCAGGCCCTTGCAAATGACGGTTTGGAATGTTTTCAGTTGGTCCACAACCCGAACTAATGGTAAGTATAAGCCACAGGAAGGGTATCCGGTCGTAAAAACCCCATACACAATCTTGACCATAAAGGACCTAGTTTGGATGAATAGGCTAGTTCAGGAACCGTATCAAGACATCTTTTTAAATCAAACTGGTGCATTCGTTAATGAATCTGTTAACAAGTTTTCCACATCTTATTTTCATGATTTTTTTATTTGCTTCCGCAAGTTTATCAATATCATAACCGGGCAGGAACAGTAAGACTTTCCGATATCGTTTGAAATTCGGAAGATATCAGGCGCAAAATCATGGAGAAGCATTTCGCGTGCCATAACACCTAGCTATCTTCAACAGTTATGGATTTCCGATATCAACTTAAGCTAAATTTCTTCGCCACCGACCACCTGTCCAACGGTATATGAACTTCAAACAACCAGACATACTATATCTGTTTCGAAGTGTCCCGAAACCTTATCCTTTTTGATAGTGTGATGATAGTTATCCTCGTTCCATCTGCCTGTACCATATACGGCATCTTATGCTCCAGACGAATCACTTGACACAACTCAGACTTACCTCCCAATTGTACATGTCCCTTTCTATGATTTTTTTTCTTTTCAGATGAAAATATATATATATATTTACACATATATCAGGTTCGTGGTTGTAGTTTAATCGTTGTTTGAATGAGGGATTTCCATTATTTGCTTCTTTCATAGTTTCCATCAAAAAGTGACTGATATTTCTGCTCCAATGCAAATTGAGGAAGCCATCGCAAGAATGAGAAGAGTCTGAAAGCAGAAGTCGGCACAAAATTCACAATAAACGTTGTTTTTGGTAAGAATATTCGGATGCGTGGCGATCCATGCAGTTTTCATCTGGTGATATTGCACCTGTCTTGTGCACTACGAAGTCGTTATTCATCACCGTCAAGGGTACTTGTTTTCATAGCCATTAATGCGGGATGTGACATGCTCTCTGAATGTGTACCTACCTCCAAAATGAAACTATTGCCTGACTTTTATTTAACATTAAATCATATATAGAGCAAGTGCAAACCTTCATTGTGAGAATATCTAACTGGAAAGCGATGATCAGCTTTGTAAAATTGATGAAATGCATGAGTATTAAGTATGTAAGAATAACAAATATATGTTAGAAGTAGCAATTTAAGACGTATTTGTAAGAAGTGACAAATTTAAAGGGAATTCATATTGGTGATGGTTCGGAGCTCCCAAGTTCTCAGTATTTCTCAACAATCTTCAATAAACTCGTTAGCATCCTCTGCATCTCTCACATGCTTCGATGATGCCTTCCCTCGTTTTGTTTCTTCTTCTGTTGGCTCACTTTTGCTTGCATAAATTAGCATGATTAATGCGCAATCAATGATGCATAAAATGCCTTGAATTGAACAGTATTTACCATCAAGGCAAGGATACATGATGCAATATAATGCCGGTTTATTATTATTATTGTCTCCAAGTTTTCTTTGCTTCGTTTTTATCTTCACCATTTACACCAGATCCAGTCCAGGTTCTAGGGCTCTAATGGGCAGTCGTTTTCTATTTGATAGATGATACTTTTCGAAGGATGTGTGCAGATCATAACAAGGTGATTTTTTGCAGTGCGGTGACGTTGATATTTCCAGGAATTTTGCTGATTTGCCTGTCAATGCCTTTCTTAGTTACTCCTAGTGCTCCGATGACAACTGGCACAATTTGCGTCTTCATTCCCCGCATTCTTGCAATCTCAATTTACAGATCTTAATTATTGTTATTCTTACTGTCATTTTTGGAGAGAGTTGAGGTTGTCGGGAGAGCTCAGTGGTAATATGCCAATTGATCCTTTGACCCGTGGCTCGTGGTAGAATGAGGAGAGTCGGTAATTCCAGGCGTGTGAATCACTAAGTGTGGTCACATGAAGAGACACGATGCACAAGGACCTGGACGCTGCTCTATGACCAAAAAGTGTCTCTGTGTGCACCACCTACCTTCGAATGCTACGTGGTGATCATAAAGAAAGAGTTGAAACAGCTGCGAATCGCTGTATTCTAAGAACATCAAAGCAATTAAAGCATTGTAGATACTTAAACGTTTCTGAATAACGTTTGATGCACTTTCACAGTCAGGGTTGAACAAGCGAGATGAAACAGGCTGCTTTTAATGCATTTATATAGAAATTGATTAGTGCGCCGTAACAAAATCTTATATTGGGTTTATTAACCTGTGAAGTTTGTCATCAATGTCAATCTGAGCTCCAGCTGACATCGATAGACAGAAAGGGTAGAAATAACTATTTTGCCGAATCTTTGATAAAAATGAACATGATCTCATGTCATCTAGGATTGGTAACGATAGGAAGAGAAGTATAATGGTCTGGTATCGTGCATTCTAGCATCAGGGGGTTTCTGATGGATGTTACGCCAAATAGTGTATCATTTTTCGTTTGAGGGGTATAGGAAACTTGTTTTTTTTCTCGTGGGAAATTCGTCAAAAATTTATAAGATTTCTTGCTACACCATTATAGAACTGAAATGTTTCTTTGTAACTTGCGTGTCATGATTAAACATTTGCTGAATTCATTAGCGCTGAGATCTGTTCTTTAAGGCTTTCTTTTTTCTCCCAACAATTGTGTCCATTCATAACGGATGCCACAGATTGATAACGTATTAAAATGCCTGTTTTTTAACAACTCTTACTGTCTATTGATTTGTTTCTGTCAGTCGAGTAGTTTCCCTATGAGTTTGATAACCCAATTCGCCGTTTGGGGATCGTCTCAAGGCATTCCATATTCTCAAACGGGCAGTTCTATATTGATATTTGTCGGTTCCAAATGAGCAATGGGACAATTTTTGTCTTTTCTGGAAAAATTTTGAAAAACTGGTTAACATGAAAATGTGTTTAAAACCAGTTTTGAATCAAGAATAATTCTAAAACTTGCCCTCTCTCAAATCTAACATCAATAAACTTGATCTGATTTCCCTCTCCTCTTAGCCTTTCACTTTCTTCTTTCTTCCATTGTTGGGGCTTTGTATCGGCCACGTGGCGTTTCCCCGGCACAATTCACTAAAAAAAGATTGAATTGTCCATCTCTTCAGAATGTGAGTGAGCAAAACTTTTTGATGCAGAAATTTTTTCACTGTAGTGCAAAAACAGTCAAAAAGTTACCCTTAACCCTTGTCATGACACTGCTACAAGATGGGAACTCGAGATTCTCCATAAGTTGATGATGCTGCGGTTTTCAAACGACCATTGCACCCAAGCGGAGTGGGTTTTATTTCCAGCAAGCTTAAATATCTTCACGAGAGACAACGAGAGGACTGGTTTTGATGGAGTATCAAAAAGGCGCCGTGCGATTAGGGTTCTGCGAGCAAATTTCATTTATTCGAATGTGATGTCCCGCAACAAGCAAAGCATTTGGCAACCCTAACATTAACCCAAAAATTGACGCAACACTTGGGAGTGTGAATCAGTTGCATTCCTACTGCCTGTAGCAAACCTGGATAAATGGAAAGGGTTTGTGGGAGGAAATCATAAAGAAAAGAAGATATGGCACTTCTTAGGGGAAATTATCGCCGTTCGAATCAAAGGCGGGAAAGTCCAGGATTTAAATTCAAATTATTTAATCGCTTTCCGTTGTTCACCTCAGTTTGCAGTTAGTTGTAGCGGCAAATAGCAGTTAACCCTATATTCTCTTCATCTTCATCAAACGCCTTGATACGAAGGCCGACAATCAATCAATCAGTCAAAGTCTTTATTAATGTGTCGAATATTTAGCTTAAAACCTCTACTGCCAATTGGCTGTCCGAATCGTCTTCCTCTGCACCCACGGCCCATACCCTCCGACATTTTGTGTTTCATTTAACTTCATTCTGCAGTCAATAAATCTCGTGGGATTTTTTAGCTTTCCTTAGCTGATGACGTTATCAAAAGTCAATGCTCCATTTTTCTGAAACCCCTGTTCTCATAAACCATAAGTCTTTATCTTATTCAATTGATCCCACTGATGTATCGGATTCCTTGGAGGAAATCCATGGGAATACCACGTCACCGCCAACAGTGGTAACAAATGTCAAATATTTAGATATAAATACAGCATGACATGGATTGCGATGAATCCTGTGTCCCAGCAAGCATGCAGGTCTGTGCAGCCTAGATTCAAGCGGGAGAAAGCAGCAACAAAGTTGGACTGCCGAGTCTGGAAGTATCCAGGAGGTGTCAATCATATATTTACTGATGTGGAGATCCCAATTTTTGTTGACGGTAGGGTTTCGTTGTTGTTCGCTGTGGAAAATTTGCAGTGACTTTGCTCATTATTTCATGCGGCTTTTTGCGACTTAAGACGAACGTTGGCTTTCCGTGTTTTCAAAACTGATGCCAGACTTCTTCTGCTTTGGTGAACAGAGCCCTGTAATGTCTCCCAGTTTCGATTCTATTAGCGCAGATATCATGGAGAAGTTGATTGGACAAGAAAATGATGACAAGACAGGTAGCGAGCGATCATCTTGGAAGACGAAATCAGGAACGGTGGGGCCAGAGTTTGATCAGCGACACTTGAAAGTTACACTAGAGACTGTCGATGGGACGGAGAAAAGATGCCAATTATCAGTTGGAGCCAAGGAGCGAGCAAACACATTTCCATTAGTTGGTCAGAGTAGCATAACATACAGAAGAGTAAGGCCTACCCAAGCATCGACAGACGAGGTTCCGAGGTATCATAAAAGAAGGCCAAGGCAGCGGATAATTGCAATTGAGACCTCAGTTTAAAATCTTAGCTCGTAAAAAGATGCAAATTAAAAACCAGAGTCAGTTTACTCAATCCAAGGGTCGTGAAGCACGTTAACTTAGCAGTACCATGCTGGGTTCCGGCATTTTGAGGTAGCGCTTCCAGTTTCTTTCCTTGCCGTGCTTTAGCCCTTGTTCATGATTGCTATCCATTTACTGCTAGACAGTCCGATAAGGAGCATCTGGAGCCTGCAACAAGCACTGGGGGTTACGTTGCAAAAGACGCTTTTGGATGAAGAGCCCTGGTCTGTCTAAGTCATAAGTAACCTGTTAGGCTCTGAGCATTGAGGCCCCCCCCCAAGAATCAAACAAGATTTCTCCCAGGATTGTGCATTGAATATGAAATGTTTGTCCTCAGCAGATCTAGCCAGCTGTTTGACAAACAGATAAACTTCAAGCAATAAGCCTTGAATCACCTTCTAATTCACTCAAATTTTTCTTGAAGAGGACTTCAATGCGAATGAACAATTTCCTTCATCTGTTCTCCTTTATTCTTGCAACCCTTTTCTTTTAAATGCAGCCCCCTTGGTCATGTCTCTCTCCATTTCTCATCACCTTACCTCGAATGCTCTGGGCTTTTGTAATAGGTGCATTTGTATCTCTCGGCCACATTACAAGGGGAGGGGGGGGAGAGTCAGCATGTCATAGTGATTGATTAATATATGGTATCGTTAAAAGTTGTTTTCCTTGTTTCGATTGTTCTTGATGAATAAGGTGGTCAGATATTTTTGTCCTAAAATGCAAGTATCACAAGAATGACACCCTGCTTCTATCAAAAAACGTTCGTTTCAAAACTAATTAGCAGCTACAAAAACAATTTTTTGTCTTTCTGGAAAAATTCAGGAACTATTCATCGAGTCTTTCCCTCAAATGTGCTTTGAGGGAAAGTGGTTGCAAAATCGGTTACGAGCCGACAAAAATGAGTCGAGATCACTTTTGGCGGTCGATATCCAGGGACACCGACGTGGAGGCTTCTGCATTGTCCCCAATTCAGGAACTGACAAGCATGTACACGGAAAAGCTCTTTACTCGTCATGGCTATCCTTGTCCAACAAAGTATCGTTATAACTCATATTAGTCTATTTGAATTCAACCTAATATGAACCCTTGGTCAAACGATTTCGATTTTTCATTCGATTTTTCTCTCGACATTGGATTTCAAAATCGAGCGAAGTCGAGCATGGGTGGCCAAATGATTCTATTTTTCACTCGACTTTTTCGACCAAGATTAAACTTCACTCGACTCGCTCAACAAGGTGGCCAAACGAGACAATTTTTTACTCGATTCTTGCTTGATGCCACATCATGCAGACTCATATCGCAATGCAGAGGGTGTAGAAGCGAGTCCTGCACTGGTCACAATAAATATAGAATTTATGAGAAAGGCAACGGGAAACCACTCCCATCGTAATCAAATTCATCTGCATAAACTGGAAGTCCTGCTTTCTGCCAATCTCGTAATTGAGTATGCTCTGCAGTTTCCACTCAAAAATCCGCTTCCCGAGAAGAATCTCAGAACCCTGCTTCTGGTTCTAAGCTCAAAATCGAGTATACTTTCCAGTTTGCTACCG
This sequence comes from Pseudorhiza aurosa, assembly GCA_964026355.1. NCBI lineage: Eukaryota > Metazoa > Cnidaria > Scyphozoa > Rhizostomeae > Lychnorhizidae > Pseudorhiza > Pseudorhiza aurosa. Next base: position 2,985,218 of record OZ032124.1, read on the forward strand.
CCCTTTCTTATAAATTCCGAGACCTTGCGTTCTCTTCAAGATGACTTCATGTCTTCTGGAATTGCTGGAACGTAGTCTGTTTTCGGTTTTTGCTGCCAAGACTGTTTCGTTGATTGCTTTGCGTCTCTCGCAACCAGAAACTGATATAGGAAGGGAAAGATATAGGATTTCCAAATGAGATCAGACGGAAAAGAATTTCCAGCTTGTGTTAAAGAATTTGAATTGTCCATTTATTTCTGTTCATGACATTAGGGGAAGGCTGAGTCGTACTGTCATGACACGACGACCTGTGTGATCTGAATGGATGTCAGAATCCCATTCATTGCCTTACTCAAACCTTACCCGTATTTGCGTACTCTGATGAGTGACAGATAGAACGAATTTCAGTTTGACTTAATTTGTTCCCGCTCCTCTTTGCTACCCTGTTATTATTTTTTGTGATTATTGTGATTATTGTGATTATTGTGATTTGCGATTTCGTTGGCATGTAGCCCTGCTTTGCGGCTCTCTTGTTTTGTTGCTGTGGAGGCGTCAGCCACTAAACATTGGTTAAATTTGCGGCCGTGGTGAATGTCTGGAAGTCCACGAAGATGAAAAATGAAACTGTAAAGCACGAGGAAAGCAGAAAACTTATTGTCTATATTGGAAAAGCGGCAGGAAAAGTACGTTTTCGAACATATCTTCGCATGATCTGGTCAAGTATGTGAGTCCCCTCGGGCAGCCATAGCGTGACTCCGCACCTTGTGCCGAGTGAATCATGCATTCGGCCTATCAAAGCTAGTATGAATTGACGGGGTGCATTCTCGAAATGAGAAAATGCCGAATTCAAATATTCTGTAGAATGCCAAATGATAAATGGAAGGCGTCAAAGTGGCCTTGATCAGCCTTGGCTGTTAGTCCACTTTGTAATTCGAAAATCTAAGTCTAAACATCCTGTAGTAAGGGAACGGGTGTACGATTTCCATTCTCGCCCTCGCGTGTAGGTGTCCAGTTATGAATTGATAAAGGCTATTCACAAGAATTGGCATTGTGAATATCACTCAACCATGATCATCTGTTTATAATCACGAGAACCGGAATTCATAGTTGTCGTTATTTCCACCAAGTATCTGCGAAATATAACGGTTCTTGGGCCACTGCTTGGTATTCGTGTAGATTGAATCATTGTTTTTGTGATGATCTACTCAGTCATTGGCGACGTTGAAATGATCATCCAAATCTTCATCATCACAGGCACGATCACCATAATCACGATCATCGTAATCATTTTGATCAGTTTTTCTATAATCGAGACCACAATCACCAACAAAATAATTATCGTCAATATAATCATAATCATTGCAACTGCTATGATCAATATTCCAGTCATCATAATAACTAGCCACTTTTACTAATTTTATTCACAATAATCAGAAGTATTATTGTTATTCTTCTCTCATTGGAAATCACGTTTTCATTCCATTGTTAAACATGCATATCAAAAACTTGGGTTCCCTGCCAGAGTCCGTAGGTTTTTCTCATCTCCCCTACTAACTGTATACATGTCCCAAATCTGTCCTTATTTAGAGTGCTGAAGTGGTCATCTCATCAAGAATGCCAACCTCACCCAATCTCTTCAACCCCTTTCTCATAGCCATTTAGTTGGAAATTTTTCTACCTTTTACAGTTGCTTTCACAGGTATTGCTTTTAGGAGATCAGGGATATTATTCCTGTTTCTCTGAGGCATGTCAGAAACACCAGAAGCTCGACTCATTCACACCCTTTCTAGGTTTCACTACCTAATTGACAAAATTTGTCCCGTAAATCATCATTCATCTCAAGAACACTATGTTTATTGAAATGTCTTGGTTTCTTGTTCTGTTCCTGGATCCTACAATTTGCCTTCTCTTAAGTCTAGAATAAATAAACTTGATCTTCTCTCCCTCTCTTCTTAGCCGTTTTTTCCTTTCTTGGACTTTGTGATAGCCACCAGGACCCTCCCCTAGCTATCTTCTAGAAAGAGAGAAAAGAATTTCAAATTTTTGTAGCAAATCATAACAGCTGAAACAAGCTGGGGAGAGTAGTGGACTCAATGTTGTGGGTACTCAACTATTATATAGACGAAACGATTATCGTTCAACTCTGTCACCGCTGTAACATCTGAAGTTAGCAGTTTAACCCTTCCGCCCAATGTCTCCAACTGTCTCAATCTTTGGCGACACTTTGAGTGTCCTTTCTGCTATAGTTGGTGTTTCCCACCACATTGACATTTCTTCTTACGATGGTGGTCAGATTGTCGGGTGGTCTTCCCCATGAAAATCGTTCATTTTGATTTACGGTGTCGTCTATGATGCCATGACCCAGTAGAATCGCTTTTCGTGCAGCGGCAAGTTTTGAGGGCCACTGGATATCAGTGTCATTGCGTCAGAAATGATTTTTGATATTGATATGTGATTTTTGATTATGTGGAGGAATCCCTAACATGGACTTTGTCTTTCTTAAAACGAAGTTGTCTAATCTATTGTATAAACTGACAAAAATTAATTTCCGTTTTCCTACCATAGCACAAATATTCGTTAATAGATGAGGAGGATATTCCCATGGTAAAAAGATTTCGGTTTGAGGTAATCCAATTTAGATCATTTGCAGTATATTTCTTGATGTCAGCATTATGGAAAAAGTATGGAAGTTAAGTGCACAGTACACCGAATGACCAGCCCCTACCTTTTACATTCACTTTGCTAGCACATCTGAGTGGCTGAAAGCAAAAGAAATGGACATATATCTCATACATATACATCATCACCACTGACAAACTTTATTTTTACAAAGGATATACTAGTGTGTGTGGTCAGTAACAGTATCTGTTTATTTAGTATATATATTCATTCACCAGGAATATATGTTTCATGGAAACATTCATCGCAATTCCTTTGCTTTATAGTATCTACCATTTTGCCTGCTTCCATTTGTTTCACCACCGCCTAGTCAGTTGCCCTTTCCATAGTTCCTATGCCTTGCAGCTTCAGATGTTCCACGCTGTCCTCACCAAACTGTTCATTGGGTGTGATATTTTCATTTTTGTTACTGTTTTGAGCCAATACTGGACATCAGTAAGACGTGGTGGACCCATTCTTCTTGCTACGTGTCCTAAGTTGCTCCATCTTATATATTCTCCAAGTTAGATAACAAGAATTTTATTCTTTTAGGCCAGACTAGATTACGATAGAAATGGAAATGGTGCCAAAGTCTATGCCTTTGCTTTTGATAGACTAAAAGAGGATCACCCAGGCTGTTATGTTCATATCTATGTTTGGTGAGTATCGCTAATGCCAAATGCAACAGCCATATTTGCAACTTAATTCAGATTGATATCTTGCTTTGCTTATGAAAGGTCACATGACTGATTGGGTGAGAAAGTGATTCCAACGTCTCTAACATGCAAGACGCAGCTGAATTGAATCATTTTGAATACCATTTTCTAATTATTCCAATTAAATCACATATTTTAGCTAAGCTCGTCATATCCACACTCATCAGTTTTATTTTTACATGGATGTTTTCTAAGTTTCCATCTTGGTTCAAATCATATATATTCCAGGCTCCTTGTTTCCAAATTTTTTGGTTGCGCATTTTAGCTGGATGTTAACCCGCCCATTTGCATCCCCTGTGCTGGTCCCAAGCCTCGGTAAATTGGGATGGATTGTTGCAGCAGTGTTATAAAGGACATCCAGGTGACCCTACTCAAGTAGGACTACAGCCAGAAAAAGATGATGATGAGATGGTTGTAGCTGGATGCTTTTCAGCTGTCAGTTGTCTCTGATGTTTGTCCTATCTGTGTAGAGAAGTACAGAATCGCGAGTCAGTCCCATTTATAGCCAGTGTAACCATCAGTCTTCTTTGTCGCTGCTTAAGGTTTAGGGTTTCTTTGCAATGTTGGTCTATTTTGAGCATTTAAAAGTAGATTCATTCTACTTTGCAACGTTACTGCAGCTCATGATTCCTGCATCTGGGATTAGAGAGGATTGTCAGCTGTCCTCATTATAAGTGTATGTTTGCGCCATGGAGCATTAGGCCATAAGATAAACGAGTAAGGGCCTCAATAGCAATTTTACTCACTGATGATACATGGAATTCTCATTCAGTGTAGCTTGACCTATTCACGATTTTCAATGAAGTTTTCACGTTTATTTCATGGAAAAGGTTGTCGCCTCAACTGTTCCAGTGTTCTTCAATTCAAGCTGAAGAGAATTAATTTTTTAACTAGGCAAAAAAGATGCGGCAACATTGCTCCAGGGTTTACAATAAATCACAGAAATGGAGTCACTGTTGGTAGGTTGCGTTTGCTTTTTTTCTTTGTGGTTTTCATGATTTTCAATTTCAGGTAATATCATGAAATTTTCTTCTGCATGTACCACTAAGATATGATGGTATTCATGATAACTTATCACTGAAATCTTGAAATCATCCAAGCTTTGTCTTGAAATTCTAAATTGCAGCCTTCTTTTAAATGTAAAAGTGAATCCATTGCAAAAATGTTTGAGAGATAGTAGAGCTGGTTTGATTGCCTTTTCTTCTCTCAGCTGCTCCGCAATCAGCCTGTACCATTGCAAATTATAATTCTGCCACTTTCTTTCTTCCTTTCCCAGCTCTTGCTCCTTGTCTTCCCACATCATATTCATATTTCTCTATTAGCTCTTCTGCCCCCCCCCCCTTTGATGCTGCCATGCATGTTCAGCGTCCGTCCTCTAGCCTCATACTTTTGCTCCCTCCTCATCACATGACCATACCTTTGATGCGCGAGTTCCTTGGCTTTTTTACAGGTCCTTATGACCCTATCCATGCACTCTTGATCCGTTGCAAAGATATGCCTATTCTACCATGAACTGTTACTTTCGTTTCCAAGATTTTCTTAAGATTATTAGATTCAATCTTTTCGCATATAGTTAAGTATGCATTGCTGAATTGCAGATAACAGACTGCAGAATTTAGAGCTGGTGCCATTACAGCAAACCTCATGTTGTCATTCTTCAGCTTTCAAGTTAGTATCATCTATTCTTCATTCTACATGTGATACGGTGAGAACTAATAAAGCAGCCAATTTATACGGTAGTCTGCCAAGCATTCTGTGAATCGAAAGGCCAACTAGTCAATCAACCAACCAACCAATCAATTTAAATTCATTAATATTTTATGAACTGATCACCCAGTCTGTCAGTCAGTCAGTCAGTCAGTCAGTCAGTCAGTCAGTCAGTCAGTCAGTCAGTCAGTCAGTCAGTCAGTCATTCTGTTGAACAGTCAACCAGTCTATCCAATAATCAGTCAATCATTGGACTAATCCTTCAATCAGTCAATCAACAAATCAAATGGAATCAATCGATTTGTTGTCTAGTGCATTGATTAGTCATTTAACACACCGTTAATCAATGAATATACGAATGATAATGGTTGTAGCTATTATTTTAGTAGATTGACTTATTCAGAAATACTGCTATCAATGAAAGACCATTAAAAATCCCAATAATCTCTAAGCAATCACTCTTTATTGACACTCACCTTCAAACTAATTAAATTCGTTTTTAATGCCGTTAATGACTATTGATATAACATTTCTTTTGTAGTACCTATAACTCAAGGAACACATATGATAATTCTAGCATTGAGAGCACTCTCTACTGGAAAGCAGTTTCTCAGATCCCAGCTATTAACTTAGAAGACGTTGTGAGTGAACTTTATCTTTCTGTTTTTCTTGTTTCATTAATGCTCTATTTATCGTTGACTTATTCATTCATGTATTCATTGTGAAGTTATTAGTATCAAGCAAGAAGTTAGTTCAAGTGGATGGATGTTGTATTAAAGAGCGTAAACGTTATCCCATCACACTGAAGACATTTCATCGGATTCTCGTCAAAGTATTAAATACCAGGTAGTGGCCAAAATGCGACTACGAAATAGTTTGAATCCAAGCGCATACACACTCGAGTTCCATAACCATGGCAATGATAATGAACAATGATAATGAGCAATGATAATGAGCAATGATAATGAGCAATGATCTATCCAAAAGGGAGACCATTTGTCTGCATCTGCTGCACACTAAGACGTGTGGATCCGCATGTGGGTGTCAATTTCATAGTATCATTTCGGCCATTATTCGATGTTTCATACGCTCTTTCGTGTCAAACGAAAAGATCTTCATCAAAACAAAAACTGTTTTCCCCATTTTTTCAATATCAAGGCTTCATACAACCGGGTATTGAAATGAGAAGTTTTAAAGCGTGTTTTGTGGATTTAGTCGTAATTCATGCTCTCGTATCTGGCATTACTTTGCAAATCTGTTTACAGGCTAATTTCATCAGAAGTCTGAGCTAAAAAAAGATCATTGCAGCATATTCCTAGAAATTATTTTATCCCCGATTTGAAAAAGTAGAGTTGATGATTCTTCGTGATCACGTTTGTAGCTTCTTCATCAACCTTCAATGGTGATGAACTCAAACGGAGAATTACTGCAATCTGAAAGTACGTTTACCCTTCGTTCATTTTTTAGTCTATTTGTTTGTTTCTCAACTGATTTATCAAATGCCTCGTTCATTTTTTCATTTCTCTAATTGTTGCATTTTGATGGCGATTTTAGCCTTTCGCTTTCTTCTTTCTTCCTTTGTCGAGTGAGGCATTGTATAGGCCACCATGGCCTTTCCCCAACATAACTCACTAGAAAAAAAAATTTACTTTTGATCAGAAGGAACGCGGCTCGAATACCATTAGTGATACTGGTGTTGTTAGAAAAGGCATCTAACCTTGGTAGTCTATGCCTTCAGTCAAGCCCTACTCCTCGGAGGGGCCAGCTTCCCTACGCGTTAGATGAGGCTATTTCCTCCTCGACGAATAAAAAGGAAGTAAGAATGAAGACCGCATCAGGGAGGCAATTTTTCAGTTCAATTCATTTTCTATTGCTACTGGTATTGCTACTACGCTACTATAGTAATAACACAAGTTACTCGAAATCGATAATAATGACTAACAAATTCTGGTGTTTTGTAGCAGAGTGTTAAGGATGAACTCTCAAAGTAGCATAGCTATCGCGACGAGAGAGAGAGAGAAACAATTCAACATTGTATTCTGTCTTTCTAAAAAGAGAATATTTGTACAAACTTATTCTATCAGAAATCATAGTATATTTGTGTAAGGATTAAGAAAAATTCTTGCAGCCTGACATTTTTGGGAACATTGCATCGCAATTGCGTCAACTTTCACGGGTATTCATTTGTATTATTTCAGCTTAATTTTCAGCGTTTATTGCATCGCTGTGAATGGCAGGCAGGGCATAAACTTTCTTTTCGAAGACGAAATTCCACCACGCTTTCTCGTTTGATCACACCCGTTCTCTTTCCCTTCAAGGTGAATCGTCCTTTTTCTATGAATGTCATTATACCCCGTGCTGTAGAATGGAGAACCAGGTCAGTAACCCATTGACGTGTCAAATAAGAAATTCTCATATCATGTACTAGATAAGCATTAACCATTCGCTTTGGTGTCATGAAAGCTGTTTCGTTGTCCCTTCGTGTTGCTCCAAGGGTGTTCGTTGTCCCTTCGTGTTGCTACAAGGGTGTTCGTTGTCCCTTCGTGTTGCTACAAGGATGTTCGTTGTCCCTTCGTGTTGCTCCAAGGGTGTTCGTTGTCCCTTCGTGTTGCTACAAGGGTGTTCGTTGTCCCTTCGTATTGCTACAAGGGTGTTCGTTGTCCCTTCGTGTTGCTACAAGGATGTTCGTTGTCCCTTCGTGTTGCTACAAGGGTGTTCGTTGTCCCTTCGTGTTGCTCCAAGGGTGTTCGTTGTCCCTTCGTGTTGCTACAAGGATGTTCGTTGTCCCTTCGTGTTGCTCCAAGGGTGTTCGTTGTCCCTTCGTGTTGCTACAAGGGTGTTCGTTGTCCCTTCGTATTGCTACAAGGGTGTTCGTTGTTCCTTCGTGTTGCTACAAGGGTGTTCGTTGTCCCTTCGTATTGCTACAAGGGTGTTCGTTGTCCCTTCGTGTTGCTACAAGGGTGTTCGTTGTCCCTTCGTATTGCTACAAGGGTGTTCGTTGTTCCTTCGTGTTGCTCCAAGGGTGTTCGTTGTCCCTTCGTGTTGCTACAAGGATGTTCGTTGTCCCTTCGTGTTGCTACAAGGGTGTTCGTTGTTCCTTCGTGTTGCTCCAAGGGTGTTCGTTGTCCCTTCGTGTTGCTCCAAGGGTGTTCGTTGTCCCTTCGTGTTGCTACAAGGATGTTCGTTGTCCCTTCGTGTTGCTCCAAGGGTGTTCGTTGTCCCTTCGTGTTGCTACAAGGGTGTTCGTTGTCCCTTCGTATTGCTACAAGGGTGTTCGTTGTTCCTTCGTGTTGCTACAAGGGTGTTCGTTGTCCCTTCGCGTTGCTACAAGGGTGTCTAGCTTCATATGCTGATTTTCCCGGGCTCGAGGTCTCATTCGATATCGTCTGCGTTGTTTTCGTCATCTTTGATTCCATGATTCCCTGCAAAGATCTTTTTTAAACGTCCTTTAAGAAACTTCTCTGTTATTCTCATGTTTACATTGTCGAAAAATTCGTTGAAATTTTGGTTAAAGCACAAGCTTCCTTACTTAGTGTCCCAGGTTCGGTACCATGCTCCTGCCTATTTCCGGGTCTTGTCTATCCGTTCAGTTAACAGTTGTTGGGTACCTAGCATGATGCTAGGGTTGAAGTGTGGCGAATAGAGGAATATGCTTCTCTACCTCTCGAAACTATTGCCTAGAATGGTAGCTCTATATCAAGGTTTTTCAGACATTCACATCGAACGTGAATACTGAGAGCGCGAAAAGAGGTTTTTACTTCAGTGGTGTAAAGATTTATAATGCATTACCAACGCGTTTAAAAACTGAGAGATTTTGCCTTCCTTTCAAGCAAGGACTCAAATAACATTTTATGGATTGATTAATTTTTTTTAGTAATATTTGTAATATATTTTATCACACAATGTCATAGTAGAATACAGGACTTCTATTGATAGCAGCTAAGATATTGTAGCTGATTCAATAACCCTGTATAAAGAATGTATTATTTATTAACGTGGATGTCAATTGAACTTCTTTTGTTTTGCATGTCGTTGTTTCTTCTGGCATTTCATTTTCTTATGAGTCATTTTAGAATTCTCTTCAGCTGAAAGTTTTTCATGAAATGGAATGAATTTTTGCCCCGCCAAGCTCATTTTTCAACTGGTAGTGCTTTGCCTCTCCTCAAACCCGACTCATATTCGTGGTTCTCACGTAGTCAACAACGGTTGTTGAAAGTATGCTCTTTCCATCGACAGTTTCCGATATCAAGAATCATTCCAGAAGTAATATCCCGTCGTAGTTAAAGATCGTCCCATCGGCCTATGTCGCCAGTACAAAGGAGCAATGGCCTTTGAACGAAAAAAGGGAAACCCAACGAGAATACTGATAAGAAGTAGAGAATCGAGCCACCAGAAGCTCAACTAATTCACACCCTTTCCAAGTTTAACTGCCTCATCGACGAACTTTATCCCACAGATCTTCATCCATCCTTAGAATATGCAATTTATGGAACGTCTTGCCTTCTTGCTTTCCTGAATCCTACAACTTGCCATCTTTCAAATCTAAGATCTTCATCCATCCTTAGAATATGCAATTTATGGAACGTCTTGCCTTCTTGCTTTCCTGAATCCTACAACTTGCCATCTTTCAAATCCAAGATCAATAAACTTGATCTTATCTCTCTCTCCTCTTAGCTGTTTGCTTTCTTCTTTCTTCCCTTGTTGGGGCTTTATATAGGTCGCCATGGCCTTTCCTCAACATAATTTACTAAAAAATATCGGCTCTGTTCCGTGTTCTGATTAGTGGCAGTTGAAAAGCCTTGGTAATTGCCCGTCGTTGTTTGATGGCTGCTAGCTTTTGAAATGCCGTTTATTCAAGCCATTTTTATGTGTTCCCCTTTCTTTTTTAGTTAAACGATTTTCGAATGTGTGGACGTTGTCATGAAGTTAGGTATTGTGGACCATCTTGTCAACAGGTACGATTTTCACCATTCGTTGCATCTTTTCTCGGCTGAATGTAAGTTAACTTGCACAAGTCTAACGTAGTAATCTGCCCATAGGACATTACGAGAAATACTGGCAATGGCGAAGCTCGACCCATGCCAACCAGGGAGCTGTAGCTTGCTCTTTTTCTTAGATAGAATGCCCGTCACCTCGTAGTGTTTCCTCGACGGATCCGATCTCGTGCATCTTTCATCCCCTTTGCAAGTGCGTTGCCAGCCATTTGTTGGATTCCATCGCAACACCCAGGCCTTCCCCTGCCTCTGCGTCTTTTTCGTAAGCATTTCCTTCCCGCAGTCCTCTTTATAGGTTTCTTTTTCTTCGACCATCCACAACAGGTAGCTAGCACCACTTCAAAAGTCGGGATGCGACCCAAGGAGAACGAACTTAGAATTTTTTTATCATCATAAATAATCGAGAAATTCCATCATCTCCTTTTCAATCCTTTTTTGCTTTATCATGCTACTGGCGCTTTGCCTCACTCTATTCCATGCTATCATACATAACATTATTTGTTCCTAGATGCCTTTTTTTCTAAAGAGCCCTCTAACCTCATATTTTGTTTGCAGAAGGACTGGCCTACCCATAAACTCATTTGTGTATCAAAAGGGAAAGGTGAAAAGCAGCGGCACGACAGGAATCCTGAACGATAAGTTGATTGATCAGTTTTTCACCTGAACTAATGCTCTTAATTTTTGTACATGCTGATAAGTATAAATATATAATTTGCCCACTCTGTCTGTATGTTTTAAGTGTTTTAGCATCTTTACTTTTTGTTTCAATGGCCACCAAAAGCCAACAGGTACTTCGAAGTACTTCTCAACATTTGTAAATAAAAGTGGATATGAAAAATGTTGCAACTTAAAGCTATGCTTGCTAAAAAGCTATTTAATGGGGTGACTTGAAAGCATAGTTGATGAGTTTAGATTCCACTGGTGGCCTTTTTACGCAACATTGAATCCCAATTGAGCAGCAAGATTTCACTTCGCAAAGCCATCTCAAAGCTTTTCCCTAAAATATTTTCCTATGACGGTGCTTTATTAGCTTTTATTCTTTCAATCTTTCTTTTTTCTTCATTTTTCCTCCCTACACTTAGTATTTTACTCGTCACTGTAATTTTTGCAATTAGTTGGTGAGTTTCAAGACGCAATGTAATTATCAGCTTAGTGTTTGAAAACCTTGTTTTAACCGGGCAATTAAACCCCATTTTGACGTACTCTTTCGAGTTGTTTCGATATAATAAAAATTGATTTCGTTAAAACGTAATAATTTATAATTTTTTGGATTTCTTGCAACGTTTAAATTTGCTTAAGTGCGTTATATTTGTCAACTATCTTATTCGTAGTTTTTATATAAAGCTTTGTTCTATTAGGCTGTTTTAATGGAACGATATCCCTACGAAACATTGAATCTATACAACATGTGACCACTGTTGCTAAAGGAATGATTTTCACGTGATGAGTTTGCAGTAACATCGCGAAATCATTGCCTGGTCAACCAATTAAGACATTGTTGGCCTTCGTTCATCTCCACATTTGAATTGAATGGAGAACATTTTAAGCGCACCTCATGCTAAAAAAACTGGCAAAAGATTCGGATTCTGTATTTTCTTAAGGTATTAAATCCTCAGATTTTATAAGTGGAAAATTATGCACATATTTTATTAATGTTTGCGTATCAAACTGTTGATCAAATTATAGTTAGTTTAGCATTTTTTGATTAAAATTGAATTCTGTATATTTTGCTTATATAGTTAAAAACAGTTTGTTTAACTCGTTGTTCAAAATGAACGAAAAATCTATTTATGCACATGGTTACTTTCTTTCATTTTTCCCCGCGAAATTGGACCAAATTGTAAGCTTCTCTAAAGGAGTTAATAGTCGCAAACGATGGCATTTATTTGCTTATACAGATGAGAAAATTCCAGCGATTCTTCACCAGATTCGATCAATGTATTACCCCCGTGCAACGGCTCAAGAGCTATCAAGAAAAGGGACATTGATGTCATACTGGATATCAGCCCGGGGGACCGCCAACTTGTTAAAGAGTACTATCCTGAACCGTAGCATTTTGAGAAAGACGATCAGTTCCTTTTCTTGTCGCATTTCAACCCAGCCCTCTGCTAGGTACCCATTATCTGCTGGGTTCACATATCAGAAGGAATAACGACCGTGCCTCGAACCCTGTCGTGCTTGGAGTTGTTCATACGTCCACATTGATTGGCTATTTTACATAAGTAAGCAATGTGATTGGACAATGCATGTATGGTTTGTTTTCCCGCTCATTTGGGAAGTTTTAGCAGACCTTTGTGTTGAACATAATGACGGGGGAGCACTCTGATAAATTACGAATCTTTCAGTTTTTGTTCGATGAAAATTTGCCTAGCAGAGCAGAATTACGGCCAGATCCAACTCTGAGAAAAGTTTTCACGAAAATTTTCAAAATTTTGAGGTTAGTGGGGTCAATAAACTCCTGCCTATACCCCTAAATGTTGCTCAAACATCAAAATAAATCAAATGAGGGGAAAATTCAAAGAAATTCGCATATAGTAATACCAATTTTCAAAAGCAGCCCGAGAAAAATTTTCTTAATGTACTGAACCCAGAGAGTGACCTTAAATACAGTGGATATGCACTCAAACAACCACGCTACATACCCCTAACAATGATAGATATCACGGCGATCATCCGTAATTGTTCATTTTGATTGCTATGAGGATGGTAGGATGGTATTTCAGTTTACTTTGAGCTCGTCATGGAAGGCTTCCACCCTGGCCAGTCACCTTGGGATGAAGTTCATACTTCCCGTGGTGCAATGTCAGACACCACCCCCTGGCGTGGTTTAGCCCGCCAGTTGAAGCGGCTTACCAAGACATGGCGCTTGGAGCCAACAAGTGAGAGATTTAGGGACGAGTAGGTACCAGTGATGCTCATCCACCCTACCGGATAGGGAAGAGCATGCCAGCGCCGAAGGTACTATCCATCCTCAGAGCCCTAATGCCCCTGAATTTCCTCACAGTCCACAAATCATAATTTATCCCTGGAACATGCAATTTATGGAACTCGTTGCCTTCCTCTTGCTTTCCTGAATCTTACAGCTTGCCATCTTTCAAATCTAAGATCAATAAACTTGATCTGATCTCTCTCTCTCTCCTCTTAGCCGGTTGCTTTCTTCTTTTTTCCTTTTTTGGGGCTTTGTATAGGCCACCATGGCCTTTCCTCAACATAGCTCACTAAAAAGAACCCATTGAATTTGATTAGGCTTTTTTTGTTCAAATTATTTCTCTTGGAAAATACGTCCTCTCACTTCCACCAGGCAATAATAGCCAGTTGGTGTAAAGATTGATGCACATTGCAGTGAGAAAAGTACCTCGCCACCTTACCTCACGTTGCCGTGACACACCACGGAACAAATTCAATTATCTTAATTCCCGATCATCGGTATGCTTGATGACGCACAAGAAGTCAGACGACGAGTAGCAATAATGGCAAGACGGATGTAGTGTGTATGTCCACACTTATATGTGGAAAGAATCCTCTTACTATCAAGTTACCAGTGAAGATCCGATAAAAGAAGCATTTGGTGCTTCCAATTCAAATGTATGGTGCTGGGTTGAAAAAGATTGACAGGGAGAAGATAAAAAGTTTCGAATTGCGGCATTGCAGAAGGCCACTACGGACTTCCTGGACAGAACACAAACGAATACATTCTATACATGGTTATAACTGATCTTATTCAAGTGAAATTTTTGCAGCAAAAGGCTAGTGTTGACCTGATTTTTTATTAGCGCTTACTGGAGACTTTCACAAAATTTTTTAAGTTTTAACGTCTAAGTTTAATGGGAAGTAACTTTCGTCGAACCTCGCACGGATGCAATTGGTTACCTGCATGATCGTTAATGTAGCCTCAGTATGAAGATGAGGCTGTTATTACTTTCCATGACTGGCGCAATCACACTGTTCAAGAAGTAGAGGAAATATTGCAACGAAGGAAGAAACAGAATAGACAAAAAATGGCAGACTGGGATCAAGTAACGTACTTGAAAAAGAAACCTATGACATCTAAAGAAGCTCGTTCTAAAGAGGTATAACTTCTATTCAATAAGAGGGGACCATTATCTAGGCCTAGCGCCATTTTGCTTGTTGTTCAATTTGTGAGATGTGATTAGTCAATTTGTTTTGAATGTGAAAATGTCACAATCCTGTTAAAATTTTCTTTGAAGGTTTTTTCTTTCTGGTATTTTCTTATATTAGGGCAATCTTTCATTAAATGAAAGTCCCTATGTTCTCCTTTCTCCTCGGACTGGTGGTTCAGGCCGTAGAGCATTCGCCAAGGAACCCCAGGGCTCCGGGTTCGATACTCGTCCTCACTCCTCGCTTACTCAGCGTACGAGAACCGCAGTTTTGTTGGTATGAACTGAAAGCACTTCTTTTGCAGGTAGTCAATGCAGCGATGAGAAAAGGACAAGGAGTTGATACAGAGAAGAAATGTGAGCCTTTGTAAATAGTTTTATTCAAGGAAATTTTTCAAGAGAAGAACTTCAGCACATAGATAATTGACTTGAAACTGAAAAGCAGTTGCAGTTGTTGTGAGTGGCAGATGATACATGCCTTGATGAATTCTCCCTGTGGAAGTAGAAGCTTTCTAGAGCAACCCTTAAGCTTATCAAGCTGTCTTTGCTACGTTTTCACCTTACTGCACACATTGAATTGTTTTAGTGATGCCATGGTATAGCGGTTCAGTTTATGAATTCACAATGCATGGCTCATAAGTTACATGGTCTCACAATAAAAAGGCCATTAGTCAGGGGAAGACAATGGGAAACAACCTCATGAGTATGAGTTTCTCCAGAAGAAGCTCAGAGCACTGCCTATGGTTTCTGCTAGTCTCAGGATATTGTTTTATTCTGTACATTTTTGCAGCTTGCTTTATACAAATTGGTAGCAGTAGAATGCCCACTTCTTGAGCCATAATTTTTCCAACTTTTTAGATGCAGCAGGAATGAATAAGCAACACTTAGCTGCAAAAGATTCAGCAAAATTGGACAGAGAAACTGAAGATTTCCATCGTGAGTATATAATTAGAGGTAGTTGGAATAGTGGTTGGTGCACAACTACTTTGCTGAAGGTCTTGTCTTGTGTCCCCCCATGTTGCACGGCTTGGTTCCTTCTATCTGTCAACCAGGTGTTAATGGGTACCTGATGCACAGCCAGGGGGGAGTGCAGCGAGGAAAGGAACTGGCCATCCAACCTCACAGTGCCATAGCTCAGGACTGTAGATGTGTATCATTGTTAGAAGGTGCTCATGAAATTTTTGTGCACAAGATTCAGTTATAAAGAAAGACCTTCTAGAGGGGTGCTATGGTGTTTGTGGCTCTCATCATTCTTTTTGTCATCTCTGCTAGGGTTTCTGATGTCTGATGTCTCTGACCCCCCTTTCCTGGCTTCACCTCCAAGATGAAACAGTCTTTAATTTCTATAAGTAATTAATCATTTTTTTGTACATGTTTGTTTCTCTTTCTTTGTAGCTTAAATCTTGAATCATGCTCTTTATGTCGTCGTCGGTCGTTATGAATTTTGCTTCCCTTTTCATCGTATCATCCTTGTCATATCACAAACTGATTCCTATGTAGTGTATTGAATTTTTCTTAATGGTTTCATTTCATATTAGAATGATAAATATGAGAGAAAGTTGTATAAATGTATTTATTACTTTATCCTAATATAATGACAAGCAAAGAATGAAACACAGGCATAGGAAAGCAACTGATGAGATAAAACAAAGAAATTCCAATATTATTGGACATCTGGCTAGCGAAAACTCCCCAGCTCCGATTGTCATTTTGACGAGTGAGTGCAAAGGAAAAGGAGACAGAGCACTGGCCACCTTTAAAGTATGCTAGCAAACAATCTAAGAAACATTGCTAGGATTGCTGGCATTGGTCGGAAAAATGTGTAAGATGGAATCGGAAAAATAGACAAGATCGCATATTGCTATATCACAAGGGGCCTGTGACTTTATGATTCTTGTTTATCTTTTCATACTCACAATCAATTAACATATGTTATGCTCACTTTTTCCTATCAAGTGAAGATCAATATCATATGTGGATCTGTCCTACCTAACTGCAAACTTTACGGTGTGACATGGTGTATCACATTTGCTTTTCAATTAACAGATCAAACAGTTTCATTGGATGTGGGAAAATTGATACAAAAATGCAGAATGGAGAAAGAATGGTCCCAAAAAGAGTTGGCCACGGTAATTTCACTGAACATTTTTGCCATCTTTTGTGTCTTGTTCAGCATTCCCGATGGTTGAGTTGTTTTCATAAAAATGCTGAAAAATAAAGACTAAAGGTACTTTGATGAATATGCTTTGCTAAAGAAAAAGTGCTGCATCATTGTTTATATGTTGCATTTTCTTGAACAGCGAATAAACGAAAAGCCACAAGTCATTAACGATTATGAAGCAGGCAGAGCTATACCAAACAATCAGATTATGAACAAACTGGAAAGATCCCTTGGTATTTATTAAAATCATTTCCTTATTGTATTTGTGTTGCATTTTGAAAAATATTGAAACAGTAATAAATAACAATTTTGAATATTTACACTGGATGAAAACACTTCAGCTTTAGATTAGCTGTTATCAATGTGTGTCCAGTGCTTGTGCCCTCAGAGTTACTTCTGAGGACTCATTTACCGACGTCGGAAGGATGGACAGCTAAGTTGGCTGTTGGCTTGTGGTTAGTGGTTCCAATGACAGGATTCAAGCCCATGCGAGTAGACCTCTCATGATCCGAAGCCTTTACCACTCGGCCACACCAGGGGTAAATGAAAGTGTAGAGCGTGTTTCCCTGTCTAGCAACTTGAGAGAGCTGAGCAGATTGTATGATTTCTTCAAGGGGGGCGCAGTGCAGTTTTCCCGTACAACAATAAATTCAAACAGCATTTTTAACTTCGTTTTTTTATTTCATTTATTGTTTTACTTTTTTATGAGTTCAATTACTTTCATTCTACTTAATTGTAGCTATTATAAAAATGCTAGCTCGTAGTTGCTTCTAATGCAACTTTGAGAAGGGTTTATCTTTGCTTTTTGCTTCTTTTCTTTTGGAATGTTTCACATTTTGAATTACGGTTTATATTTGAGTTCATGCTAAATATTTATCTATTCCAGGTGTCCGATTGCGTGGGAAAGACAAAGGGAAACCAATCCAGCCGAAGAGCAAGAAGTAATCTGATGGTTAATTTCAGTTTATGCTCAAGATTGGATCAGAATATTTGGCCTTAACATTCCATTTGCATGTCTCCTGTATTTCCTTCAATTTCAGCTAACTTTTGAAATCTGTTAAAGGTTAAATGGATATCACCCTTGCTTGAATGTTTCAGCTGTTTATGAAATTAAATGATAACTTCCCATTAAATTGATCCATTTCTATGCGGATATATCTTCAAGTTGTTCATGTATTCTACCTAGGATGCAAAAATAGATTTAGGTTGCTGAGAAGCTGTGCTTTTTAAGCAGCATTAGGGTTTTTTCTTGGTCCGATCACACTCAGTTATTCCTGCGCTGGTCAAATTACGGGATTACAGGGCTAGTGGCTGTCCACGCATATGATTTTGAAGTCATGATGGGGATGTCATGATGGGGATGTCCCTATTGGCCCAAATAAACAAATAGCCCCAAGGAAGAAAGATATGGTCAAAGAGGAGATGGAGATGAAATCAAGCTTTTTGGTCTTAGATTTGAAAGAGGGCAAATTGTAGGCTTGGCAAAAGGTAGAAGGCAAGAGTTTCCATATATTAAAGGTACTTGGGACGAGTGGGGATTTGTGGAATAGATTAAGTAGTGAAATTTGTTAGATTTTGTAGATTAAGTAGTGAACTTTGGAAAGGGTAACTGCATGCTATGGTCAGGTTGGGGCTCAAGCCAGTCACCAAATGTTGGAAAAGGGAGGGGGGTAGCTGCCCCTCTTGGCCTTTGGCAATTGGGTTGGAGTGGCACAAGAAGGAACTTTTCATTGCCATGTCCAAACTTATTTGTGCATGAAATCCAACTTATAGATCAAGAAAACCGATGCAATTTTTAATTATCCTTATATTGCTAAAATTTTACTTCCTTTCACAGTATATGTTTTTTAGTATTTTGCTACAAGCTGTTCTTCAAATAATGCATGCTCCTTGATACCATCCCAGCATCCTTGGTAGCACTCCTTTTGCTGCTTTTTGGTAGTAGATCAATTCTGCATGGGGATGAGAAGAGCCCTGCCTCGTAACGAAATCGAAGTTTCCTTCCTGTTTATGAAAGTCATCGAAGAGAGGTCCAGATTTCACATGGCGGACATCAAAATGGACGCAGCAACGCGAAACAGGATTTCTTTGCACAGTGGCTATTTCCAAGAAACTCTGAGATCATGGCAGGCAACAGGAACTAATATTGATGCAAGCATGCTGATTTATCCTTTATTCATAAGGTATGTAGGCTTTTAACGCAAACCTCCATCCAGAGAAGACAAGCTTGGTCTGTGTGAATCAGCCGTCCAACTATCTGAATCAGCCGTTGAGGAATAGATTGCTTTGTTTTGACTGTATACACTATTTCGGGGATACTACTTCTGATAACTAAATCCTCTTTATTCCCTCCATAGTGAAAAGTAAGATTCTTGCGCTGTTTCTGAAAATCATATCCAAGGATAATATCACTGCAAAGATTGCGTAGAATTTCTAGTCTGACATTGTTATATCTCTTTCCTTTCCACTCTATTGCTGCATTACACATTCCGATTATTGGAAACTCCATGGATGTCTGTGCCATTGTTACCTTACTGCTTGACGGATGGGCTGGTATTTGCAACTTTTTGAAAGCACCTTCACTGATAAAGTTATTAGAGCTGCAAGAATCAATTAAGGCGGTCATGTCCACTGTATCATTTATTTTGACCAAAATCGAAGCATGCTTAAGATCAGAGGGGCAAGCGGCTGTAGTTGTACAGAGTGAAGACTTATAAATGGCATATGCAGTGGCAGCTTTCTTTGTCGATTGGCATACTTTGGCAAAATGTCCTTTCTTTGAGCAGTTATGGCAAACAACGTCACGAGCAGGGCAAGAAGCAAGGTTGGCATGAAGGAAACCTCCACAGAGGTAGCAGGACTTTTTGACGGGGGATCTTTTTCTCTCACGGCAGCCAATGATTCTTGATCTGGATTGATGTGTGGATAGACTGATCATTGGGAGATGCAGCAACGACATTACTGAGTATTAGTTGAGGGCTCTGTTGATGATATAATTCAGAGTTCTTCTGGAGCTGTATGAAGAGTGTGTGCTATTTCGTGAGCCCTGTCCATCGATAACTCAGAATTTTCCAAAAGCATTTGCCGAATATAATTGGATGTAAGCCGAGGTGACAAGGCTTCCACGGTATAGCTCTCTATTGCTTTGATACCATACGCCTAAATGTGGCTGGATCACTATTGTGATGTTGTGTTACCAATGGTGCCTGTCGAATATTCAGTCTACATCATGATGACAATTTTCCTTGGTCCAGTTGGATGCTCTTCTTATCACCAGCCTCTTTTGTTCCTGTTTATGGTACAAAGAGGATAAGTTGGTCCATACAATTGTATGCTTCTATAGACATTACTTGTATGTATAAATATGGGATAATTGAATAGCAACAACTTTTAGGTCTGCCACGCAGCCTTTGTCACTTTTTTCCAACTATCGTGATAGACCACCAATAAATTGGCTTTGATGCTCATACAATTGAGTAGTTAATGCCCCTTCGTACAATTTTATCATTTATACCATTCAGTTCAACAAATACAGCCATGGAGGAGATTTCAAGTCTTCCAGGACAATACAGGTTAGTTTTGCCATATTTTTCTCCAAGTCATGACTAAAACATTTCCTTAATTATCAATTTTTTATCCTTCCTATTGAGCCCAACTAGACACCACTGATTGATCTTTCTTTCTATCTATATATTTGTCTGTTTATCTATTTGTATATTTATCCATCTATCTATCTGTCTATCTATCTATCTATCTATCTATCTATCTATCTATCTATCTATCTATCTATCTATCTATCTATCTATCTATCTATCTATCAATTAATCTACTTGGAGAGACAGAGAATTTAGACTTTCAGTTTCATCATTTATCAGCTTGATACTATTGTTAAATCTATATTTTCTTGCAATTTATTTAATAGTTCTTTAATTGGTTATTACATTTCCTGTGTAGGATTGGCATTGATAATCTCATAAACCACGTTACCCAGTTTGTTAACAATGGACTTAAGACAGTTTTACTTTTTGGAGTAATGAAAGATGATGCCAAAGTAAGTTAGATGAATAATACTTGAGTAATACTAATAATGCTCTTTTTCGAAGAGTCTAGTTGCCGGAGAAGCATGATTAAGATTTAGCATTCATGTTGATGTGTAAGTCCCTATTTCACCATCCATACACACACACACACACACACTCACCCACACACACACACACACACACACACACACACACACACACACACACACACACACACACACACACACACACACACACACACCCACACACACTCACCCACACACACTCACCCACACACACACACACACACACACACACACACACACTCACCCACACACACACACCACACACACACACTCACACACACACACACACTCACCCACACACTTTCTTCTTCTATTCTTGCCATCTTGTCTTTGAGTTAGGCATCTCAGTCATCTTCTGTCTCCTCGCCTTGCATGCACCCTTTTGTGGGATAGAGGCCCTACCTCTCCACGCCCAATCATGGCCACACTGTTGACATACAAATTGAGATTGAGTAGCAGTGGTTGTGACGTCACAGTGTTGTAATGCGCTCTCCTGTTCCAGTATCTCCACACACCTCTCAAAATCTTTCACACCACTCTGGACTCTGCATGCACACACATACGCACACGTTCGACATTTAAGATGTAAGATCTGTGCCATTTTTAAAGCTGTATGAAGTAGGCTGTTTAGCTGTATTTATGATTGGCCGTCAGTTTTCTAACATTATGTAATACGCAAAACCTAAATTAGATCTTATCACATAAGCTAATTTTATGACCTCCTGTTCTAGGATGCAGTTGCCAGTAAATTTTCTTTAGAGATGGAAAATAAAGTTATTCCTGCCATCAAGTTATTAAAAGAAGCATTTCCAAGTCTTTTGGTTGCTTGCGATCTCTGCCTTTGTACATTTACAAGTCACGGTCACTGTGGTAATTCTTATTTCCATTTCTTATGTTCATTTCAAAAAGTGCCAATAGTCTGTGCTAAATATTTTCTACTCTAGTGCTTCATTCAAATATCATTCTGTTTTCCTTTTAATTTGGCCAATTTTCCTGCACCAATCCTCCAATTACGATATTTTCTGTGTTGACTTGCATAATTATTAGCTTTTGTGTGTGCTTTATAGAGCATCAGAATGCAGATTCTATGACAATGAGCCTTTGTTTATTAGGCAGTGGAATTTTTCTCTCACCTATTTTGACCACACCTTGCAATTCCTGAAAACTGTGATTCAAACAGAAGATTTTAGAGTGCTGAGAGACTATGCTCATTGTGCATTGTATTTGTCCTTCTGCATATTAGAACCCTAACTTGGGATACTTACACATAGAATCACAGAGAGCTGGTAAATCTCTGTCTAAGCAAATAGAAGCTTAGAAAGGCAACACCTGTGACGCTGAGACCATTGATTGTAATACTTGTGAGAATGTGCTTTGACACTGAGCTATGTGTACACCTTCATTGTTGTTCAATAGCCTATTCTAGCTATGCACTGCTAACATATATTAGATGGTTTCTGCATAAACGTACTTATTATATTGGGAAAGTTGCACCAGTGTGCATTTAAATGTGGTATCCTTTTTCAGGTATCCTGAACAGTGATGGTAGCATTGATAATGAGAAGACAATCCACATGCTTGCAGAGCTTGGCCTTGTTTATGCCAAAGCAGGTACATAAAATCTCAAGACCCTTTATCAATCGATGAAACAGCTAACCATATCTCTATCATTTGTCTCTTGGATAAATTCACACATACATGCTTAGCAATAAAGGCAACTCTTTATACTGGGTTGAACACTTCAACTTTAGATTAACTGTTATCAATGTGTGTCCAGTAATTGTGCCCTCAGAGTTACTTCTGAGTGCTCATTTTCCATCCTCAGAAGGATAGAGAGCTGATTTGACTGTTGGTTTTTGTGGTTAGCGGTTCTAAGGAAAGGATTTGAACCCATGCAAGTAGTCCTCACAAGCTTAAAACCCACATGGGTAGACCTCACAAGATACGAATTACTCCGCCTTAACGGTAATGTAGCAAATATTGAATAAAACACATTAGCATGAATTTGCAAATTGCTTCTAAAAGAAAAAGGAAAAAAAACAAAAGTAAGAAATTGAGAAACATGCTTAAATCATAAAATAAAGATGAACCTTTATACTAGATTAAATACTTCAACTGTAGATTAGCTGTAATCAATGTGTGTCCAGTGTTCGTGTCATCAGAGTTACTTCTGAGGACTCATTTACCTACCTCGGAAGGATGGACAGCTGAGTTGACTTTTAGCTTGTGGTTATCCATTTTTGAATACATGTATATTTACATTTCTTTTATATCTACGTTTAGCTATGGTTGGCATAGTGGTTATGGCACCAAGCTACTTTTCATTGGGAACTGTGTTTCATCCACCTTCCTCCTATTTCTTATTAACCCCAGTCTCTCCACGAAGCGGTGAATAGGACATAGAGCTAGGCTAGTCTACAATGGAGAAGGGGAGAAAGGTGCTGGCCACCCTACCTTATATTGCACTCATGATAATACCTTGATGAAAAGATGGCACCCCTGATGCTTGTATTGATTATTGACTCAAATTTTCATTTTTTATCTTTTCATATCTATACTGAAGTTTTTGTTGCATGCACTTTGTTTTTTTTATATCAGGTTGTGACATTCTGGCTCCGTCAGATATGATGGATGGCCGGGTGGATTGTATCGCAAATATTCTAAAACAAAACGGGCTTCGTAATAAGGTATCCTTATTTTTTCAAGTTTCCTTGTCACTTTTTCATTCACTTTCAAAATCAGGCTGTAAGTCCATCCTATTGTTAGGGTGGGTCAGTAGAGTGAATGGATATTAAGTTTGTGATACATTAAAGCATCTACAATCGTTTTAGCCAACAAATGGATGCATTAAGAATTTGACAGGATGAAACAGTTGCTATAGTATTATGCAATAGCACTGAAGAACCGTGTAGTGTTACAATACAAACCAAGGTAGCCATTTCTTTGAAATGAAGTTATGGTGATTTGTAACACAAGATCCTTTTGATTTAAATTTTGAGAGGATTCAAACATCCCATTTATCCTCCTTTGGTTTTTATCCTATTACAAGTTAACATCTGGCCTATTTGGGTATGTTATTGTAACATATCCCCCAGTGTGCTTCATCCTTGCCGTTTTCAAAGAGCATTAAATGAAGTACACAATTTGGAAGATTATATTATCATGATGCCATTAGATGAATATGTCCTTAGTGGTTTGCTTGCTAAGCTGAACAATCGGATTTATGCCCTCACTTCTTTTGTTATCAGAAAAAGCTGCTTGCTTTTAGTGCCATGATCTCTTTGTTCATCACCCTCATTTTTCCGTTCATTGCATTTTGTGCCCAATTACAACTGATATTTTCAATTTATTGCCTTTGTCAATTTCAGGTATCCATCATGAGTTACAGTGCAAAATTTGCTTCATGTTTCTATGGACCTTTTCGGTATTGCCTACAGATTCCTTGCTATTATTGCCATTTTTCGTTTTCGTGTTTCCTATGCACATCTTAGGAACCTGAGGAGCCATGCTTGAGGAATAGTTTCTCGGTATTTTTCTCTGGATGTGATTCATACACCTGAAATAACAGAGGGCTAAAAACTACCCTAACTGTAAGGAAAGTGAAGCTCTAAGTTGGGCTCGAACCATTGGTTGCAGCATCTATGATTAAACCTAAAATCTACCCTCTGTAATTTAACTGATAATCCCGTTTCATTTAGTCATTGATATATTCAATTCATGGTTCATTTTCCCCCTGCTTCTGCAAAGAAAGCTAAAATTATTGATCTACCAAATTAATCAGTAAAATCAATTTCCTCTTTGTCATAAGATGTATGGCTTTGAAAGTCAGTTGCTTATGGATATTTTTATATCATCATCATCTCAAGCTAGTTTCTCGGAACAAGTTAACTCTTTTCTTCCTTTCCTGCCTGTCATCCAACACCGCCTCCATTTGCAATCCAGTATCTTCAGTCAGCAGATTGGTGTAAGTTTTGAAAGGTCTTCCTATTTTGGCCGTCCTATGCTTGGGATCCCACAGTAAGACCTCGCTGATAGCTATTTTGTATCAAGGAGAATAAAACTCACACAATTACATCTGCAGCAAGCATTATTAGTCATCCTGATGCTTTTTATAAATCTTTTGATTGACAATGATTGCAATAGTTCACTGAAAAGCCAAAAAAGTTAATTTTTCTACACTGAAAATATTTCCATAAATATATGTTTTGATGTTTTGAATACGTCATAGAAAGTGGAAACATAAATTTATAATGCTTAAGATCTTTTCCCCTGACGGTTGTCAGGGCATTAATTGTGAAATGATAGCTGAATTAGATAATGAAGATACACCTGCTTAGCAACCAAACATGTAAAATAACCAATTATTTGAAGTTGTGAGATAATAATAAAAGTGAGTTTTGCAAGGAATCGGATTTTCAGCAACAAAGTGCTGTTATCAATATGGGCTCTTCTTGATACATGAAAGATCGCAAATGAAAATAAAATAAAGAAAACTTAATTACAGTGAATCTTGGAAAATGTTTAAGAGTTTTCTATAAAAGTTACATGCCCCAGTAAGTGTTGGGGGAAATATCTACAGCATGAAAAAATTATGTTGCCACTTTTTTTGCATATGGTCTTTTTTATTTTTTTTATAAAAATACTTAAGTTAAATATCACACGATCATCCTTTATGTTACTAGACTGATACAAACCTTAATTTTCCTTTCAATTGAAGTGTTATTTTCCTCCTTCCAGAGATGCAGCAGGCTCAGCACCTTCTTTTGGAGACAGAAAATGCTATCAGTTGCCTCCTGGAGCAAAAGGGCTGGCCATGAGAGCAGTTGTAAGCTTCAATCCTTTCTCATTCAAGCCATTTCCAAGCATCACTGCCTAATCCACAAACTTTATCCCACAAATAATCATTCATCCCTAGAACATGCAATTGTTGGAAAGTCTTGCATTCTTCTTGCTCTACTGAATCTTGCAACTTGCCGTCTTTCAAATCTAAGATCAATAAACTTCATCTTAGTCTTTTGCTTTCTTCTTTTTTCCCTTGTTGGGGCTTGGTATAGGCCACATGGTGTTTCCCCAAAATAACTCACTAAAAAAACAAAAAAACAAAAGGTTTTCTAGGAATAAAATTTTAGAGGTCGAAAAAATTGCTCACACAAGAAACAGTTACTTGAAGCTTTGATGCAGCAAAATGTTTTTAGAAGTAGAATTTTAGAGGTCTGAAAAATTGCTCTGAAGCAAATATATGTTTAAGCTTTTTCTAGTTATTTAGTGCTCATCTGTTTTATTTGCTAGGAAAGAGACATTCAAGAAGGTGCTGACATTCTCATGGTGAAACCTGGAATGCCATATCTTGATTTATTACAGCAAATTAAAACAAAGGTGAGATTTCCAACGTAATGCTAAACCTTTTGTTTCTTTGCAATATTAAACAGTTGAGTTAGGGACAAAATTGCAGCAATTGAATTTCACAGAATACCTTGATGTCATTAATCTATATCACTACAACCTGATGGATGATATTACCTCGGAAAGACTTCGCTATGGGTGGATTTTTTCAATTCCATTTTCCCCTTTCTTTTTTAAATTGATTGTCTAGCTTTTTTTGCACCAGGCTGGTCAACTCAATTCACCTAGTCCAGTTATGTACTCTGAAAATATCTTAAGTATATGCATGCATAGATACGTCCATACTACGCCTGTCCATCAAAGGTCCAATAATATGTATTTCATTATCTGATTACTATTCAAATAGCAATGAAGCTGCACGATTATTCCCTACTGACCGAATAGTTCCAACTATTTGATTCTTTGGATTGAATGATCAGTCAACTTGTTGAAACGCTAAGTGATCAGCAAATAAACGGAATAGGTTGACTCAGTAAATAATCAGAATACACATGTCAGTTGAAGTAGCAGATATTGTGAATGATGCTAATGATATACAATAGATCAATTGGTTTGTCTAGACAGTGACAGCAAAATACTGGGCAATGGATTTTGCTATCTATTTGGACATTTATTAGACTGTCAATTGCTAGAATGAAAATCAATGGCACCTATTGAATGAGGAGAATTTGGAACCTTTTGAGCCATGCCCTAACAGCACCCCTATTTACAGAATAACCAAATATTTTGTAACTTTACAAACAAATATTTGAGCAGGCCTGATCCATGCACACATGCATGCATATGTAGCTACATAGCAGCTTTAGAGTTGCAAATGGGTGACTAGTGTAAATTTGTGGGTTAAGTGTTGCAAAGAAAGAATATATTGATGGTTAATAGCGCAATGCCATGCAACAGGTTGTGACCTCAATGGTACTCAAATCGAATGGAAACAGACTTTACTGAAATCTACTACTATAAATAAATAAATGAATTTAGCATTGTCAATGCTACATATTTTCTAACTAAGGGAATATGTACTATGGATCAAGTTTTTCAATTTTGGTTCAGTCAAAGGGGTGAAGCAGGAATGTAAAAAATTGCATTTCAAGCAATAAAAGCGCAATTAAATTCATAGTTTCCTTCACCCTCCACCGTATTTTTCAGCATCCAGAATATCCTTTAGCAGTATATCAGGTAAAGTTTCTACCGCAAGTGTTTTCATTTTTAATCACAATGAAAGTATGTTTCACTTTCTTTGCTTACCTTCTTCTTCTTCATCAAGTTGTTTTCCTCTCTGGGTCAGCTACATGAAATTTGCGGGTCCGGCATCTTGATCTTTTTCCTCAATCTCTTCAACTTCTCAATCAACTTCCTTTCTTTCAGATCCTTTCACAAACAGTCACTCCATCTAATTTGTTGTCATCCATAGCTTCTCTTCCCTATCATTTTCATTTCAATCTCTTTGCTTATCTTGTTACTCAACTGATTTATCTTCAGTCATGGACTTTTTACATGGTTTCTACCTAGCAACTGAGGGTAGAACTTCTAAACAGTAAGAGACTATGATTCTCCGGCAGTATCCTGGTCCTTCCTCTTGATGCGATCAAGCCTTGTGATTTCTACACTTGGAATTGTAATCCAAATGGTAATTTTATCTGTAGGAAGCCGGCTAGTATCCTCCTTGCTTCAGGGATAGCTTAAGCCATAGACAACCTGATCAATGAGGAAAGGCTGTACCAGTGAGCAATCCTTACACCCATGGATCTTGAGCAACTTATATAAACTCACATTAATCATAACATTAATCATATCATTATATAATTTTTTATAGAAAAATCCATTGTATTTTTTAAGGTTTCTGGTGAATATGCGATGATATATCATGCAAGTGAGCATGGCAGCTTAGATCTTGAGAGAGGGATTTTTGAAGTTCTTACATCAATGAGAAGAGCAGGTAATTATTTTATTCTTTCTTATTCCTTTTATTCTTTTTTATTCCAATGAGTGAATAAATGAATGAATAGATATATTCATTTGTTCATGAAGTGAACCAATGAATTGAAAAATGATATTTTTGATGATTTGGTTATGGAACCAACTATTTTTTCCATATTTGAATTAGCAAATGAACAAATGAAGGAGGAAAAATTTTAAAAAAGAAAGAAATAAGGGAAAGGAGAATTGGATTAATGGATGAAATAGATTTGAAGCGTTTATCAGTATGACAGGACTCCTTTTGTTCTTCTTTTTTTAGGTGCTGATGTTATTATAACATACTTTACTCCATTAATTCTACAATTTCTGCAAAAATCCAGGAAATAAAGAAAGTAAGCTACTTAAGCATCTAATTTGGTATTTATTTTCATTTGAATTAAAGTAAGTTCTTATTTGAAATGGAGTTTTATTTACAAAAGAAGCTCAGTTTCTTTCCGCATTATACATTATCAGAATTGCCAGAAATTTTCTGTTTCCAACCAAAGGCCATGCTTTCATTAAAGAAATAAATTTGCACAAATATATTCACAACAGAGCCAGGCTAAGGGTAATATGTAGATGCAATTAATTTGATATGTTACTTGATAAAAAAGAAATAGTAGTCCAAAGGTTTCAGGTTCAAAGTTTTATGAAAATTCTAGTAGTTGTTTAAATAACCTAAGCTTTGAAGATGAAATAATAGTATTGACTGTCATAAATTAAAAAGATTTGAATCTCTTAGTATAAACTTGCAAATACAATTGAATTCTATGTACTCATAACTTTGTAAAATTTACAATTACTCTCATACAGGAGTGTAAATTAAAATCTGCTATCTGATTAAACTTTCCTGCCTAATCGCATATTTAATGTCTTCTGATGATGCCACATCCAACGGGGTTGCTCCTGTGTCATCTGTAAGTGTCACATCTGCACCACAGGATATCAAATGGTGTATTACATCTGTATGCTCACAGACAGCAGCTAAAAAATTCAAGGAAACAGCCTAATTTAACGTCTTGTTGTATGAAAATATTTTGCCAATCAGGGAAGCAATCAAGTGAAACAATAAGCAAAATAGGGGTTAATCTTCCTTGTTAGTTTGTTTCTGGGAGAACTCCCCTTTTGAGCAATTCCCCTGTACAATGAATGGCTTTGTCTATGTTTCATATCGATTGCATTGAATTTTTGCATTGCTGCTATAACTTTTTTGTGTAAAATTCTTGTAGTTTAGTTGACTTATTATTTTATGTTAATATTAATGTATTTAATGAATTTAATGTAAAAAGAATTAATCTGACAACGACCTTAATCGTAAGGAAAGAATAAAATCCTTACACATTACACACATTACACATCGTGATTCTTATGCCTAGAATTAAAGATATCTGGCTACTTTCCGAATTTTAAATGAAAGCTTTGCTTGATGTGAGGTGATAGCACATGAAGGAATTAGCTCAGAACTTGAACACCTTCGAGAAAAATAGACTTTCATATTGTATATTGCATTTAACTGAATCTTCTATGCCTTTTTGTTGAGTCCTCCATTGGCTTGTAAGCTAAATGTTTTGATGTATCAATAAAGGTTTTGATTGATTCAAAATTTCAATAGTAAGGGTAATTAAGAAGCGTAGGTACGATGCTTTCTAGATACAAGTATTGCTACTGGCAAACAAAGTTTACTTAAGCATCCTAATATTTTAAACTCACCATAATGAAGAGGTGTTTGCAACTCATTATCCTAGAATGATGGAAACTCAAAACATCATATCATTGCAATATTTTCATTTTATATCTCAAAATGTATATCTAGCACCAGTCAGATAAGCATCCAGGCAAGTTCTCAAAAGAAAATTTTCATTTTTTGATATAATATATTGCCACTAAAAATATTGAAATTTATGAATAAAAATTGCATCTAGCAAGGTGAATGAAATATGTTTCAAACCTGCTCATTTACATTTGCCTTTGTATTTAAAAGTAATTGAACAATAGCCGTGTATCCTCTGTCACAGCTCCAATGAAGGATTGTCATTCCCTTTGATATATGGAAACATTTTAGACATGTAGTTTTGTAAAAATGTGAGCAAGTTCCATTTTATCATCTTACACAGACCCAGAAACTTTAAGGGAAGAGTAGAATAAGGCTAAAAATTGAATGATTCACTTTTCCAACAATGTGACTGATGTTGAGAGGATGATTGCTCCATTGGTGGAAGACTTAATGTGTTGGGCTCAGTAGCCATTCTTCACAACTCACTCAGAAGAAAGGAAGCGCAGTTTGACAAACCGAACCTATGCAGCAAACTGTCTGGAAACTGATGGTGAGTGTAACACTCTATCTCAGCAAAAATCACTTCCCCTGTTTTGAGCAAGCAATAATAGATAAGACTATTTACGGCCGACACTGTAGTTAGTGCATTGCACTTGATTGATTCACTTTTTCAGTTGATAGGCAATTTAGAATTAAAAATGGAAATAATATGAAAACATGCATTCTCATCCTTTCTGTGAAGGCTTTCCTTATCATTTCCAATCAATTTTGAGACTTGTTGTAGATTTCCCTCCTTACACCAATCAAATATTGTTTTGTTTTCATCACTGTAAGATTTAATACACAGAATTATTTTATCATCGCCAATGAATGAATTTGAAATATTTTCAGTTTACTGATTGTTTGATAGATTGATTCAATCATTCAATCATTCACCCATTCATTAAAAAATTTGTTACTTCATCCACTTTGCTGTTGAAAAGGCTTTTTGAGTTTATATTTGATCATTTGAATAAATGGGTGGCAGGCTGTTTTAACTGGAGATGGAAAAGCATGTAACCCACCTTATAAATGGATCCTCATCATAAAACATTGTGCTCACTGACATTGACATTCCATGCAAGGCACCAGAATAATCTTTCTGATCTTTTTCCTGATATATAGCAACTGAATGTTAACAACGGAAGATATTAATGTTAAATCATTCTAATAACACCAAATAACACTTATAGAAGTAAAGGAATTTTACTTAAACTTACTAAAGAAGGATTCAGCTCTTCATCCCATGTTGGATCCACTTCTTTCACAAGTTTTACATATTTCATTTTGGCATCATTCTCATCCATCTCACCAAGCTGTCTCCAAGCATCCCTAAAACAGTTATTGCTTTTTTCATAACGATCCCCTCACTACTGATTTAGTTCAAGATAGGCTTCACTACCTTTCTAAAACATGGGTGTATCAGGCACGAAAGAAAGTAGGCCCTACAATTCTCGTATAAAAAATAACTCTTTGTCACCATTTCGACTTCCCAACCATGTCCCAGAAATTAGGCTTTGGAGTATTGCAAGGTCCAATTGTTGCCTTCAAAAAAGAGAAAAAATGTCTTAGGATTCAAGTTTAAAAAAGGCACCTTTCGGAAGATGCTAAGGTACACAGTATAGTAAAGCAGTGGGTCGATCGAGTGAATACCTATATGGAAGCTGTCAGTTACCAGGAGATTTAACGTACTTGTTTGAAAAGGCCATAAAGCTGCAGCATGATTTTCTCATCAAGACTTTTTAAAGTTCTAACATGCATTGTTGCCTTATTGAAATCATCTGCGTCCATTTTGACACGCTTTATTTTATTTTGACCAAGTATTGTTGTTATGGTTTAATGTCTGCTATTATGAATGAGCCTCACTTTGCTGTTCGTACGAGGCATTTCCAAAAGTAGGGTCACTTGTCAGCTGCCATTTTAGGATTGGACCATAGATAATGGCGTTGCTGGAAATGATTGGATTGGGCGGGGACAAACAAGCCGTTATTCTTGACATAGGTGAGGCATATACTAAGATAGGTTTCGCCGGGGAATCAAATCCACGACACATTATTCCAAGTACCCTGAAAAAGCTTTGTGGTAGCCAACTGATTGAGATCAAAGTTTGGCAACACGAAGTTAGCGAAAAGGAATTGTACGAAGTGCTGAGGGATTTTCTGCATATGATATACTTTAAATACTTGTTGGTTAATCCAAAGGAACGCAGAGTTGTTGTAAGCGAGTCAATTTTGGCCCCAAATAAGTTGAGAAAAACTTTGGCGAAAGTTCTGTTCTGTCACTTTAATGTCGTCTCAGTTATGTTTGGACCTGGGCACCTTTTCGCCTTGTTTACTGTCGGTGTGCAGAGTGCATTGGTTGTCGATTGTGGATACAGCGAATCTCTTATTGTACCAGTATACGAGCACACGCCCATCTTAGCAGCAATTGAATCGTTCCAATTTGCTGGCAAATCCATCCACACTCACCTACGCAACGAATTGTTACAATCTACTGGTCAATCCATTGACGAAAATATCATAGAGAACATTAAAGTGACGACTTGCTTTGTCGGCCGACACAAAGAACCTCCAAGTCGCATTCCTCCTTCAGTCGACTTTGCAACTGGCAATGGGATAAAAGTCAGTATTGATGGGAAACTGAGAGTACAAGCATTTGATCTGCTTTTTGATGGGGACATGGAGGGAAAATCTATTGCAACGTATATCCTTGATGCAATACTAAGGTAATGATGAATCAAGTGGAGACTGTTTCTCATGGTATAACTCATCAATTTCTTTGCATTCTAAGAGATCGCCCTGACAGGTCCTTGATTTATTGCAGCAAATTCATTCTGCTGAACAAATTTGCCTGTATCAAATATGGTTATCATCATTACTATTCCTCATACCTGACCATTATGAAGGGATATGGCACTTCCACCAAATGTTTAATCTTCTTTGTACAAGTTTTGCTTTGGGTTGCTGATGCAAAACAGCGTGACTCAGGGCCTGCAATTTGCGTTTGCTAGGGGTCAGTTAACAGCTTGATGCCCTTCCTGCTGCCAAGTCTCCCAATTAAGTTGGGCTGAGGACTGTCTTTAAGAATACAATTGATGCATGCCATCAGCGACTGGAGCTGTCAAAGGACATGCTCTTTGATATCTACATTAATGAATTCCAAAACTTATTGATCCTTCTTCACATATAATAAAGGTCTGCGTATTTTGCCTAGTGGACGACAAAGGTCTGTTCTAGAGCTCTCATGTTTGTTCTTTATGTTGGGGGTAATGCCATGACATGTGTCCCCAGAGTTCCAACCATCAACCCTAATCCTAAAGGATCTTAAATGGCTTAGAACAAGGCGTGTTGTTCCAGCTCCTCTCTTGCCCTTAGTTGGACTTAAACAAAAAGCAGTGCATAATATGAATGCAAGAGCAACCAATCAACATAGGAAAAAGCAACCAATGGAATAAATGAAGCAATGAATGCCTGAAGTAACCAACCAGCAAGCAAAAAGGCATATTAATGTACTAGCAAATTGTTAGAACGCTGACAAAGAAGAGCAACAATGATCGTAGTAAAATGACATTTAGCAATCAAAGAATAATCAAGAAATGTAACAGAACAAACTCTCAACCACAAGGTAGTCGTAAGACCAGAACTAGTAACAAGAATTAGAATTAGTGTAGGTATTGTGTATTCCAATGCTAGTGAATGTATTGAAATTCATTTTGAATTTCTTCTAGGTGTCCCATTGACTGTAGAAAGATCTTGAGTGAAAATGTTTTGTTGATCGGTGGAAGCGCTATGACACCGGGTTTTGAAGCTAGAATTCTAGCAGAAGTGAAGGAGCTACTAAATGAGGAACCGTATTCAAAGAAACTGGCATTTCGAAATACAAAACTTCGTAGACCACCTGTACAGGCAAATTATGTTGCTTGGCTTGGAGCTGCCATCTATGGAACACTTGAAACGCTGTCAGAATATTCAATTTCTAGAGAAAGGTACAAGGATAACCCGTCTCTTCCTGACTGGGCATCGCTGGTCTCTTCAAGCATTGTCCCAAATGAAAAGCAAGCAGCTGAATCCAGAAGGAAACTTTCATCGTATCGTAAATCTGTTTCGCAGGCACAAAATTGAGAAGTAATCAGGTTCTTGTTTGAAGTAGGAAGGTATTCATCTTCAGGTAAAGTTATTTATCTTCAACGTACTTATCTAGTACCCTACCAAGTACGTGATTCTATAAGCAGAGGCAAAATAATTTTTGCCAAGTCCGTTCCAAAAAATGAACTATTGTTTGCAATTTTTTTATTGTGAAATGTTGCAGTTCTGCAGGGTCCTTTAAATACAATTTGCCAAGTTTCAAACGCAGAATTTGTTTCAATTTTTAACCTTTAAAAATTGAATCAACTGGATGCTGTCTGAGAGGGCCATGCAGCAACAGGAAGCCCAATTAGGGACATTAACTTGTGGAGAATTCAGTGTCAACTACAGCTTGTGAATTCTTGTGCTACTTGATGTTTCAATTTGAGACTTTTTCTCTATTCACCTCTTCTTTTCGTGTTTAATTACCTACATCAAATCTACTGTGCTGAAGTCTTTCTCAATAGTTTTCCATAGGTTGTCATAAGGTTTTCCTGTGTTCCTTTGTGCACTCATCAGTGTTATTCATTGTATTAGTTTGCCAAAATACGAGGTAGTTACTATACAAAGCAAAGGAAGACTTAGTGACGGAACATTTCATGTATTTGACAATATCATATGATGATACAGTAATAGAATGCTGATTCCTTCAGACTCAACAAAAGTTCATATATGTGGCTGATGAGAGTGAAAAACATCTTGTCAGTCATCTATGTCCTTATCCTATGTGATATTGTAAAGTGTATGATAAATTTACAATATGTGTGCTGCAGTATTGAGTCAAGACAAGGTGGTGTTGTTTTATTGACACAAAAAGCCTAACCATTCCTTGAAACCTTATATGCTGTTATTAAATTGATAGTTCCCATTTGAGAAAAACCATGTATGTTTAACACAACAGATTTATTGATTCAATGTTTGTTCAGCAAACTGAGCTATGATTTGTGGTGCTGCAGAATCAAATCCAACAATGTCCAGCATTCCTGGATCATCTGGATTAGCAATCGTAAATCCATTTGATGCCATGGCACAAACAATTAATTTTGCGTCTGGGATGTCCATTGCTTCTCTGTATTCCTCAAGGGCATTAAAAGGGTGAATCTCCCCACACCACGTATCATTGTCTGTATAAATAACGAATATGTCAACATGTATTCCATTATCCTTTGCATAGAGCATTGGCTGGGCACAGTCAGTGGATCCAAACATCACCTGAAAAGCACATTGGTCATTAAAATGCTACTATAAATGGAACTGTCATGGAATATTTTGCCATGATCATCATCATTTTTGAACATAACTGTTTGAAAAAGCTAATCCTTCAGAGTGAATAAATATTAACATTAGCTAAACAACAGGGATCAACATAATTTGCGTTGGCACCAGACCTAATTATCATTGCATACTATGAAAGTGTTTGTGGGTTCCGTTTCCCTAGATGAAGTGGATCGGATACCTACATCATTTGCTAGCAACAAGGTATCCATTAGGAATCCCGAGAGGTGTAGCTATTTATGCAGCTCATTGATAACTGCAAAAAATTGGGTCCGCAAGCAAGCATTCAAACTGTGCTACTCAATAAAGCAAGTTGGCAATGACCATTATGTAGCCAGGAACCTTAAAGATTTGTGGCCAAAAGCTCTGTGCTATGATCCGTGCTATGGTATGGTAAAATATGATAGTTGAAATATAGTTTTTGTGAAATGCTATTGCTACCAAATAATACAACTGCTGGGAAATCATTGGCTGGATGTCTTAAATATCCCCACCAGCTGTGTGCTAAAAACCATGCTTAAGAAAATTCCTAGATGGCTGCAGGTAATATCATGATTCCTAATCTTCATAAATATCATAGATAGTTGTGTGATACGTTGGTGGTTGAAATGTGAGAATGGATAATTGCCTATTCACATGGGATGAGTGGGCTTCTTATGGAACCGCAAATTGTCCTTAATGAAATGGCCCACTTTCAGGATCAGGGAATCCCATAGCCTGCAGGGCCAGTGGCTGTGGAGCATACAGATGCCTTGATTCTCTATCATATCTCTGTCCTTTGCTTCAACCATAGCCTCTGCCAGCTTCAGGCCCTTCCGCTACTTGATTTTTCTAAATTATGTTTCCTTGGGTCACATTAGAAGGCCTTATTTGCTTAATCATTCACTTACTTAATTAATGACTTATTTGTGTACTTGCTCCCGTGCTCACCTATACAATCTGTTACATTCACTTCATTCATTCAGAAATAGTATCACAGGCGAGTAAATTGAAAATAGATCACCGCAAATCATAGTTAGTTTTGAAAATATGGTTCTTTCTCCACGCTCCTTCTATCCTGGGCTATCTCCGCGGCTTCTGTGATGGTGGGGCCCCTGTCTGACAGATGACGCCGTATTTTGTTTTCTAAGTTTATCTTGGGTCTTCTTCTATGTCTTCTGCCATCTTTGAGAAGGAGCTCGGTGGTTTCGGGGTTGTAAGTTTATCTAGTTTTCTTTTCAATTATTTTTCAATGACCAAAGTTACTTTGTAGATGCTATGATTTGATCATTTCAATGTCTCAACACAAGTATTTAATATTCCACGAATGGATAACAGACACTGTTCCCATCAAACAAAGACAGTATAGAGTCAGCAGGAAGTCTAATGACATTGAAGAAAATGCGAAACTCAAAGTAGCAATAAAACATGGCTCATACTATATTTGTGTGTGACAAACTTCAGCTTTTTATTATAGACAAGTTGCAGAGTATCAAACACTATGAATACCTTTCTTGTTTCTTTGAGAACAGCTTCTAAGGTCATGCTGCTTTTAATGCCCAACGGAACCAACTTATTTGAAAATGCCATGGTCAAAGCCTTTGGCTCAGTTTTTAATGCAACCATTGCCATAGCTGCAGATGCCTCTGACGGTTTAATCACAGTGCAACCATGGCAACCTCCAACAGACATTGAACCACTCATGTCAATGCCAAGTAGGTAACGTTTATTTGTTGGTTTCACAAACTAGAATAAAGAGAGCTGAAAGTCATGTTGAATTTTTGCACAGGATAATACATTTATCCTTGTCATCAGTCTCAGAGGTGAAATGGTTGGGAGTGGGTAGGTGAAAAATCTGGAACGCAAGTCTGAGAATAAGTAGGTAGGCGAACGAGTTAGTAGGAAAGAAAGTAAGCACCTCTAAGTTACGCCAAAGGTCATTACTTTCTTAAACACCAAGTTCATTACATTTTTGCCAGCAGTCATCAAAGAAGCTGTCCACAGAACTAACTTCATATCAGTAAAGAGTGAGAGCTGCACCCAAACATCATTCTAACCAATATGCTAACCTAACAACCCCGCCCTTGCTGGTTCATCCTTTTCAAATACATCTGGATAGGAAAAGTTTCAGAAAGGTTCAATACTATGCATCCCACTAGAGAGTTACAATTTTTGAACCAGCCAATGAGTAGGAAAGCTAAGAATGATTTAACAGAGCAAGAAGAAAGTACCTTGAAAGACTTGTAGAATGCATCATTCAGTGCTTCAACTATGACCTTGTTTGCAACCCATGAATTAGAACCTTTGTCTCCATGCCCAGACTCGTATGTCTTTAAGGCAACAAGGACGTTAAATGGGTGTATCCTTGCCTTTTGGAGCCGGTCTTCATCCTTCAACCATTCGCTAACTTTCAATGCAATTTCTGTCCCCTGATGGTTTTCCTTATCCTCAAACATTCCAAGTGAACTCATTTTGCCCAAGTTTCGAATTAAAGCAGTCAAGGGCATCTTACATAATAAATTAAACCATACCTGAAAATGAAAAATTTTCATCATTACTGAGTGTCAAATGTGCTTGCATCAAACTGTATGAGAATTGATGCATAATATTATACTATATACTGAATATAGAATATCCAGATGTTGTCTGACTACACATACATTGCTTAGGTGCAAATCACAACATTGCATAGAAAAGCTGAAACAATTTCCTCAACCCAAAGTCCTTGTCAGGGTATGAAAAAGGGGATGACCTCAAAAATGAGACTGAGAAACTTGTAACAACATTTCAGCCATTATCTTTATCTCATGCTGTGATGAGTGTAAAGTGACAACATCTTCAGTATCACAAAATTGTCGTTTTTCTTTTCTGTGCAATATTGAAACTTTTTACATCAAAAAATTTCCCCAAAGTTTTTAATATCCCTTGTCTTATTGTGGCTTCATTTTGTATCTCTAATGAGCTGTTAGTCTAATCATAACTTTCTCTTAATAATAGAAATAATAATAATAATATTCCATATTTATACAGGTTGATTTGCTCACTAAGTATGTTACTGTTATCAACCAAAGACCTGTTCAGTACAACATAAACATAGTGTTAGAGAAAACAATCAAGAACATCACTAAATATCTAAATCGGTGTCCTTGCTGGATGCTTTGAACCTCAAAAGGGATGTTTCAGTTTGCGCATTATTGGGTAAGCTATCAAATACATTTTCTCCCTGGAATGAGAGAGTCTTCCGTCCAGCTTTTTTTCTAACTCCCGGAATAACTATGACTCTCTTGTTTTTGCAAGTACCTTGATATCCCGAGCCTTATTGATAATAATAAGATAAACATAGATGATGTTCACTTCAACAAGTTAACAACTGCTGTTATCGATGCTGGTTACATTAGTTAATAATTTGTACGTATTTAGACCGTGTAGCCCCTTCAGTAAAAAGTTATTGCTTCTGTTATGGATCCTGTGACCACAGCAAATTAATCTTCATGATTTGGACCAGCTGTCAAATCCCTGGTTAAACAACAGATTTAACTGATTCACATGCACCAGAAGTCTTGCTTTATTGAAATCCTTCTCTCTCTTCCCACATCATACAACTAATAATGACTATTGCAATAAACGTTTCCTCATGAAATGGACGGAAAAAAGTTCCCCAAAACTTTGGGAAGGTTTACCTTAAGTGACTTCAAAAAGGGAGTCGGTATCTGCTCACGAACTAAATCAAAGTCTTCAATGAGCTTTAGAATTTTCTCCTCTTTTTCGTTTTCAGTAATATCTGTTGCCTTTCCAATCGAACTTGCATCATTGACAGCCTTCAAAATGTCATAAGTTTGGCGCACGTCTTCAACGGATGGACAAATCTGGGGATTTTCCAAATACATTTTTGTCTCTTGAAAGCCTTTTATGATATACTTAAATACAACTGCATGACTGTTCATATCATTCTGAGTTTTTGGATGACTTAATCTGAGAAGATCTTTGTGTGACCAGCCATTCCTCTGCTTGTACTTTGTCACCAGGTAAGCTAACTTCCTTCCTGTTTTCGAGAGATACCAATTCCCAATGGCCCTGCGATGAGCCCTTCCCCAGCCTGTTTTCGCATTGATTCCTTTACTTATATCCTCACAGAATTGAACGAACTGAAACAAGTCGGTTGGGATACGACAAACATCAGGTAAGATGCCGTACGCCCCTTGGTGAATTTTCATGTAACCTTCGCCATGTTTCCCTTCATGGAATCTCGCACACAAAGCTAAGCAATAAACAAGGGTTGTCTGTTTAGGACACCTTCCTTCGATACTGAATTCTTTTATTATATCGATAACTTGTTCTCCTTTTCCATTTCTAAGTAATTCAGTCACACATTTCACGTTCTCTAGGCCCAACTCTTCTCCACTAGCGTAGTATGTCCCACTTTCTGAGCCAAGTACGAGAAACCTCTTCAAGCGATCAAAATCATTGACCTTAAAAACAAATCCTCCAGCCTTGTTTTTAACTTGTCTGGGATCGGTTTTAATCTGTTGTACGTGCGTCAGTGATGGACCGGCTACATCTTGCAGGGTGGCCATTTTACTTCCTAATATAGGCCTGACGATTCAAAATATGCGATCTGGGGCGATTCGCACCGAAACAGCCCTTCAATTTAGCTCCAACAACTTTTTCTCCTGTATTTCAGGCAAAGATTTCCACCTTATTAAAAAGATGCTTTAAATTGTAAATCGAGTAAAAACATATCGACAACACCTAGAAAAAGGTTTGAATAATCATCAGAAGTGGAAATCTTTGCCTGAAATACAGAGAGAAAGTTATTAGAGCTATATTGAAGCGCTGTTTCGGTGCGAATCGCCCGAGACCGCGTAATTTGAATCGCCAGTGGCCGTTTTGCATCTTGAACGCCAGGGAGAACCCTTTGCCCTAGGACCTCCTCCGCGCCTCATGTCAGCCGAACTTATCTTCGCTCCAAATACGCCAAGGTTGTGGGTTCAAATGCTACATGGTTCAAGACAAGAGCACTATTGTTTAGAGAAGCAATGGAAAGCCATCTCGTAAATTAACTGCTCTCAAAAAAATCGCAGCACTGCCCCTGGTTTCTGCTGCACGTGAGCGGATATTCGTGATAAAACACCAGGTTTAATACCCTCTTGAG
Organism: Pseudorhiza aurosa; assembly: GCA_964026355.1. Classification (NCBI taxonomy): domain Eukaryota; kingdom Metazoa; phylum Cnidaria; class Scyphozoa; order Rhizostomeae; family Lychnorhizidae; genus Pseudorhiza; species Pseudorhiza aurosa. Next base: position 3,025,358 of record OZ032124.1, read on the forward strand.
TGACGACGAATAACAGAGAAAGATCTAGAATTAACAGACATCAAACTTAACTTGAAGTATAAGAGGACACCGGAAGAAAAAATTACAGTACTTGCGGGACTTGCTGAAGACAGGAACAAGTGGCGAAAATTAGTGAAGGGCACTATGACGGTTAACCATTAAGTATGTATAGATGATGATGATGAATAACGACAGAAGAAAGATAAAAACAGCACAAATTTAGAAAAATATGATACTTTTTCTCTCAAGGAAAAATTAAACAATAAAAATTCTGATATAAATACCTTCAACATTGCACAGGAAAGCAGAAACACTTTCGTCCTACTAAAGACCTCGTGCTTAATCATAGTAAGGAACATTGGACGAAAACGTCTTCAGTACCCCGAAATTCTGGTTCAGCTTTACCGTGCATTACTGAAAATTTTAATGTTTCGGTTACAATTTCGCACCAGAAAATATAAAAGGCAGGGTGATGTTTCAACCCCTAAAGCTGTCAAGTTCAAATGCCAAAAACAGAAACTTTTCTCTCCCTCTTGTCAAAATATTCCCTCTTCTTCCATCCCTCACCGAACTGACTTAAATTTCAACTTATTTCCGCTTTCTTCGTTCGCTTGTGTAGCCCGTTGATGATATCACGCTGGCTTTTCCTCCAGTGGTAGCCCACATTTGTTTACTCCAACCCCTGAATCAAACCCTCTAAACTTACTAAGAACCGATGGTTAAATACTCTGAAATTTTCTCAATAGTTCAAACAAATTCATGTCTCTGTAGGAGAACTGGTTTCAGTCTCAGTGTTAGGCCTTTTATCCACTTCTGACACATTTTCGTTTAAATTCAGTTTGCTCATGAGCTCTTCCAGTTTTTTCGACTTCCGCAATTCGTTTTCTTGTATTATTGTGAACAAATGCTGTGTGAGCTCTTCTTTCCGGTCGCATTTCAACTTCAAATCCAGTTTTGCACTCACATATTCTTTTTCAGCTCTGTCATACCTTTTTCTACGATAGATAATTGAATCAGTGATCAGTCAATCAACGAGCAATCAATCCATCAATTGATGAAGCCGTGGAACCGTCAATCCCTCCATCTATCAATCCATCAATCAATATGACAATAAATCAATCCATCAATCCAAAACGAATCAGGCAATGGACAGACACAATGGATTGATGGATCGATCAATCAGTCAATGAAACCATCAATCGGTTGACTGATTAATCAGTCCAATGAACAATCATTCCATCAATAGATTAATCGACATATACATGAATTGGTCAATCCATCAATCACTTGGTCACCTATCATTGCTTGGCAAATGATTTCATCCATAAAAATTTTTGAATATACCAAGGGAAAGAGAAACTGGCATGAAAAGAATCTAATCATACAGCTGATGAGAACCCATGCGAGAAGTCAATGGATCAATCACTAACTCAAAGAATCGGGGTAGACATGACAAAATTATTAATCATATAATGCTAAATTAACAATCAAAGCAATCACTTGCATAACTGCGTTAAAGCACTGTTTCGTTTAACTCTTTTTGTTGATAAATCAAGAATAAAAAGAAATTGATAAATCATTTCTTACTGCGCATTGCAGTATGCAACTGTTTCGTCCTCGATTCTTGTTCTTAAGATCTCAACATCTTTTGCAAGGAGACAGTCAAGTTTTGCTAATTCTTTTTGGACACTTTGGAGTGTAGATGTCTCATTCTGCGCCTTTTGGTACCTCAAAGAATACAGAAAAACAGTCCTTAGCAGTTCTTGTTCTTTGTCTAATGCATACTATCTGAAGACGTTATTTGTCGATTCTAAAAAGATTAAGCCATGTAAGGGGGTGGCTAGATTTCATCCTTCACTGGCACTTAAATTTGTTGCATTATGTTGAAGGCAGAAATACCACAAATGGGTGGGGTTAATCTTGATGAAATATTACATCGCTCAAAAAGGAACAGGCTCTGGAGAAAGTAGATTGGAGGAGGCCATTCAAATGGTTTAACTATACCTGACAGTCCAGTTGAGAGACCACTGCATTCAATTGTACAATCTAAATGTTTGAAATAAACAAATATACCTTTGACTAATTGTTTCATTAATTATTTTTTTCTTGATTTTGTTTTGCTCTTCAATTTCCTTTTGTCTGTTTTGCAGTTTTTCAAGCTCAGTAAGCTCCAATTTTGCAACACTAAAAGGAAATTATTACCATGAAAAAGAAAGAAAAGACAATCAGGGTTGGATCTCAGATAAATGATTCTAAACGCATTACTTGCTGATTAGAGCTTACATTTCATCTGGAATTATTCTTAACTCTGATTCTTCTTTCACATTGTTTGAATCTACGGAAGTTGCCAAGGAGGGGGATTCTCCCCCTTCTGCTTGTTCTGTGTCAGAGCTGGTTGTTTTCTTGTTGTCTTTGACTTCAGCATCAAATTCATTTCCCCCTAATTTGCAATCTTCTGATTTCTCATCAGTTGGTTTCTTTTCTGATTCTTTTGATAGGAGCACCTTTTATCACAGAAAAAAAAATCAAAAATTAGAAAACTGCTATAAACTGGATACCATTGCTATCCCTTGATTGATTATACTGATTGGCTGGTTGAGGGAGTGATTCATTGGCTGATTCAATGATAATTGATGAATTGATCAGACGATTAATTCATTATCTGATCAACTGATTCATTGGCTGATTCAATGATAATAGATGAATTGATCAGACAATTGATTCATTATCTGATCAACTGATTCATTGGCTGATTCAATGATAATAGATGAATTGATCAGACGATTAATTCATTATCTGATCAACTGATTCATTGGCTGATTCAATGATAATAGATGAATTGATCAGACGATTAATTCATTATCTGATCAACTGATTCATTGGCTGATTCAATGATAATAGATGAATTGATCAGACGATTAATTCATTATCTGATCAACTGATTCATTGGCAGTTTTATTGATTAATTCATTCATTAGTTGATAGGTTTATCGATTGTTGATTGGTCTTTTGATTGATTTATTTGATTACTGACTCATGAACAACATTTGAACGCATTAACTTCCATCCTCCATTATGTTGAACTGCTTATATTCTAAATTGGAATACAGCTCTTTCAATAACAGATTAGTTATCTTTTACTTCTGGCCAAAAAAACCTGCTAAAATCTAAGGACAATTTCTCGATAATGTAATCCGAGTTTCTTGATGATAGGTTCTTTATGCAGTTGGCATTTTACTTAATATTTCTATACTTTTGTAAGATTGCAATTCATTATACTTACTTTTGAGGTGGATGGCTGCTGAAGGATTTCCCTCTTTCAATATGGGAACAATTGATAATGATAATAATCATTATCAATTTCAATCATTGCTTAGATTACTGCAAATTCTTTCCTTAAAGCTTTATCGATTAGATTGATTTCTGACAATAGGGCTAGTAAATACGACGAGGAACGTTTATCAATTATCTAACCTCCTTGTCACTCTCCGACGACCCTCGTTTTAACGGCAAAATTATTTTATTTTGCTGCAATGGTGCTTTGTGTTTCTTAGCGATAGGCCTGTTGGCATCCTGTTTCGATGTATGTCTAGTTGACTTTTTTGCTTGCTTTGCATCCGACTCTTGCTTTAGGCGGTGCACGTCCTCCTCAGTAAATCCTGACCAGCCAGACATGTTCTGTTTAGCCGCGTGGGAAATCGTGAAGCTATGGGATTGGTGTCCACCATTCCACGAAAACACTTAACAACAATTGAGCAGCAGCAACAACAGCTTTTCATCACAACAACAACCTTCGCAAAAAGCCCTTCGACTATTCCAGTAAGGATTTTTTATTACTGTGAAAAGCAGCAAGAAAATTGCGGAATCTTAAGTTCGGTATGGAGTTAAATGCGAATGTAAGCTTAGCCTATGAGTAACCAGCTGCATCCTCAACTCTGCTAAAGGTATGCATACCTACGGCCTTATTAAGTTTCATTGAGTTCGGTAATGGAGACTAGCTCGTGGAGCACCGATAACAGATATGGGCATTGCACGACTCACCGGTCGCACAATGCCCAAAATGAGTACAGTTTTCTCAATTGCGTATAGTGCACGGACTTAGATCCGTACATAACTTTATATGAAGCTTAAAATTTATTTTGGAGTGAACATGACTGGAAATTTCCACTGAAGCACGTGGTGAAATATGCTCACAATATGTTTATCAGTGTTTAGAGGAGTTTGATTGGATGTATGACATTATTTTTAAGACAACCTCGCTTTTTCATTCTCTTTAAAGTACCCTCTTGTTAGTTAGTCAAAGCAATATTAACTACTACCTTTTGTAAATTGGTTTGTAAAGTAGAAGATTGGTTTTAAATCTGGTTTCCAATTTCTTGGGTCAGATTCTTCCAATGACATTTCTCAACTTTTCTCTGTCTGCGGTACATTTTTCTGGTATTTTATGTTCTTTCAAGTTCTCCTTTATGCAGTCCAGCCAGATTTTCTGGGTCCTTTCCTTGGGTCTTCTTCCTTCTTTTTCCAGCTCTTTCACCTTTCTTAGTATATGGTCCGGGGGTCTTCTTTCCACATGTCCATACCATCAGAGTCTTTGTTTCTTTATTTGGACTTTTTACAAAGATACAAAATTATTGTTACGTAGCATTGGGTTCAGCCTAATGTCATGGCACATTTTGTTTCTTGGAAAAATAATTGCCTACCCTTGACCTAGATGTCCTAAGCCAGGTATTAATTTTCGGTCATATCGCTTAAAAGAGCTAAAGCTACCTTCTCTAGTGTACAAAAGATAACGGAGGGGGCCTTATTGAAGATTGCAAGTCCGCACACAATTGCTACGACACTAAAAGTTTATTTGAGATACAAGAAGATGATGGAGCAAGAGGAAATGATTTTAAGATTAAAAAACAGGGATGCCAAAGAGATGTTCAGAAGAGATTTTTCAATCTGAGGATTGCGGACACTTGGAACAGATTATCAAACAGCATAGTTAATGCAAGTTCATTGTGTTTATTCAAAACAAAAAAATTGATAATTTATTTTGTAACGCGAAGTACTTAATGGACACAGCAGAAATGATCTCCAAAATCTGAGTTATCATGTGAATTAAGAGTAGGGGAATGTTCTGGAAAAACGGCAAGCCCCTGTTCTTCATAAATCTAACTTAGCTTTTTTGGCTTCCTTGCGTTATGACTTGAATATTTTTCAGGACCATCTCCTCACCCAACAAGACATTTAGAATTGTGGTAATCTTTTTCCAGTTCCTCTGAGGCGTGTCAGGACCACCAGAAGCTCAACTCATTCACATCCTTTCCAAGTTCCACTCCCTAATCCACAAACTTTATCTCATAAATCATCATTCATCCCAAGAACATGCAACTTATGGAACGTCTTGCCTTCATCTTGCTTTCCTGAGTCCTACAACTTGCCATCTTTCAAATCTAAGATCAATAAACTTGATCTTATCTCTCTATCCTCTAAGCCTTTCGCTTTCTTCTTTCTTCCTTTGTTGGGGCTTTGTATAGGCCACCATGGCCTTTCCTCAACATAACCCACTAAAAAAAAAAAACAGGCTTCTAGTCTATATTACAGTATTTTGTTATGTTATGTTATGTTATTGTCAATGAAGGTGGCTATCTCCTTTCCTCATCACGCTTACCCCAAACTGCTGTGAGATGCTCTTAACTGTTTGTCCTGCTTTGCATTTTTCTGTTTACAGATTTGGTTATTTTCAGATAACTATTATTGAGAAAATAATGAATGACAAAGAGCTGAGGAAAAGAATCGAAGAGCAAGTTTCATTAGAAAAAAGGGCGCATCAGCATGTTGAAGACTTGATCTTGAAAGATTCCATTTCGCAAGATGTTTTTCAAAAAGTTGTAAGCATCTTACTGTACACTCTCCAAGTTTTATTTCTAATATTCCCTCTGCAAGTAGCCAGCTTTTGCTGTTTTTTAAATACCAATTCAATCAATTTGTTTTCTGGATGTAGCAATGCTGCTGATTTCAGTTTCTTGATGTTGCCTGCTACATTTGAAATTGTCTGTCCTTATCTTAAGCTTATTGCTGGTGTCATGGTGTGCTTTTTATTGTAAGTTGCTTACTATCCTGCAAGATTTGCATTAAAAATGGTACCATTGAGGTAAGGCCACCTCATCAGCATCCTCTGCCATAAAAAGTTTGAGATAATTGAAAAATTTGAGCTTAGCTGCAATGCATCTCATTTCAGCTCAGCTCAAAATTGACTTCTTTACAGATTAGACTCTTCACTGACGCTTTTGATTTACTTGTTATCAACCACAATAAATTGATTGAAGCCATTAAATTCTTCTAGCTAAATGAAATAACACCTGCTCATTATGCTGATGTTGTTGAAGAGAGATCCATTGCCAAGCTGTGTGGATATCCGCTGTGCCAAAACAAGTTGACCAAGGTTTGCCTAACTGTTCTACTTTTTAGTTTAAGAAATTATCAAAATCAAATCCTCACTTTAAATTCCATCCTTGTTTGGAATGTTTCTGCAATTCCTCTACTTATTTTTCCAAAAATTTGAAGCTAAATTGATAGCTCAATCAAAGTATACATTAAAGAGGTGTAGTTGCATCCGTCCTAAACCTTTGAACATTGTCACACTTGAGTTTATCATCTTATAGACGGGCATAACACAGCATGTCTTTCTGCTGTCCTCTGTTCAAGGCACCCTTCCTGATGTCCTGGGTGCACTATATTTACTCACCCAAGAGGGAATCGAAGTATTTCATGTGGATGCGGGTAGAGCACACCATAGGAGGAAGCTTGTCACCGGGAGATATAGCCCTACTTCATAATGCCATGGCTCAGGGTGGTTCCCATCTCCCATCCAATGCTCATATCAATTTTAATGCTGAAACCTGATTTACTTGATAAGGAGAAAGTTCTTTTTTAATGACAATGAGATCTTTCACTTTTTTAATGGTTACAGTCCTCTCCTGATAGTTTTGCTTGGTTTGTTCCAGGTTTCTCGTCAAAAATTTCATATATCCATAGAAAAGAAGAGAATTTATGATATTACAGAAAGGAAGGTAGAGTTGATTTGATATCACTTGCAACATAACACATCCATTGTGCAAGCTAAAATGTGACAAAAATGCTCTCTCAGCAACCAAAGGAGCTAGATGAATCAATAATTGGGATAGGGGATGCATGGACATACATTTTTTTCTGATGACTGCATTATGGAGAAAATGTGAAGCAATAAATTGGGTCAATTTATCTCTTATTTTTATATTCAACATAATTGCAGTTACACATGAATTATATGAAAGTTTAATGTGATTTCTGATTCTTCTGTTAAACAAACTACCTGAATTGATCTTGTACGTTCAGAGTCTTCATTCTTCACCTTTTTATGTGCATTTAATGAATATAGCTTTAAAGATTGGCTGCTTCGTTATTTAATCCTCAGTTCAATTTTCATTATGATTTTTTCAGTGTTTTTGCACTAGCAACTGCTTCAAAGCAAGTAGATTTGTTCAGTCACAGATTCTGCCAGATCCTCTTTGGCTAAAAACGCAAAAGTAAGTAAAACCAAATGTTTTGCTTCCAATAAGTCTATTGCATTTTGGTAGCTACGCTCTTTTGGACAATAGTTGTTTCCAGTATGCCAAATAAGTTAAGCATTAAGGATGCTCCTTAATCTAAAATTATGCTTTTCCTTGTAGAATTGTGTTCAAATTTCTTGAAACCTTGCCGAAACAAGATATATCCAGTGATGATGGGTATTTAGAATTCAATTTTTAGCCTTCAGCTTTTTATTCTTAACTACTCTGTCATTTTTTGGAACTTGTCTTGGTGTAGATGATTATTACTAAGAGTAATATCAAAGATTTGAATACAGTAAAGCAGAATGTCTCTCTGACTGGCAAAAATTCACTGTTTTAGTTCAATGCAAGAAGCATATGAGACAAATGCTCAACTTGAAACAGACCATGAATCTACTGCCATCAAATTTTCAAGAGCAAAAATACATGACCCAATCGATGAGTTTTTGGAACAAGATTTGCCAGAAGAGGACCATATAAGTAAAGCTGTGAAAACTTTGGCTAGGAATGAAGCAAACTTCATTTCTGATCCAGCAGCAAAGGTCACAACAAGTAACAACATCAATATTGAAAGACTTTGCACTGTTTTGGATGAATGGCTGACATTTGATACATACAAGTTCTTTAAGTTACAATTTACTGCAGATCAAAAAGAAATGCTGAGGTTGGCTGGTAAGCAATTATTTTGATGCCAGTGGTTCACTTTAGATCCTGATCATTGTGATAATTTTTTTAAAACTTCATTTTGATAGATTAACTAAACATACAAATGCAAATCTCTCTGATAATTAATTTGTATTCAGCTGGCCTAATTACAGGTATTTCTAGTGAAAAAATAAATTAATAAGTAAATAACGAAATGAATAAAACCAGAGAAACGTGAATGATTTTATTAAGAAGAGCTAAAGGATGAAAGAAAACTGTTAGCAGGATAGAAGGCCTGGGTTAGTCTTGGGTTTTTTTGGAAATGAGATCAGAGGAAAAGCATCTGAACAAGTCATGACTAAACTTTTGTACTCATTCAACAGATGCTATAGAAAATAAAGGCACTGATGATGAGAATGCACATAGATCAGCAAAAGAATTCCTGCAAGAGAATGTTGAATGGAAGAAGGAAAGGAACCTGGGTAAAAAAGATGTAAGTGTTTGTTACATGTCAAAATGTTTCAATAAGAATTGGTGTAAGAGCAAAAGCAATATCACAGTCATATTTCATTTAAAATGCGTGCACTACAATCGAAGAAGACAACAGGAAATATCATTGTGAAGTCAAATTCCTAAAGAACCTGCAGTCCCTATGGTTTCTGCTAAGCTCAGACTCAAATGTAATCCGCAGTCCACTAATAAGAATCAACTGTGCTTAGGGAAAGCATGGAGACTTGCGTCTATTTTCATTTAAGCTTTGAATTAAGTACTTAGCATCAAATGCTTTCTTGATGCACAAGTGTCAACCAATTAAATTTGTCTTATTTTAATAGCACATACGATATTTTTTGACGTGATAAAATTGATCGTTACTCTAGCAGAGTAACTGGACCATTTTTAAGGTTATTAAACTATTTCTGCAGAACTCAAAGGCTTTGATATTACCACCTATTGACTCAAAATCTCAAGAGCAAATTAGAAGAAGAATTGTGTCACAGAAGCTCAAGCAAAGGTGTTTCAAAATAATCAATATTTGATTCTGCTCTCTGATACATACACAAATTTATTAAAGTGAAGTTTAAATCTTTTGGCAAAATTATTGGGAAAACGAGCAAGGTTTTAATTTAATGTCCTTGTATCAAATACATTTGTGTGATCTTTGAATAACCCAGAAGCATATAGAATAAAGAATTGCTTTGATTCATTTAATTGCAATTGTTATCCCAATTGGGAGGATAAATGTACCCACGTCTATGTCAAGTTTTTATATTTTCTTCCATTCTTCGTTCTTTGTGCTATTCTTGCAAGTTGGCATGAAATTTAAAGCATGAATTGATCGCAAATTATTTAAAATTTGGTTGTTTTGCAGCTTTTCAAAAGTGCTTCCAAAAATTGGCATCTCATTTGGTGATCTACATCTTAATATTTTTTCCTTGCTGAAGACTTTCAGGTGAGCTTTGAAATGTGATGATGAAACAATTTAGCGTATAATGACAAGTGATTGGTAAGTCAGTCAATTCAGTTTGTACTTAAATGGGATTACCATGCCCAAAGTTCTTAACATGTTTGAGAAGGACAACGGCAGACAAAACCCTCTTTGTGACAGCATCAACATGCTTTTTCCAAGTTAGATGCCTGTCAATTTGAATTCCCAAGTATTTGGTATCTTCGACGGTGAGAATTGGTGTATTGTGTATGTTAAGATCAAATTCGCCTGTCAAACGTCATTCTTTCTGACAGGTAGATATAATCATAGAATGTGTTTTGACGATATTTAGGGAAAGTTTGTTTCCCCTAAGCCAACCATTTAGATTATCCGAATTTTTATTTAGGGTCATATTCAGCTGTGCTATGCCCAAATAGGAGCTGGCCCAACCTTGTGTTAACCACAAGCAGCATGAGTGATTTTTGCTTTTGTTGGATCAAACACTTGCGAGGAAATTCTTTCTTTTTTTAGAGGGTTGTGTTGAGGAAAGGCTACGGTGGCCTATACAAAGCCTCAACAATGGAAGAAAGAAGAAAGCAAAAGGCTAAGAGGAGAGAGAGATCAGATCAAATTTATTGATCTTAGATTTGAAAGATGGTAAGTTGTAAGATTTAGGAAAGCACAAGGAGGGCAAGACGTTCCATAAGTTGCATGTTCTTGGAAAGAATAATGATTTGTGAGATAGAGTTGGTAAAGTAGGCAGTATATCTTGGAAATGGTGTGAATGAGTTGAGCTTCTGGTGGTCCTGACACGCCTCAGAGGAACAGGAATAATCTCCCTGATCTCCTGAGAACAATGCCCGTGAAAGTATCTATAAAAGATGAAAAGATCTCCAACTAAACGGCAATGGGAAAGAGGTTAAGATGTTAGAGAGATCTGGTGAAGTTAGAATTGTTAATGAGACGAATGGCTCTGGACTGGACTGTGTCAATTAGACAGAGAGTAGATTTCTGCGTAGGTTTTGTTTTTTGGTCAAGCCACGTCGTCCTGAGGACTTTCACAATTAGCCAACAGAAAACCTTGTCTTTTGTATACAGAGGTTGCTACTTTTCTCTTGGGCTCTTCAACCGTGTTAGGGATGACAGGTAGTAACTGGACTAAAAAAGCAGCAAATCTTTTGCATTGATCACTCAGTTTCACAATTTGATCCACATCAGGGGGTATGAATTTTATGGTATTACTTCAGCCATTTGCCGACGTTTCATACTCCAGCAAAAGGTCTTTAGTGGGTTAAACTTTATCTGATTTTCTGTGTCATTTTTTAATGTTGTTTCCATTTTAGGCTCACAAATCAGAACATTGCCTTGCAACCAAACCAATGGACAGTCATTGCAGCAACAATGTTGCAAGTGTGAGTGATTGTAGCTTGTGATGATTTACAGAATGTAGGCTATTCCTTTTTTTCTCAAAAATTAAGCGTGAAAGTAAATCCCAAAAACATCCCTGGAAGCATAGTCCAACTTGTACAATAGTGATACTTGGTAATCACACTTTTATTTTAATTCATGATTATATGTTAATTCAGAATGAGTCAGTACTGAGTTCTGCAAGCATGTAATCAGTTTTTCATATTTGAACAGAGATGCACATATAACTAGCCCCCAAAGGTATATCTAGGACCCTGAAGGTTAGACTGAGTCGTGTCCTGGTCTCTCCTCTCAACATGGCAATGCTTTGTAATTACTATGTCTGGAATTGAAAAGAGCAAGCAAGTTCCCCTTCCAATTGAAAGTTAAACACAGGATTTGCCTTAGACTACTGACCATTTAGTCTGTAATGAAGCCTCATAATGACTGAGCCATTATGACACCTAAAGATAAAGTTTCCTATGAATACCACAATTAAGTTTCAAAACAGTCTTGCTTTGTTTCTATGTTCAACAGCCTGAGTGAGAAGTTCAAATAGTTCTGACTTCATTTTCATCTAAGACTTTGATAAATCTCTCAAAATTTATTAACAAAAGCAGCAGGGACTCTATGAAAAGTAGCTTTAAGATGTATGATTATTTAATCAAATTTCCTAGGTTATCAGGACAGGACAAATCACTTGAGAAAGCAATGCAGAGCAGGGAAGACGATTTAATAGAAATCCTTAAAATTTCTGGAACCAGCCAAAATGAGTTTGCTTGTCTTGTTGACATTTGGACTAAATACATCCCAGCAACAGGAATTGTTAAAGACCATGGTGAGGCTAATGACTGTGAGTATGATAATGACGCTCTTGATTGATAAGTCAAAATAATTTCATACTACTCCAACTTAAATTTGTGATGGGTTCTAAAGGCAACATACCAAAAAGGATATTAGATAGCATCTTATATGTTGTCAAATTTATTCTTTACAATAATAACAATTTCAATGATGAACCTATCTCAAAGGATTGTGGCTGTTATGCAAAATATTTACACCAAACTTTCACACACCAATGACATACAAAAGTTCTATGATTCATGCTACGTCTATTGCTATAAAATGCATTTATCAAAGACTCAGCTTTGTATATTAGATATTTTTTATAGTATTCAAGGTCTGAATATATTATTGGTATCTTTTCCTCAGGATCGTGTTTTCATCTCATCTTCTTCCCTCTCAATGAATGTGAAAACTCCCTCCAGAGAATCTACGACACTTATTGATTGCTCCCTCAGTGCATTCGAATCATTTGATTCGCCTCTCCTTACAAGAAGTGCATTTAGGCCAGCTTTTTTAGCAGCTACATAATCAAGCTCTAAGTTGTCTCCAATATGCAGCGCTTCACTGGGTGTTTCAACACCAGATACATGCAAGGCGCTCAGGAACACTTCGGGTGCTGGTTTCGCCATTCCAAGTAGCCTTGAACACAACACTAAATCAAAATACTCTCGTATTTTCAATTGTTCTAATAATAGCTCTAAGCGCTCATCAAAATTTGATATCACACCGAGTTTGATGTCACCATACTTCTTTAGTCTAGACAAAACCAAATTTACTTCGGGGAACAACTCATACTTATCTTTGCTACAATAGTCTGTGTACAATTGGTTTGAAATGCTTTTTAATACACTAATATCGCGAAGGCCTAAACTAAAAAACACTCTGTGAACTACCTCATGCCACCAGTTTTCCGATGATACACCTTTATCGTAACCAAAGTTTGGCATTAACCGAGAAACTTCTTTGTAGGCCCTGATGAATTCTATTTCTGTTCTGTCTTTGTCGACCAATTTCTTTGTGGCTCCGTAATATTTATTTGCAACGGCAGCGTAGTGGTCGCCAACAGATCCACGGATGCGTAAAAGAGTATTTGTGGCATCGAATGTAATTAGTTTGAGTTTCATTGTGGTTAACTGAACGAACTTTTCAAGTGAGAGTCAAATGCTCATTCAATCAGCTAAGGCCGCCATGTTTAAAAAACCTCCTTTTAGCGAACAATTTCTCTCTCCCCATCCATTCAGATATTTCATCATTTGCAAACTTCATCTGATTTGGTGCTTGAAAGCAATACTCCCGGGGTATTTATCTTGATTGATTTGTAATTTAGCTGCATATCTTATAACCGCAAGTCTTGATCTTGTCGGCAAAAAGCTCGCAAATCGCCTTAGTAGTTGTCTGGAGTCGTTCAGCAAAATCACTATCTCGTACAGCAAATCGTCGAGATCTTTCCTAGAGAAAAGTGAGCAGACTTGTTAGCAACTAGCAACTGGACAACATTGCAACCTTTTCGTAATTTCATTTACTCTAGGTGTTTTTTAATGTACCAAAAGCAAATCTCGTGGAAGGCTTCCACTCAGTTTGTTCGTAACAATGTCCGAGGTGTTCCTCTAAAAATAGTCCCGGTAAAAAAGTCAAGATAGAATTTCGTATAAAACTTGGGACTCGTGATTTTTAATGTCTAATGATTGCACCGGCATCACTTTGCAATGCTTCACTTCACAATTTCCACTAGCAAGAGAGGAACATTGTAATGACAACTACCATTTAGTCCACCCGAAGGACAGTCAATTATGCACTCTAACAAGTTAACGATTTGTCAATCATGTGTACCACGTTTTGTGGTAAAAATGTGTTTTGATTTTCATGCGAAGATGCGTTTCCCTGGTCCCTTTTTTGGTGCACCCTGTAGTTTAAGTTTGGCTGAAAGACCCCCCGTGGTACGAAACATTGCCTCTGAGTTCATGCAAGCATGACTTCAGTTTCCCTAAGTTATGCTTCATTTTCTCAAAGGGGCTGAAGTCTCTCTTATCAGCTTCATGATTTCAACATACGGTAGATCAAGGCTCAATATTGTTATGTTGACAATTTTCTGCTGTACTGCATTTGGGAATAAGGCTGCGTCTACACCGTACCGGATCACTTGATCCGATGCAAAAATGTATTTCGTGGTCGTATTTCAGCTTTTCTTCCACGCTCCATACGCCGATGAGTGTCTGACGAAAAGGTCTTCAATATGTCGAAACTATCTTCCGCTTTCTTGTGCAATGTTGAAGATTTTCATGCAGTGCCTGGTTGCAATAATGTATACTTACTTTTCAGATGACAAACTAGTAAATGACTCGATGATGAAGTAATAATCATCCTCTGACTTTTTCTTCTTGAAATACTCTTTCAAGTCATCCATGAATTCAAATATTCCCCCTTTTCCTTGCTCTCTGTTGTCCACTTTTCCCGTTGTTCTATTTTTCCTTGAATTTACCAAAGTCTTGCTTTTTTCTAGTTGACTCGATAAAATGTTTGCATCTGATGACCCATTTTCATCTTCGTTTGAGACTTCCTTTTTTTTCTCAAATGTCGTAGGACATAGTTTTGCTTCACTCCGCATGAGAGTGTGTCTAATGTTTCGGTATCCGCGCTCCATGGTTTAGCAGGTCTCTAGAATTGTGTCTTTCTCTCTTAAATGGATATAATCAGCTTATTTCCTTCCAACTAGAGAATCGATCGTTCAGCCTAATCTAGATCTGTTTTTTATATCCGAAAGGCTTTGGTGGATCTATGATCATATAAAAACGCCTTCATCTTGCTTGCTATTTGACGCGTAAATTTTAGCTGAATCGTCTTTGTGTAAGATCTATCTCCACTAATTGTTCGAATTCGAATTTGCTTTGGGATTTGAATCAATGGAATTCGTTTTTGTCAATCAGGTATTGATTAAAGATTAGTTGAATTGATTGTTTATACTGATCAACTGATTTCAACGCATCATATTTTGGCTGATTGATTCATAAATGAATTGATCGTCTAAACTCTTGATTGCGTGGATTGGTTGACTTGCTGTTTACTTGATTGATTGATTGATTGATTGATTGATTGATTGATTGAATGATTCGTTGATCCTTGTGAATACAAATTCATCTCATTACTGTAGCACTGGATCAATTTATCATTAAATTCCTGCATTCACTTGCTCAATTAGTACATCAGCTAGCATTGACTCATTCATTCATTCATTCATTCATTTATTCATTTATTCATTCAATCTTCCCCTTATTTAAAGAAATCCATTTGAAAAGAGGCTAACGCAATAATTATTTCCATTGATTACTGTATATATTTTATCATTTTCATTCATTTTTTCCATTCTTCATGAATATATCTTGAAATGTAACCATTTGGTGCAATTTGCTGTTCCGTTATTGCTGCGGCGGAGGCATTGGTGGTTGCTTTGTTGTCAGTTGCTGCGGAGGAGTTGTTGGAATTTCCCCGTGCTTGATGACGTAATCGATCCAGTTCCTAAACTCGCTCACTCTTGCGTAAACCGAGTATCGATCGTTTCCTGAACACCTAGATGAGAAATACAGTTGATGTTAGTTGCTGAAATACGTTGCAGTGTATCATTAAAGTCGTAACATAAAGATAAGCTGCGTTTATGCATGCTCTATTCCAAGCACAGCAGAACCCATAGAAGGGGTGCTGAGTATTTTTCCCAAGGAAGTTGGGTTTTTATGGGGTGGTCGCCCTATGCCTTTCCCTCACTGGTGGTAAATATTTCATTGTGAGCTGGGTAGGATTGCAATGCACAATCCCTTCGTTTCTAGTCCGCACGCCTAACCTCGACACTACCACGTCGAATATTGACCAAACAGAAAACCAATGGTTATCATGTCTATATTGATACGAGAGCCTGTATTGATACGAGTGGTAGGACTCATATCACAGGGGTTGTGAATTCGAATCCTCCACGTTCGCAATAAAAACCCCATTGACGAGGAAGGCAACTGGAAATGAACAGCCCACTTTCCTTTAAGAAACTCTCAGAGGTCTGTCTCTGGCTTCTGCTAAGCTCGAACTCGAAACTTGTCACAATAAAAACCCCACTAGGAAGGCAACTGAAGAAAACCCCATGAAGTACACTTTTTTAGAAAAACTCAGAGTCCAGTCTCTGGTTTTTCCTAAGCTCCAAATCCAGTAGACGACGCAGTTTATATCGAAACATGAATGAGTGCGTAGATGCTGCACGTCCCTATTTCATTCATTTGGTAATAAAAGTCACCGTAATTGTAGCTAGACTGGATGCCCCAAGGTGAGAAGTTCGAATCCCTAACTCAAGCATTTTTTCAGAGGGAAGGAGCAAATTAAGTGCGACAGCCAAATCTATCATTACCAACAAATTGCACCCTAGGAATCTTAGATTGAGCGAATGTTGGAAGGCCATAGACGAACTAGCAACTTATGAGTCGAATACCATGGTCTTTAAGTCCTTAAATTAACTGGGTCTGCAACACCAGTGTGAATTGTTTGCGCGAAATTCGAACTTTTCACCAAGGTCATGTTATTACATTCCATACGTTGCGTTGCAGCCGTATCAAAATTCCTTACCTGATTGATCCCCAACTTGTCACACCTTGCAGTACCCACTTTCCGTTTGGTTCTTGACACACAAATGGTCCGCCGCTGTCACCTCTGCATGTTGTTAGATCCTTGTTTGGTGCCATTGTGTTGTCACCATAGCCCGCACACAGCATTTTATCGGAGATGCTCAGGCCTTGGTTCTCTTGCGATGTCCGCAAGCGATTGATACATTCTAGTTTTGATACCACTGGCAATGATCCTTGCTGCAAGATGTCGCTCGGATTGCTTGGGTAGATTGTCATTCCCCAGCCTGATAAGCAATTTCATAATGATAATGATAACAATAATACCATATACAGGTTGAGCTTGTTCAGCAAATGCTGTCATCAATCAAGGACCTGTCTAAATTATTCTAAATTATACATATTGCACGCTGCTAAGAGGAAAAAGATAAATAGAGAGAAAAATAAAATGGACAAAAAAGTTTGGTTAAAGTGAAAGTCAAAAGTCGAAGTCAAAATCTCTGCAAAGGGTTTTAAATCTTAAAATGGACGTTTTCGATTTCATTTCATTCCAAAAATTTATTTGATTTTAGTCAAAAGTGAGACGAATTTTGAAAGTATGGTGAGAATCATGAGCAAACATAGCTCCAACTCGTCTTTAAAATTTGCTGGAAACATCGCTCTGGAATTCTTATACTCAAAGGCTTGGTATAAGACTGCTTCGTAACACCTTAGTGCACTTTTCAGACTATGGCTTGCACTGGATCGAAATGCTCAGACGGTTCTGTATTGGACACTAACCCAAATTTCCTATCTTCCTCCCTCCCAGCACAAGCACCTATTGTTCTCAACATCTTTAGAATATATTGTGCACACATATAGTTATATATCTCTTTTTTTCCCTGTTTGTTATCAATTCAATTGACACGTTCAACGACTTTTAAATATCTCGTTAGATTTTAAGCGAGAAGACGACGAACGGACACATAAAACGTGACGGTTTTTCTTCTGCCTATCCCTTCTAATCAATACGTTGGCGATGCAAGAATTGTTCAACCGAAGTTTTATTAGTAAAACATAGCCATACATTTTACTAACGTTCCATAAAAAACCTATACGATCTACCTTGCAAGGGAGGTCTCCTCCATCACATTTTCATTGTCTGTTTATAAAAATCTTCGTTCATTTTTGGTATATATGAAATATTCTCCTCTGGTCATTTTATATTTATAAATTAATAAGTATCAATCGAGGGAGGGTCTTTGGAGACCAGCTTGTGCCGAAGAGCACCCTCCTTTAAAAGAATTAGATATACAATAAATATGAAGTCAATGAATCAATAAATCAATGAATGAATAAGGAGCTAACGACGAGTAATGAATTTCCTTGTTCACCTGAGATGTAGCACTTTCTGCCAACGATGACATTCTGACCCTGGTCTGGCAAACATACTGGTGATATGGACATGGTAGATATGACGGGTCGTTGCAATTTTAACAAGGCAACGTCACTGTTGTATTTATGCACCTTGTCATAGTCGGGATGGAGTACGATATTTTGCAGGTATCTTCTCTCCTCTGTTGCTTCAGTCGTGGACCTGCAGAATTTCGAATCAAAATCGATCGAAAGCTTCCATTTAGTGATTATATATATATATATATATATTAGAGCTATGTTTGCTCATGATTCTCACCATAGTTTCAAAATTCGTCTCACTTTTGACTAAAATCAAATAAATTTTTGAAAAGACAGGGTTGGTAAGTAGCCAGGTGATGAAGCCACGTGCCTTCTTTACTCAAGGCTCTCGGCTCAAGGCATGTTCGTTCACGTTTCTTGGTGCCATTCATCTCTCCAACCGGTAGTAACTGGGTTCCTGGCATAAAGCCGGGGTTAAATGCCACCAGGAAAGACTATGACCCCCTTCCTCATAATTTCGTGGTTATGGGTGGTGCCTCCGGTACCTCAAATTGCTCCCCGATATTCAAGTTGTTTCAAGAGATAGTGATATATGATTATACCGATAGCAATCATTTTTCTATTGATTGATTCTTCAGTAAATTGTAAAGCATACCTGTCATAATCACCAAGAATCACTTCGTAATCGCCAATCGAATCTCCATTATTGATGCCTTCTACACAGTGTGCTGCTGTGACGATCCATTCTGGATTGATCAAGGATCCTCCGCAGGTGAATATATTTCGCCGATACAAAGCGACTTGCCACGGCCATGCGCCACGTGTAGCAGAACTGCCGCCGACTATTCTTGACTGAGCGACTTGGGATACTCCACACGAACCTAAAACATTAAACAATCCCTGTCCTCCGTCAATTCGCTTCTAGTCAAGGCAAATACTAGTATTGACTCATAACGGATTCAGTATTATTACTTATTAGCAATGCCATATTTTATGGATAATTGATGAAGGATTCTAGTAATGAGTAAAGATAATTGATAAAAAGTAAAGGCAGTTGGTAATGAATAAAAGGAAACTTCGAATTAGGTTGCCAGACAGAAGATATTTGCTGTCTTTAAAGGGAAATCCTTAAATCAACTGAGATAACGTCGTAGCCTTGTTTTTGTTTCTGATTCTTTTGACAAAAGTACGCAACTTTATTCTTCCAGTAGAAATGTAGATCGCCGTGGGTATTTTACGCCTAGAAGCATTGCGCACAAAATCCATCTTCATCTTTTATATTCGAAATGAATATTGACTGTAGTCATAGGATTGAAGCATGCATCAATATTGTTATTACTATTATCATTATTTGATGTGTATGTTGCTAATTTTATATTATCAAATACAATCCCTTGCAGAGTTATATCCAATAACAAATTCATATCCGTTAATACGTTATATTTACTTTCATAAACATTAATACGTTATATATACTTTCATATACGTTAATAGGATATTGCCACGATCTGAAGTTTTTCAAATCATTATCATCATGGTTGTCATTGTCTCATATTCATTATCATTATTATGGCTATCAATATCACCATTATAAGACTATTATAAATGTTATTGATATCACTGCTATTACTACTATTATTGCTATTATCACTATCCTTGATAGTGTTTTTATATTCATTGTCGCTATCACTTTTCAAAGTGTTAACTTTGACTTTTGACATTGTTATTCCATAATTTCCCCGTTTACTATTTTTCTCTTCACTTGCTTCCATCCAAAGGCCTAATTCTAAGCTGCTTGTTAAGTGACATTGTAAGCCACCTTTTTCCAACCGTACATTAATAAAAATTTGCCATAAAATGATGTTTCAAAGTATTATTATTATTATTGAAGAACTGTAAATTCTCTCTGGTCTTCTGCCCAAAGTAAACTACCAAAAGATATATTTAACTTCACTGTCAGGTACCTTGATAATATACTTTCTCCGGTTCTTTTTTTGTCTATTTTCGTTATTTACTTGTTCATTTTTTTTCATTAGAAATACCTGTAATTCGGCCAGCCGAATACAAATTACCTATTATCAGAGAGATTTTTATTTGTATGTTCAATTTTATATATCAAAATCAAGTTTTAAAAAAATTACCAGGGGGAATTGGAGGGATGATGGGTGTCTTGCTTGCAATCGGTGGTGTTGTAGCTGTCGGTGGAAGAGTGGAGAGAATGGCTGCAAGGAAGAAAAAGCTCTCTTAATGATAATTCCTCATGAAGACCTTTTGATCGGTTGGGGGATAGCTAAATGTCTTGTCAGCCGAAAAATGAGGGAGTTTATCCCGCTTTCATTCTCGCTTGATCGGGAAGTTCTTTTTGCTGACATGGAATTTCACATCTACAATCAGCTTGCAGATCGTCACACAGGTTAGATTGCTAACGTGGGCTGCTCCCACGCTGGTTTGATCCAAAACCCGTGAAATCGCCAGGCGAACGGTCTTTGGACTGAGCTATGAACCCATTTCTTTACAACAATAAAAAGAAGACAATGCCAATCTCTTGGGCATGTGATAAGGAAGGGACAACGGGAAAACGTGGCTACTTCGGCAAAAATTCAAGGTGGGAAGTCACGTGGAAGACAACGGGCTAAACTTCTCGACCATTTCAAAGACGAGAGTACAACGCAATTACAACGCAAGAAATCTTCGTCAAAAGTTATGCAAGAACTTTCATGGCTGCCAATATGGTTTGATATGTATGGCACAAGAAGAAGACGACGAACCCGTTGTTTCATGCGTTTGCTCATAAAGGTGTAGAGTGTCCTGGAGCATCTTGCCACTGGGTTTCCATCCTTAGCCACGGAACTATGCGGAAAGCAGGTCGCTCTCTTGCCTCGCCGCGCTTAAGAGATAGTTTTACCCCAGCTGTTCATTGCCTGCCGAATTGACAGACACAGGGTGCCCAGAAACGGGATCAAATGTGGCAATAACCCAGAGCCTTCTACAAAGTAAGCACGGACTCTGATAATTTCCCCTACTTCGCTCAAAGTAGGTAGCTCCAATCAACAAATCTTAGGGCAAAACATATATGGTATTTGCAACCAATACACCTCTAAAGGCTCTGCAGATTTGAACGTAAACCATATACATTAATCACCTGGAATTTTGCATTCGTATTTGATTTCCAAATATTTAGAAATTCCTGGACATGGATCTCCAAAGTAAGCACTGCTTGCAACAGCAATCGCTGAACTCTTCCCCTGTGCATAATGCTTTGCGTATTGAGTAGCGTCAGTAGAACAGTTAGTGTTGCTTACATCTCCATTTAGGCAATGATTCGCAGACTTACGTCCATAAAATGCGCTGATGATATTGATAACCTCTCCTTGAGGACATCCATAGAATGCAGAGTATCTTTCGCAAAGTCGTTCTTGAAAAATTCGAAATTGAGAAATTCACATTAGTACCTAATTAAACATGCACTGCTACGAGATAGCTAGCCAGACGATGAAGCATTCGAAGTTCTTAAAAAGCATGCGATGTTCTTAAAAAGCTTCTAGGCTTAGTAGCTAAAGCAACAGAGATGGGTGCCGCCCTATTCAGTTAGATTTTGATTGAAGTAATTCACCGTTTGTAATGCTAATGCAAACTAGCTGAACAGAATTAGTTCAAAATTTCTGCAATTTTTGTACTTTTGATTTCCCATATGCAATTCATCATCAATTAACTAATTAACTAATGGAAGCTGCTAATTACAACTAACCTTAATTGCATTTTTTCGGAAGAAGTATAACACGACTAAGAACATTCAATACAATGAATAGGAAACACAGACCAAGAGATACATTGTATGGAGTGTTACCAGAAAATTTTACATGTCAATGTGGAGTGACTCTTTAT
Organism: Pseudorhiza aurosa; assembly: GCA_964026355.1. NCBI lineage: Eukaryota > Metazoa > Cnidaria > Scyphozoa > Rhizostomeae > Lychnorhizidae > Pseudorhiza > Pseudorhiza aurosa. The sequence continues at coordinate 3,047,134 of OZ032124.1, forward strand.
CTAGTAATACCACTGATGTTCTATACTTTTTATGACACTGTCCTGTTCATATAAGTGAGTCGAATAGTACGAATGAGGACTCTAAATCTGCATCTTGCATAATCTGGCATGGGAGATGCCCTTTTGCCAGCATGGTAGCCCTCCTGTCACCAAACTTTGCGACTTCTTCGGGCTTGAAACCGCCGCTAGGAATGTATTTCGCATTATTTTTGCCATGTGGTTAACTGGCAGTACTGCCAGTATTTTGTTTAATAAGAAAATGTACTTACTGATGTTAAAAGGGCTCTTTGTTGTCACTTGCTTTGTAGTAGGGACTGGTTTGGGCATCGTTGTCAAAGGAGCTACAATATAAGCAGCATAAACGCATCATGTTGACATTGTTTCCTAGAATATGAGTTTTCATGCCTTCTTTCTCGCTGCATTGTACGTAATTCCTAATCTCGATGGGAACCGTTTCCCTTTCCATCCGTTACTCAATTCTTGCCTTTCGAATTTCTTATCAGAAATGTTTCGAACTATGATGGCCCTCAAAAATGGAATGGGCGTGATTTTGTCAGGTTTCTCAGTTTTGTCCTTCAACCATTACTGTCCATGCTCGGACATACTCATCCTCCCTTTTCTGCAAGGTTTTTGGATTTTCACATTCGTTGTTATTCTCTTTTGGTACTAATTCCCAATTCCCATAGAATTAGACGCGGGGATAATTTAGTGGTAGGGTTGTAATACCAGATATCCCACCTGCAGTGACCTCAGCCCTAATTTGAGCTTGATCTTCGCATGGAGTAAGGAGGATATTCGCCATACCTTTGTAGAACCAGGATGCTTACGTCTGGTCACATCGGACAGGAGAAGCCATAAGGCTACTCGACAAGAACGACTTCTTGCTTTGAATACTAGAAAGACTGGTCAGATTTTAAGGTATTTCGCCAGACTCTGACTGAGCGATGTATACCATACTCGATTTAAACCTTAGGAGAAGCCAGAAACAGGCCTCCGAGTTGTTGGTTTTGTTGTTTCTTTTGTTTTGGTTTTTACGTTTGGTTTTGTGAAATGATTTCCAGTTGCCTTCCGCGCCGATAATGTTTTTAAGGTCGTCCGTCCCGCATCCCAATCCACCATCTCTGTGACATCAGTGCTCAAGCTTAAGCCTTTCACTGCATCGCCACATTTTGACATAGAAGCTGCTAAACATGAAGCTGTCAGAATGCAGCAACGACGTTGTACAATTTTATTGACAGATAATGGCCTAAAACTGTCACTTTGAGACATTATAAAATGATCGGAGCTCTTCGTATCTTCAACTTAGAGTGCAAGGAAATTGATTTTGATTTTGACTTTTTATTTTCATGAATAATATTATATTGCTTTTACTTTACTTGTCAAGACATCTTTTTTAAGTTCCTAGGAAGCAGGTCCGCCATTGATAACAATAGTATTCTACTACTGAAGAAGCAAACTTGATGAAGTATGATTATAATGATAATAGTTATCATTTTCATCTTCAACAAAATTTAGCTTTTCAAAGAAATCTATCGAATGTTTTACGAATTTCACCTGGATTTTTGCATTCGTATTTGATTTCCAAATATTTAGAAATTCCTGGACATGGATCTCCAAAGTAAGCACTGCTTGCAACAGCAATCGCTGAACTCTTCCCCTGTGCATAATGCTTTGCGTATTGAGTAGCGTCAGTAGAACAGTTAGTGTTGCTTACATCTCCATTGAGGCAATGATTCGCAGACTTACGTCCATAAAATGCGCTGATGATATTGATAACCTCTCCTTGAGGACATCCATAGAATGCAGAGTATCTTTCGCAAAGTCGTTCTTGAAAAATTCGAAATTGAAAAACTCGAAATTGAAAAATTTGAAGTTGAAAATTTTTCAAAATTGAGAAATTTACATTAGTACCTAATTAAACATGCACTGCCTCGAGATAGCTAGCCAAACGATGAAGCATTTGAAGTTCTTAAAAAGCATGCGATGTTCTTAAAAAGCATGCGATGTTCTTAAAAAGCATGCGATGTTCTTAAAAAGCTTCTAGGCTTAATAGCTATAGCAACAGAGATGGGTGCCGCCCTATTCATGGAAGTTGTGAAAAGAGGACTGTGAACTCTTTCGACCTTAATGCTGAAAGAATCCAATCTTAAGGTCGAGGAATATTATTTATTTATGTACACTGGAACAACTGGTGCATGGAAGGTCTTATTTTTCTGTTTTCTAACGTTCCATGATCGGAAGCGACCAACGGAGGCCTACTGCTACTACTACTACTACTACTACTATTACTACTACTACTACTACTACTATTACTACTACTATTACTACTACTACTACTACTACTATTACTACTACTACTACTATTACTATTACTACTACTATTACCTATACTATTACTATTACTACTACTACTACTATTACTATTACTACTACTACTACTACTACTACTATTACTACTACTTCTATTACTATTACTACTACTACTACTATTACTATTACTACTACTACTACTATTACTACTACTACTACTACTACTATTACTACTACTATTACTACTACTACTACTACTACTATTACTACTACTACTACTATTACTACTACTACTACTACTACTATTACTACTACTATTACTACTACTACTACTACTACTATTACTACTACTACTACTATTACTATTACTACTACTATTACCTATACTATTACTATTACTACTACTACTACTATTACTATTACTACTACTACTACTACTACTACTATTACTACTACTTCTATTACTATTACTACTACTACTACTACTACTATTACTACTACTACTACTATTACTACTTCTACTACTACTACTATTACTACTACTACTAATATTACTACTACTACTACTATTACCTATACTATTACTATTACTACTACTACTACTATTACTATTACTACTACTACTACTACTACTACTATTACTACTAGTACTATTACTACTACTATTACTATTACCATTACTATTGCTACTACTACTATTACTATTATTATTACTACTACTACTACTACTACTGACGTTTCATACTCTGATCGTTGGAAGAAGAAACCTTCCGTGTGGTCCGACTACATTTCTTCATTTCTGTGCGATATTAATATCATTAAAGTCTCTAAGTATGGAGATTCAGATTTTTGTTAAGGTCACTAGTTTGATATACGTACTGATTCGAGTTCCATCAGGTGGAGGCAAATCTGCAGCAAAAATAGCATTTGAAATTATAACTTGGAATTTGACAACATTTTAAGCTAACGACTAGAAATGAAGACGAAAGAAATCTCTCGCCTTAAAACTTGCCCAATGCATTGTTCATGCAAGTGCCCCAGTAAATTGTCCCATAAACCTGCTCCCATATACAGCCCCTTAAAGTGATCACATACAGGTCTTCCAATACACCGTGCCACCTAACCGCTCAAGAAATATTCACCATGCAGTCTCTGCGTCCGTGGCCCAGTGGTAGAATGCTGGCTTGGTACGCGGTAGGTCGGGGTTCGATACCCGGTCGAGTCATACCAAAGACTTAAAAAATTGCACCTGCTATTCCCCTGCTTAGCATTCAGCACTTTGGGAAAGGGCATGGGAGTGAAACACACAGTTTAGCATTCAGCACTGCCTTCTTCTTGTGTTCCTGAATCCTGCAACTTTCCCTCTTTCATTTCTGAGATCAATAAACTTGATCGTACCCCATCTCCTCTTTCCTTTTATCCTTCTTATTTCTTCAATTTTGGGGGCTTAGAATAGGCCACCATGGCCTTTCCCTAACACAGCTCACTTAAAAGGAATGCAATCTCACCAAATGATTCAAAATCTGCCTTCAATATCACTTACCTTTGCATACGTATTCAACGGTTAGCATCTCTGCAGTGACGCAAGGATTTCCAAACACCTTGTTTGTAGCTTTCAATCGGCAGGTATTCTTCTTCAATCCACATTTGTTCCGTACTTTCCCGATAACATCGTCACCGGAACAGCGAGTCCGCAATCCGCAACTGGACATGATGGAAGGCCACCCGTAATTGGCTTTCGTAAAGTGAATGTATTGCTCTGATCCACACCTGATTTCCTTGGTAGAGCCTTTGCATATCTCCACTTGGTGGACGAATAGGTGCATATACCGTTATATTGAAGGTTAATTCGTAAGTATCGAATGGATAATGGTAACCTACATGCATGGCTTAGTCAGAAGTGTAGGGCTAGAGAAAAATCAGGGGGCTCTCCGAATGGGGTGAAGTTGCTGTGGACCAAATCTAATCATAGAAAGTCAAAGAAAACCAAAGAGAAATCATCACCTCAACATGTGGATAATAGATCATTCGGAAAATAACGATATAAGGCTATCGAATGAACAAGAAGAGTGCGAAGGACTCCTTCAGAAAATCGAAAAACTAGGGCGACTGAGCCCCCCAAAGTTTTGTAAGAAATAACTAGGGCGTTGACCCCCCTGTTCCTCCCTTGACCCCGGCTGAACAGCCCTGCATTTCGTGTCTCTACTTTTCAATCGCATTACTGCGAAAATTGAATCACTAAAGTAGATTGATTTACATTTATCATTGATCGTATTTCTATGAAAAAGTTGAATCACGTGCATGAAATGATCTTCGTCAGACGTACGAGCAGTGACATTTCGAGGCTGGTCACTTCCTTTCCACGCCGACCTTTTCCCTAGCTCTACACCCTCTACCTATTTACTGCTAGGTGGATGGATGGATGGATGGAGAACCCAGGACATGACGTATAGCAGACGTGCGCCAGCCACTATTATAACTACCCCTGTATTACTTTATAGTCAGTGCAACTCGAATGCATTAATCCAGCAACGAAGTATCAATTTGTAAGTAGTACTCAAAACACACTATATGACCCTACAACTTTTATCCTGACGTGAGAAACCTGCTATCAGCTTTTCAATCGCCTTCAAGACAGCTCTCATTCAGTTTTTGTGATATTTATGTAACTTGCCGTATCTCTTGGGCAGCTTTCCTGTCGATGCATTATCGTGTACTGTTTTTTCAAAAACTGTTCTTTGTAGACACATCTATTTTAGTGATTTAATCTTCATTCGTAGTAATGAGGAATGTTCCAATTAGAACAGTAAGCTAAATATGTAGACACTGTAATAAACTGATGATAAGTGAAGTTTTCATTCAAACCCTCTATCGGGTTGACAATAATTACAATAGATAAGTCTAAAATAATTTATGTGAAAATAAGCATTGTAGTATGTATGTGAGAATGATTAAATCTATATTAAGGGACAGGTCTAATAAGGAAGAAGGTCTAGCTTGCTTAAAGTTTTGTTTTTGAAGTGACAATAGTTTTTTTCATGCCTCATTTTGATATATATATATATATATTTATATATATATATATATATATATATATATATATATATATATATATATATATGTATATATCACATAGAGGGTGCTGTCTTCACCACCATATGGTGCTCTATGTACAAAGTACAGAGCATTGATAGCACAAATGCAGAATAGGAAAAGACCGATTCTCTGTCATCTGGAGTTATAGTCTGTCCGACGAGTGCCTTCGTACGAAACTCAGAGTAACAGAGAATCGGTCTTTTCCTTTTCTGCATTTCTGCTATATATGTATATATATATATATATATATATATATATATATATCTATATATATACATATTGAAAATTTGTGTGTGGCCATGCCTCAGATAAAATGTGAATGCAATATAGGCTACTTTTTAAGGCAAATTTATTGATAGATTATTTCAGACGTTTCGCCTTGTGAGGGCTTCATCAGTGATAATGCAAACCACGAGATTGACGTCAGTCTATGGACAATAGGCGTCCCATACAGCCGTTCATGATGTTATTCTCATGCTTTCTGATCTCCAAAGCTTCCACGATTTTGCGTGTGTTGAAGGCTTGGATGTGATTGTGCACACATCCAAGCCTTCAATATGCCAAAAATTATTTATATATATATATATATATATATATATGCCAAAAAACCTGACATCGTTATTAAAAGCAAGCAGGAAAAGGCATGTGTGCTGATCCGATCGGAATATATCAGTTAAGGTAACAGAACAACTTTCCAAATATAAAAGTGTGAAAATTAAGATGACGGCAACTTATGTGTGAAGACAATGACAATGCCTGCTGTCACCGGATCACTAGGAGTAATCACGAAAGACATCGAAAGTCGCATGGACCAGATACCAAGGAGTATCAATATTATAGACCCTCAAAAGGTCACTCTCTTATGAGCAAGCCATGTCCTCTGAAAAGCAATGCTCATCGAATGAAGAAGATGACTAACCCTTAGAGCCCAAGGGACTGGATGGATTGATCCCGGCGCTATTGGTGAACGCAACAGAATAATCAAGAAAAATCAAAGGTAATAATCATAAATGCCCCCTAGTAGTTTGGACTTGGTTTCAAATTGCTTGATGCATTAATTTCTTCACTGTCCATTCATCGTTAGCATTCAGCACATTTTGTGGTATTTTGTTTACTTTGAATGGTCTTACTTCAAAAATTGTTGTTTGCCTTCTTCATAACATTCGACGTCATATTTTGGTAGGCTGTGAATCTGTCCCCATCTAGCAGAGACGTGGATCTTTCTCTTGCTTTTGTTTCTTTAGTGAGTTATGTCAAGGAAAGGGCATGGTGACCTGTGCAAAGCCCCAACAAAGGAAGAAAGAGGAAAGTGAAAGGCTAAGAGGAGAGCGAGATCAGATCAAGTTATTTGGTTTTAGATCCGAAAGATGGCAAATTGTAGGATTCAGGAAAGCAAGAAGAAGGCCAGACGATCCATAAATTGCATATTCCAAGGATGAATGAAGATCTGTGGGATAGAGTTCGTGGATTAGGCAGTGAAACTTGGAAAGGATGTGAATGAGTTGAGCTTCTGATGGCTCTGACATGCCTCAGAGAAACAGGAATGATATCCCTGATCTCCTAGAAGCAATGCCCGCGATAGAGTATATGTAAAAGATGGAGAGATCTTTATCTAAACGAAATTGGGAAAAGGTTGGAGAGATTTGTCGAGTGCAGGATTGTTGATGAGGCGAATGGCTTTTCATGTGATGTCATGTTAAGAGCTTTCCATTCATTGTTTCTAAGGTAGATTTAAATAGTGCTTATCGAGCAGTGCCCTTGTTTTTCGTTTTGATGCAACCACATCTCGTTATTCCTACCCCTAGAATTAGAGAGAGCTAGCGGTGCCCCTCACCTTAAGTGAAAATCATTCATAATTTTATATTGATTAGATGTGCACTGCCAATGAGCTTGGTAATCTCATGAAAACTTAGCTTGTACTGTCCCTGTTATATTCATTGTAAATCTACACAGTTTTGTGAGAAGCAGCGTCTCCCTCATTCCCTCGCGAATGCAAACTGAGTTGATTGATCGTTTGGAGAAAATTCAACACACTGAGCTCACAAAAAGTTCCTTATGCTTTAGGATAAATACACGGATTGCCCGCTTACCTCGAATGGATGCGGTTAAAGGAACAAAAAAAGCTGCAACCAATATTCCGAACACCCTCACTGAATCGAATAATTTCTCCATCTTCCCGAAAGGTATGAACGCTCGAACAGATCTTCAAATGTATGCTGCTGATACCTCCACTATGAGGTTAGTATTATACCATCTATCTTCCGCAGTTATTAATGGGACTTCAAAGCTAGATATATGTATATGTATATAGCATTTTCCACACCAGTCATTCAGATGGTTATCAATGTTTGTTCAATTGTTCCATCTGTTGGTTTTATTCTAGCTGTTCATACGTCATTAATTATGGTTTGCGTTTCACTTTACTAGCAAGATATTATTGATTTTGCCATGATTTCTAATGCCATAATGTCTCTGCCAAACATGAACAGAGTATGCTATGCAGTTTATCATATTCGATGCTTCCATGTGCATTCTTCCAAACACCCAAAGATGGACGTTGGAACTGAGGAACTATGCATTTCAAAACTCATATCTCTTCCTTTCGATGTGACCTCATTTCGTGATTGGCTGCACATGCGATTTGATATATGTATATATATGTGTGTGTATATATATAAATGACAATTTAAATCTGTGAAGATATATATTTATATATGTGTAAAGATATACACACACACATATATATACATATATCAACTCGCATATACACACACACACACACACACACACACACTCACACACACACGCACACACACACACATTTATATATATATAAATATATATATATATATATATATATATATATATATATATATATATATATATATATATATCTCTGAACAGATTATCACTGATGAAGCCCTCACAAGGTGAAACGTCTGAAGTAATCCATCAATAAATTTGCCTTAAAAAGTAGCCTATTTTATATACATGTACATATATATCTAGAGAGAGAGAGAGAGAGAGAGAGAGAGAGAGAGAGAGAGAGAGAGAGAGAGAGAGAGAGAGAGAGAGAGAGAGAGAGAGAGAGAGGTCTTAGAGGGAGACAGAGATGTTAGAGAGAGAGAGAGAGAGAGAGAGAGAGAGAGAGAGAGAGAGAGAGAGAGAGAGAGAGAGAGAGAGAGAGAGAGAGAGAGAGAGAGAGAGAGAGAGAGAGAGAGAGAGAGAGAGAGAGAGAGAGAGAGAGAGAGAGAGAGATTAAGCCATTCCACGGTGCGTCCCAAACCCGGCTGTTTGGGAGAATGGGAAACGGGGTGAACATGCCAATGTTAAACGGGACAGACCCTTGCTCTTACGCTCGTCTGCGTTGGAGACTTCACTAGCATGACATCGAAGCGAGAAAAAGAAGAAGAGAATTTGAGCTAAAGATAAGAAGATGAGAGGATGGTGAAAAGGAGATGCGTATGTTTGAGGAAAATATTCCTGTAGCTTTTGTCTGTGCGTATGATCGAAACTGAAATTATTGCAAATTTAGGCAGAATCTTAGTTGGTCGGAAAGACGTTGGAGAGATTTGGTGAGGTTTGGATTGATGATGAGACGAATGGCTTTGGGCTGGACTTTGTCGAGAAGGCGGAGAGTGGATTTTGGAGTGCCACCCCATACGTGGGAGCAATACTCTAGAAAAGGACGGATGTCAAGATTGATGAGCAACCATGTTTTGAAATATAAAACGTAGTCTTCCATCTACAACCTAAATCTGAAAGTAGCCCTTCTGGTAAAAGAATGGTGCCATGGTGTAGTGGTATAGATTACGGATTCATCACACAAGGGTTGTGAATTCGAATCATGCACGTGTCACGATATAAATACAATTTGTGAGGAAGGCAATTGGAAACCACCTCACAAAGTCCACTTCCCTAGAAAAAAGCTTAGAGCCCTGTCTCTGGTTTCTGCTAAGCTTGAGATCGAGTATGCGGCGCACTCTTATTTTTTGAAGAACCTTTTCTAGCTTACTAATTGCTTGACGTAGTATTTACCTTTGGGTCCCGATTTGAATTTTTGCGGTCTCTTCTGGGAAAAGGACTGACTTCTCTTTGTTATTCATTTCCCTCAGAGGCACTTCCGTTTCCGCTGAAATTTTTCCTCAGGCGAGTTCACCGAAAGCATGTTGCGAAAAGTTAGAAGTAGACCATGTAAACAAACGAACTGACACTTGCAAAAGACTTCATCCACTTCCTAGAATGAAATCACTGGTTATATTTGCAGTGTTGCAATTCTTCTGCAGCTTAGCAGCCCAACCACAAGGTAAATTTCGATAGTGTATCTTTTGTCTCTTTATTATTGCCCTCTCTTGTTGACCACTTTAGGCCAAACACTGAGTCAGATACATCGCCAGTATTTGTACATGTACCGAATGTGAGCACGCCCGCATTGCTCATTATGATTTTGTATACATTCGAAACCTTGCGATATTTTGTAATATTTATTCCCATTCATAGAAGCCTCTAGTTGGATTTTTCAGAGATGTGCGAGTCTTTTCAAAGAAAATCTGTAGAGCGGCATATATCTTTGTATCTTGTATGTGAAAATAATTAGAAGGAATATACAAATTAATTCTGTTCACAACATCAAAGAATATGAACGCCTGAAGGAGACTCATTCATTCGCCAAATCTTCTTAATCAGTACTCATAGGCCTTCTGCGTCCATATGTAGCCTACTCAGAATCACGGGATAACTGAGGTAAGCATTTCGTGGTGCTTAAGTCACAATTAGTATAAATGTCTCCCGTGATACTGAATCAGAAAGCTTAAGGTTGAAGCAGGAGAAACTGAATCTCTGCATCGTCACAAGGGGGTTTTGTGCTTGAAGGGAACTTTCGCGTTGTCAATGTGTCGAATGTATGCAAAGAAGGTGATCCTAGCTAGTTGAGTGGTTCGCTGTCTTGGTGCAGAACCTATGAGTATGTTTCTTTTTTCAGGCTGCGCTGATCAAAATGAGTATTGTTATTGGTGGTCATTGATGAACTACTGTGTCCATCCACAGCACGCTCGTGCCATGAGTAGACTTTGTAAAGAAAGTTGCAATTTATGCAGGCCAACAGGTATTCACCATTCAATAAAGTTCATTTGAGCCATTCCTTCACTCGATGCGAGCGTCCAGGACACTTTGTTATAGATGTATCACCTTTAACTAGTGCGGTATAACTTAGGGTAAACAGTTCATTGATTTACAATTCATCTTAAGTTTGATATCTGATCACATGAAGCTTAAAACTTATAATTTGCTGCAAACTTCTTGTGACGTTGAGTCCTGTACTCCATACAAGCGTCGTGTAGCACTTTGCGAAAAAATTACTTTCTTAACATCATAAATAGGATTCTTCGTGCTTTCCTGAATCCAACTTGCCATCTTTCAAATCTAAGATCAATAAAGCTTGATATTATAGCTCTCTCCTCTTAGCTATTCGCTTTCTTCTTTCTTCCTTTGTTGGGGCTTTGTGTAAGCCACCATGACCTTTCCCCCACATAACTCACTTAAAAAAATAAGGATGGCCAATTAGTTTGTTCCTAGCCGCATTTTACCCTCAGATTTACACCAGGTACCCGTTTACTGCTCGGTTGACAGATGAAAGGCATTCAGATAAAGAGTGGAATCGAACCCCGGACCTTCAGCACTGTGAAGAAGTGCTATTGCCATGTAAATTCTTTCTTTGAATTGGCGTAATTTCCATTCTCAGTTTTAATTGACGTCATTTCCATTCTCAGTCTGAATTGACGTCATTTCCATTCTCAGTCTAAATTGACGTCATTTCCATTCTCAGTCTAAATTGACGTCATTTCCGTTCTCAGTTTGAATTGACGTCATTTCCATTCTCAGTCTGAATTGGCTTAATTTCCATTCTCAGTTTGAACTGACGTCATTTCTATCCTCAGTCTGAATTGACATCATTTCCATTCTCAGTCTGAATTGACGTCATTTCCATTCTCAGTCTGAATTGACGCCATTTCCATTCTCAGTCTGAATTGACGTCATTTCCGTTCTCTGTTTGAATTGACGTCATTTCCATTCTCAGTCTGAATTGACGTCATTTCCGTTCTCAGTTTTAATTGACTTTGTTCGGCTTCATCCCTTTTCAGGGTCACTACACCCGATTTTTCTGCGCCTCTCATGAAGCTCACATACTCTTCTCCAATATTTGAATTTATGAAGCTTGCACATATTTATCACCGGGGTGCCCTTTTTGCTGCAACCTCCCTTGGTTCCCACTTTTTCATAGTTACAGATTTGTATTTTGTTAATGGATACTGAGAAGCTTTTTGCTTATCGAGCAGGATCCAGATCCTTCCTCTCGATTTGACCACACCTCGTGATTCCTACGCCTGGAATTACATAGAGGTGGCGACTCTCCTCACTCTAAGTGAATGTTTAGCTGAGGTTGGATTCGATTGCTAGTCCCCTCTACCATCACGCACACGAGATACGATCTTTATCTCCCCAAAAAAGATATAGATTCGAAGGAAAGTTTTTTGATTAGTGAAATATTCGATGATTGTCTAGAGAGGTCCAACTCTGTTTCATTGCTCGATTTTATTCATAAAATCAATTCTGCAATCCTTCATTAATTGTTTCTAACTCTTATTATTCATTGATTTTGATCCCATTTTCTATCCATAGCATTATCTGGAAACAATGGTCGCTGTAAGTTTTCTTGGATATTTTCAATCTTCTCCTTCATCTTGTATTGGACGTGTGGTTTTGCCGTCTTTCAGGAGACAACCCGAGTTCACTTTGCACTCTTCATCTATGTTTCCCCAGTATACAGGTGGCTATGGCTCGGGAAATATCTGCCTGGAACTCAAAACCAACTCAGTCACATGATTTTTAAGACTTCATTTTGATATATAAATTGAACATACAAAAAATCTCTCTAATAGTAGGGAAATTGTATTCAGCTGGCCTAGTTACAGGTATTTCTAGTGAAAAAATGAATGAGTAAGTAAATGACGAAAAAAACCGGAGAAAAGTAAGTGATTTTAGTAAGAAGAGCCAAGGGATGAACGAAAGCTGTTAGTAGGATAGAAGGTCTGGGTTAGTCCAGGGTTGTTGCGCTTGCAGAATGTGTAATAAGTTGTGAAAATTTCTTTTTTTTTAGTGGGTTATGTGGAGGAAAGGCTATGGTGGCCTATACAAAGCCCCAACATAGGAGGAAAGAAGAAAGCGAGCAGCTATGAGGGTAGAGAGATAAGATCAAGTTTATTGATCTTAGATTTGAAAATTGGTTATAGTCGTTAATTTATAACAGTAATAGTTATTATTTCCTTAAACCATTAATTTAATGCATATTCAAAATGCAAAAGCACAATTCTCTTATAACAGGCAGTGTGCAATTGGCTGTTTCTACTTCTTCTTCTTCATCATCGAGTCTTTCCTTCAAATGTGCTTCCAATATTTTAGCATTTTTCATTCGGTTGGGTAAGCTCAGCTTTTTTGGGACATTATTGGAAGGTTGCTTTGAAGGAAAATGATTGCAGAATCTGGTATGAGCTGAAGAAATCGAGTTCGGCGAAATTTTCTTCTTAACTTTTTGAGATCACTTTCGTCGGTCGACATCCAGGGATACCGACGTGGAGGTTTCTGCATCGTCTCCGCTGCTTCCACCTAATGCTAATGATAATTCAAACGGAAAGAGAAACCAAAGAAAGAAGAAAATACAATGTTAGTTTAAAGGAAAAATAGTCAAAGTTCCATCAGAGGTCATTGTGATAGTGATACAAATAGTAAATCAGTCGTTTAAGGACAGTAATCCATTTGGTACTAATAGTTAAAATAACTTTGCTCAATACTGTGCAGATGTCTTATGTCGATTCATGTGAATCGTGCTCATAAAATGAAGGCCGGCCAGTGGCTCTCCTCTCTCAGTGACACACACCTTTTTCGTGACTAATTCAGCCGTAGCCCTTACACATACCCATCCCTAACCTCAAATCTAACCATACCCCAAGCCTTACCCCAGCTCTAACTTTAAACATACCCCAAAAGCTGTCCTTAAGCTACCCTTAATCTTAAAGCTTTGCTTATGATGAAATTTAAGTGCGCTGTTAAATTGTATCCATATATGTCATTTATCTTGGTGCAGGAATACGATAGCTATTTTTCGTTTTGAAACTGAGCGGAAAAAGAACGTTCATTATTCGATTGCTAACTTTTCATTGCCTGGTTTTCAGTTTACTGAATTTGGCAGTTGAACAGCTCCAAAATGCAGAGGCATTTTTGCCTATCTTCATGTCCACAAATGGGTTGAGGACAACTATCCAATAGGAGCATGTTTATCCTCTCTTTCAAAGGAGCTATGCTTGCTCACACTTCGAAGGCATATTAAATGCATGAAATCTGTTTTGAAAAAATCTTTTTTCCCTCCAACCCAAACATCTCGCCTTAAATCTACTCCTGCTTGTGAAGCTTCTTCACTCATGGCAAAGTGCCTTTGTTAAATGGTCTTCAAATCTTATGTCCATCTTGATGTAGTAGTACGAAAAACTAACTTTTAAAGCTCTTCTAAAGAAGAATGCTTCCTTTCTATTGTAGTTCGTCCTTATTTGATTTAGATTTTTTCTGACGTGAAGTTTTGCCTGGGTGGATTGTTCAACAACTCGTCTTGAAGAGGCGTCTGCTGTCTTTGTTGATGCTCCACATGAAGGCCAACTATTACGTTCGAGCGTCTTTTCATGCTTTGCTTTATCCTTTACTCTGCAGACGATGATCTATGTTGTCTCTCATTTCTATTGCATACCTGATTCAAGAATTGATGTCAACAAGATCATTTTTCCTTCCTTAATAGAGGTGTTATTATGATTTATCAAGGACTAAAATCTAAATTCTTCACAAGCAAAGAGACTGTCCAAATAATTGCTTTTTTTTGCCAATATTTATTCAGTTGGCTTGATCAGATTCTTTTTGTCAAAATAAGCACTTCATTAGTTCTTCCATTTCTCATTTACGCAGCAGGGTGAAATATGTTTAGAACTTTTGAATATCGAATCAACCATTAACACATCAGAGTCGACAACATATGACTTGATTTATACCTTTCAAGTTTGCAATTCAGTGGGATATAATTCAGTCAATTTAATGAATTGCTTGATTGAATGATTGGTTGATTGATTTAGTCGTTGATTGGTTGATTAATTGGTTACGCCCTGAATTGTTTTATTGATGAGTTGATTGATTTTAGTGGTTGATTGTTTGATTGATTGATTTGATTGATTGATTGATTGATTTTAGCGGTTGATTGGTTGATATATTGATTGATTTAAAGTTTGATTGGTTGGTTAATTGGTTAAGCTCTGGATTGTTTTATTGATGAGTTGATTGATCGATTGACTGACTGACTGACTGACTGACTGACTGACTGACTGACTGACTGACTGACTGACTGACTGACTGACTGACTGACTGACTGACTGACTGACTGACTGACTGCCTGATTGGTCAATTAATGGGTTGATTGGTTAATTAGTTACATCTCAAAAACTGAGTTTCCTTTCCAGAGCCCGTTGGTTTTCTCTCCTCTCTTCTATTAACTATTACGAGCCCTCAAATAGTTTTTCCCTAGACCATTGCCCCTACGTCTTGAGTTCCAGTTCAGATTTAATTTAAGGGCTGCCCTTCATCAAGCGAAGTAAAAAGAATTACAAGGGAGAGGTAATATTGAACAATCATAATTTTTAAGCATGAAATAAAGCATATCGTGATTAAGATGAAAACTAACAATCTCTGATTATAATTTTTAACCACTCTGTCTTCTCGAAAATGTGCCGTCTAAAGCCATTTGTCTCGTCAACTATCTTAACCTTACCAATGCTCTCCCACTGTCTTATCGCCGCTTGGTTGTATATAGTTCCATCTTTAATAGATCTGAGGTGTGTTAGACTACCAGAAGTTTTACCTAATAATTTTTTTTTCAAACTTCATTTCTTGTGATATATATATATACTTAAATACAACTGCAAACCTCTCTAAACAGGTAGTTTACAATTGACTACTTGAACAACAAATAAACAAGAAGTACAAAGAAGAAGAAGAAAACAATAATAATAGCTGTTAGAAAAGAATGAGAAGTTTCAAAATGTCATTAGTTCAGGATTGTCCCAGTCCTTGTTCCTTCGGCAGAAGACATAGTACGAAGTTCTTACTGCAATGAATAATAATAATAATAAAGACCATATTTATACAGACAAACGTGTTCAGCAAAATGAATTTGCTACTATCAACCAACGACCTGCTTACACCCTTTCGATAATTCACCACTAAAGCTATGAACTCTATCCCACGAATCATAATTCATCCCAAGAACATGCAACTTATGAAATTTCTTGCCTTCTTCTTCCTTTTCCAGACTCCTACAACTTGCCGTCTCTCAAATCCAAAATAAGCAAACTTGATCCTAGAATCCTCTCCTCTTTGCTTTTCTCTTTCTTCTTTCTTTTTTTGTTAGGGCTTCGCTACAGACCTCAAGGGCTCTTCGTCAATAAGACAGATTTGATGATGTCAGTTGGTTGATAGTTGTTTGGTTGATTAATGTATTTGTCGATGGATGGATTGCTTTATTTATTTATTGCTTTATTGATTTAGTCATCGATTGAGTTATTTATTTATTTATTCAGTGCTTAATTCACTTATTTCTTTACCCATCTGCGTATTGGTTGCATTCAGGAAGCTGACATTCTTTTATTCAATTTCAATATAGCTCTGAATACTTTTTCGCCCTCACACTCGGTGTCCTAGCCTCGCTCGGCGTATTTCGTACTTCTTTAAGCTACTTCACTAAGTAATCTCTTCGTAAACTAAGTATTAAGACGATTTCTACGTTGATTGCAGAACTGTGCTGCATTTATTTACAAATTCTCGCAAAACCAGCGCACCACCCTTTGTTACTCAAATCAAAGAGACGGCTTTAGACACAAATTTGTTTGCTCTGCTGTTTTTTGTTTGCGTTTATGCTGATCCTTCCTCGGTTTTTGATTGATCAGTTGCGTCACATTCGTTTAAAAGCCGACTACCTCGAGCATTCGTTCGTGTGACTCCCTCAAAATGGCGCTCCCGTTCCTCCTTGTCGTGCTAGCATTTGTTCAAGCAGCAACTGCTCAAGGTAAGCATAACTGCCACGAGTCTGTTTCTTATCTGCTTCATTTACTTCAATTTGGTAATCTCTAACCGCCAGTACCCCTATGGGAAATCCCCCCATCAGTTGGTATGGTCTACTTCACCTCACAGGCAATTTCTTAGCTTCAAATAACGATCATTTTAGCCACGTGCCAAGATAGAGATTCGAATTGCGATTACTACAAAGGTGCCGGCCACTGTACACAGCACCCAGCGTGGATGAAGCAAAATTGTCCATTGGCTTGTGGAAAATGCCCGACCCAAGCACCTCCTTCTACCGGTA
>OZ032124.1:3068988-3144053 GCA_964026355.1 Pseudorhiza aurosa
GGTTTTGACCTACTTCGCTTTGAGCTCATTCACTGAGAATCTATGCTTTATGGTTGCAAACTGCTTTGCTAGGATCTTCTAATCGTGTCGAGATTAAAAGCCCTAATCCTAGCCGCTTTTTTACAAGATTATGATTAAATAATTAAAAGGGTGCAAGTAGGACTCAGTTACTAAGCCGCTTGTTCATTGGTCCTATGATAAATGTGATTTATGCCACGCCTCATCGCTTACCTTTCACTTAGACCGGGGAGGGACGGTCCCTCTGTTATTTCTGATGCTGCAATCAAATGAATCAAATGTTGTCACATTCCGACACTCTACAATTAGCTGTTTCAGTCGCACGAGAGACTAGTTAGTAATCCAGGTCTTTGAGAACGTCAGTTGATTGAACTCAACATAGTCAGTCTGTTTTCTGTATAAGTTTCACTCTCTCGTTTTCTTGAGTAGTTTAGTTACAGCATTGCCACATGGTGGGCTGGTAAAGTCAGCCAGTATGTTTATATACACTAGATGGTCATTAGACTGCCATCTGTCTGTTGCAGAGATGGAACACTGAAGGTGATTGAGAAACTTTACCCAACTGCAAACAACAAGAGCCCGGGTGTAAATGTAAAAGCAACTATGCAAGGAAGTGGAACATGGGTCGACGGAAAAGTTTTGGTTCAAGTTGATGACAAAAGACAAGTCAGTATACATTTTGGAAACGATTAACGAAGCCTCGTTGTCCATCTGTTCCACAAACATGTCGGATTCAATGATTTACTCCACAAAGTATTTTTTTGGGGCCCTGTTCACACCAAACCATATTTGTTGGGGCCTTCGTGTAAGCTGAAGGGAAATGCGGTATCAAATAGCACCGTATCGATTTGAATCCGACGTGTCAGTTAAAAAGAGGGACGGAGGTCATTCATACTCGACACGGCTTTTGCTCTCCGTAGCAAGATCACCCATCAATTCTGCATGCTCGTATGGAGTATTAGGAAGGGGATTGTTAAAGCGAGCGTATCTCATAGAATGCGTTAGCTGAGCGTGTAGAGCACGTGTCTACTGTGCAGTCATGGGTTCGAGTCGAGCTAGTCCCTGTTTCTGAATGCCCTCTGATAAGCTCCATTAACGCCTCTTTTCTGACAACGTGGCCAAGCAACGCCAGTGGACGCTGCGCAGTTGTAGGCAGGAGCATTCGAACCCGTCTCGGCACCTATTTATAGAGACGCATCGAGATGCAAGCAGACACATGGGAAACATCATCATCGTCATAATGAGTGAGGTTTCTTCGTCGATCCTGCCCGAATTAGCATGGCTACACCGAGCCCTCCAGATTTTCCGGTCTCTCGTGGTACTCGGGAAATCATCGACAGCCAAGTTCGTTTCTTCGACAAGTACGTCGATGTATGATTTGCGAGGCCGACCTTGACGAGCTCTCCCATGGGTTGGCCTCCACAGAACTAGCTTGCTGCATGGTTGTTGCTGCAATGGGAAACAAAAGCAGATAATTCATGAACATTTAAAGCATGAGCCATAGAACGGAAACCCCAAGCAAAAGATACTTTATGCAGTCTCCGCTGTCCCTGTATGTCCACTCAGCTGTAAATGGGTCCGCTGTGTAAGGTTAGGGGCAAAGTGTTGCGAGAAGTGGCATCGGCCACCCTACCCCATAATGCCATTCGTTGGTGTGGTATCTCTCTCACAAGTTGCCCTTTTCTTTTTAATCTCAAGCATCAAAAAATTACTCATAAACTTGAGCAAGTGAGGTTTTCGTGAAAGGGGATTCCTTTCAAAGCTCAGATGTTTGATATAGGCCTAGGATATATCTTTAGGCTTGCTTGTGACGAATTGTTGGTTTTCTTCTTTCTAGCTTACTTTGGAAGGAATCGCTGGAAGCAGCGGAAGAGTTGCCATCGATAACATCGCATTCGTCAAAGGCAGCTGTTAATTAGTGTGCACTAACCTTTAACTAGATGCGTCTTGAAAAAGCTTCATGTAGATTCTTATAAAATTGTCGTGTGCTCAATCTGTTTTACCTGTATTCATAACTCAAGTGCAGCAGATGAAGCTCGTGGTGTGAAGTAATCGTTTATTTTGACCGAACACTGGACGAAACTAGGGGTTGGAGCTTTTCTTGTGTTCAGAACCTGCACAATTGTGCTCGTTGAACAGTGTCCGAGCCCTTCTTCTCGATGTGAAAAATATCTTGTGGTTTCTAAGGTAGATTATTGGGATCCTGGGAAGCTATGCTCATCGAACAGTGTCCGAGCCCTTCTTCTCGATGTGAAAAATATCTTGTGGTTTCTAAGGTAGATTATTGGGATCCTGGGAAGCTATGCTCATCGAACAGTGTCCAAAACACATCGAACTTGCTGATCACCTCGAATTCATCATTTGTTCCTTAGCCGATGCGGCCGTTGGTGCACCCATCTTCTGACACTTCTTCTCCACCCCACCCTGTTGTGCGCCTACCTCGTGAGTTCTGTTGCACTCTCTCCATTCCACTCCCTCAAATTCATCATCAAAGTAGTCATAGGTCTTCCTCTCCTTCGTCTTCCCTCCATCCTGCCTTCCATCACTAGTCTCGCCAGCCGTCCTCCTCGAACTTCCTTTCTCTGATGACTTCGTTGAAGGGTTGTACCTTTCTGCAGTGCCTAGTGACCTCGCCCATAACCCACTCATTGGTGTTTCGGTCCTTCCATGATACTCCCAGTAGTCTCCGATACGCCTTCATCTCAAAAGCTGCTAGGCTCCTCTCATCTCCTTTGGTGAGCGTCCAACTCTCGCATGCGTAAAGCAACGTAGCCACCACAATAGCCCTCGTCAGTCTCAGTTTATTTCCTATATGGATGTTTCTCGCTTTCCAGGTCTTCTCCAGTCTTGCTAGTGCACTTTTTGCCTAATACCTCGAATTACCGAGCGCAACAAAGCACCATAGCTACTGCGGTATCTATTCACGCAATGGGAGTATTGAAATTTCGACAAACAACGAAATGCAAGCTGATCAACAGCGTGGCAATTTATCCTCGATCTAACTACGAATCTAAATACATATTTTTAACTTGAATGGCCAGCCAGGTCGTGTAGAAATGTAAGGAAGCCGCAGAAATTTAGCATGTTCATGTCCCTACAGAGAAACTACAAATAAGTGTTGATCTTGGAACTGAAGCACCCTAGAGAGATCTAAGGTGCTGATGTGCCAACAAATGTGATTAAAAGCGCTTGTATGCAATGCATGCGAACGGTACTACCACTAAGGAATAAAAAAGTGGCGTTCTTTGTTGGATGTCCTTTGCTAAAGATCGTAGCAATGGAACCAAAGATTAAGAAGACGTTTCGCACGTTGTTACTGGAGAATTTCACGGGGCGATTGGACTGAAGAAAACTTGGGCAAAATTGAAAATTCAGGACATTTTCAGCAAATTTCAAGTAAGAATTATTCATATGATGAAATGTGTTTTTATTTGCACGCTACGTGAAATAATTACTCTCGAACTTTGACCTCAACTCGCTCTAGCAACAATCTTGTGAAGGTTAACTCAATAACAAAGAACCCGAGTTTCATAACCTTTAAAATCGAGCTTGATTTCAAGAGCTCTCTAGCTAGAGAACAAGTTTACATGATGTTTAACGTGGCTAGGTAAAAAGCCAGTCAGCTGTCCTCTGTTCTGGGTGTCCGGTGCGGGGTTAGCGGTTTATGCCTCATTGTGTATCGCCTTCTCGATTTCCTCTCAGTGTTCGTAAGATGATTGCATCGTTACCATCTGAAATCTGTTCAGGGCTTTCGAAGCAAGCGTCATGGTCTGCCATTACGGCACTTCGATCGATGTACCATGCAGAGCCGAATTCACTTTCATTTCGTCTGAAAATTTGAAACGAAAAACTCGACGTCAACGTTGTATTTGTCACCGTTTCAAACTTCCTTTTGTCACGACCACAAACCGATAGAATTATCTCTTTAACGCTTTCCCGAAAATTTTCGTTTCTGAAGGCGAAAATTATCGGATTGTATACTGTGCTAGAAAAACCTAGGATATACGCCACCGTGAGATACTGCCCCGCAAGGTCCAATTTCGCCTCCGCAATTTTCAATAAACCGTACATGAAGAATGGAGTCCAACTGATGACGTAAGAGACAAGAATCAACAAAAAAGTGACGACTGTTCGCTTTTGTGACGTAATACTGCTTTGGTTGAAAATAGCACTCTGTCCCAATCTAGTGACGTGTTTGTGAACAACTTTGAACAATAGTATAAAAGAGAGGACGTTCAAGAACATTGGGATGCTGTACACTGCAATGGCCAGAAATACCATGTAGGAATAATGGAGAGTTGATTCTGTTGTTGCTAGTCCGCATTGGGTTGATTCTACGTTCAAAGCGAACTTGTGCCATCCGATGAGTGGGCCGCCAGCACAGACTAGCGACAAGATCCAGGTAGTTGCAACGAAGATGCGAACCCTGTTCCAAATCCGCTTAGGGTTAAAAGGATCATACATAGAATAACATTTATGAATAATGATGCTAGTCGTTGCAAACACAGTCGCGGGGATCCAAAACGCGTTCATAAAACCGTTCAATTGGCAAAGGAAAGAACCAATGACCCAGCGTTTGGCGATCAAAGAGACGATAGTGAAAGGCATGCAAAACAGTCCTAGTCCAATGTCGGCCAAAGCAAGATTCCCCAGCAGTGCATATGTCCTCGATCGGGGTCGTGAACATTTGCATATCACCAGCAACACCATACCGTTGCCTAGCAAACATGCAATCAAAATGACGATCAATACTGTTGCTTCAATGGCCAGCAACGTCTCGTTTGCATCCCTCGGCATGTTTGCACATATCCGTTGCAGATCAGAAGGCCATCCGCTAATCAACCAGCTTCAAGCAAAAGCAAACCATGCAATCAATTATGACTCTGGCAATGACCAGCTTCGATGAACACTCTGGAATGCTACAGACGTGCTATGGAAACGAAAAGAGCCGTGTCCAATTCTACAAAATGCAACGATCATCTCAGAAATGTTTGCTAATGCTCCTGAGCAGAATTCACAACTCACCAAGGGCAAATGCTTCACCAATTCATGTACTTCCTGTTGCTATGTCGACTTGACAAACATCCTCCCTACAAATCTGTCAACGTTAATTCTCACAACGGTACAGACTACCTAGAAGTAATCTGATCTCATCTCCGGGGGATTAAAATGCCAAGGTTGAGTTCTACTCTCGATAGGAGGGTCAAGTAGCATTTGCCAGAGAGGTATCCTCCTGAGCTTAAGAGGTGTGATGTAAGGTGCCCAGCTCCCTCGCCACATATTACCCCCGGCTTTGCATCCGATGCAGATTTATTGGTGGGTGAAGAGAGAGAGAGAGAGAGAGAGAGAGAGAGAGAGAGAGAGAGAGAGAGAGAGAGAGAGAGAGAGAGAGAGAGAGAGAGAGAGAGAGAGAGAGAGAGAGAGAGAGAGAGAGAGAGAGAGAGAGAGAGAGAGAGAGAGAGAGAGAGAGAGAGAGAGAGAGAGAGAGAGAGAGATTAAGCCATTCCACGGTGCGTCCCAAACCCGGCTGATTGGGAGAATGGGAAACGGAGAGAGAGGGATCCAGAATCGGGTGGGCCTCAAATCCCTTACCGTGCGACATAACCACTACGCAAGCTATCATCACACAGTAGCTATATCATAGAAATAATGATTATTCTCTCGCTCATATACGAATGATGGACCAGTGGTTAGTTAGATATCACCCCTATATTTGTTTGATTTACCTAATTCAACTACTGCTCTCCTCAATGATGGACCACAGCTCTTAAGACGCAAGTGCGAGAATATTTTGTATGGAAAACGACCGTAGCATTGGGAGATTTTCGGCATACAACGAAATATGGCCAAGTGCAAAAAGTTCCCGGATTCAGACAAGGGAAAGTTTTTGTCTGTGATTTCTGATTTAGAAATTGAACTTCGCCTAACAGATGACCTTTGCGTTGGTTATTCTTTGTATTAGGTTATAAGGATAGTTGACTAAGTAGTAAGGGCACGTCTTCTTTGCACTGACGACTTCGATAATCAAAGCAAACGTTTTAGATGGTCCTTAGTTTGGTGCTTCATGCTTTCAAGAAGTGAATATAAGCAGACTGTGATTGTCAGCGGAGTAAATCGAAGGAAACAATTTTTGTGGCATTATCTTGGCAGAGAGAATTTAGATGCACAGAAATAAATAATTATATATTTAAGTCTTTTCTTGTATTTTTGTTTTTAGTGGGTTATGTTGAGGAAGGGCTATGGTGGCCTATACAACGCCGCAACATAGGAGGAAAGAAGAAACTGAGCAGCTAAGAGGATAGAGAGATAAGATCAAGTTTATTGATCTTAGATTTGAAAGATGGCAAGCTGCAGGACTCAGGAAAGCAAGAAGAAGGCAAGACGTTGCATAAATTGTATGTTCTTGGGATGAATGATGATTTGAGAGATAGAGTTCGTGAACAATCATCTATTATTGCATTCGATCTCAGAGTCATCAAAGCTACGAGTTTCCATTGTTAGCACTAGCCAGAGCTACCTCTGGATTCGACTGTTGACCGCCCCGAGCTCGATTCCCTCTTCTAATGATAATAATAATAACAATGATAATGAAATGTATCTATAATTGGCTGGAAAGAATAGATAGTGCTAATTAAGGCCAACTCCGCCCTATTTACAATG
The DNA here is from genome assembly GCA_964026355.1 of Pseudorhiza aurosa. Taxonomy (NCBI): domain Eukaryota; kingdom Metazoa; phylum Cnidaria; class Scyphozoa; order Rhizostomeae; family Lychnorhizidae; genus Pseudorhiza; species Pseudorhiza aurosa. The sequence goes on from OZ032124.1 coordinate 3,075,667, forward strand.
TTACAAGTACAAGTGACATCCGGATCCCTTCCAAATTCTGATTTCACTTTGAACTCGCCATCACTTTCTGCTGCTTTGTGCTGGTCTGGAAGCCGATTCCAGACTTTGCTAGCCCGAAATGAAAGTGACTTGTTTCCATATTTATTTCTCTGGGTTATTATTCCAGTTCCTCTGAGGCGTGTCAGGACCACCAGAAGCTCAACTCATTCAAACCCTTTCCAAGTTTCACTGCCTACTTCACGAACTCTATCTCACAAATCATCATTCATCCCAAGAACATGCAACTTATGGAACGTCTTGCCTTCTTCTTGCTTTCCTGAGTCCTACAACTTGCCATCTTTCAAATCTAATGTAAATAAACTTGATCTTATCTCTCTATCCTCTTAGCTGCTCGCTTTCTTCTTTCTTCCTTTGTTGGGGCTTTGTATAGGTCACCATGGCCTTTCCTCAACATAACCCACTAAAAAAAAAAAAAATTCACTCTGTAGTAAAGTGGCACCCGGTGAAAAGCTGGAGATAAAGTACGCCCCCGAAAGGGACTGGCTACATTACTTAACGATGCAATGGCCCAGGAGACTACCTCTCTAACAAACTTGCTACGACAGGCGGACAGCATAAGCAGACGCAGAGTAAGTTATCCTCAAACGTACCGAGTCCGAGCATGGAACGCATTTTACCTTCTTCTTGCCTTCCTGCTTCCTGCAACTTGCCATCTTTCAAATCTAAGATCAATAAACTTGATCTGATCTCCCTCTCAACTCTTAGCCTTTCGCTTTCTTCTTTCTTCCTTCGTTGGGGCTTTGTATAGGCCACCATAGCCTTTCCTCAACACAACTCGCTAGAAAAAATCTGACTGACGCACTGGGTTCTCGTTCTGGTCACGAGTGTCTTGTCATCAACACACAGTTATTATTTTTACCACTTAAGAATACTTTGCTGCGTGCCACTTCTACTATTGCCGGAAGACGCTCAACAACCTGGCATCGCGATTATTCTCCCTACCCAGATAACACCACTGGGCAAAGATCGATTGCGAAACGAGGGTTCTAGATGACAAGGGTTCTGCAGTTAGAACAGCCCAAATTTTGACAATACTTACTTCGGTTAGGTTTGATTACCTTCATACTGCATCAGGGGGTAGCCCGTCCCGATTTTTCTTAAGTGAGTCAATATATTTCAGGATGGCTAAAATCCAGCAGAACGAGTATCAACAATATTGCAGAGGGATTAAAGGAGATGGTGATGGCAATTGTGGCTAGATTTCTTCCACTGTTGCGTTCAGAAACATTTGATCGCAAAATGATAATAAAATGATCACAAGGAAAAAAGTGCAAACATGTCTCCTTTCAAAGGATCTAGAAGGATTCTGCGGTTTTGTCACGAAGAATTATCCACAACCAATTCTACTATTGCTGCCTTGAATCTAGAGATAACATTTGCATAAAAAGCTCACTGTAGAAGGATTAGATTATTTCGAAATCTCCACTCGTAGTGATACAAACAATTATGCCGAACACAATCGAAAGGGATGAAGAAAATTCCAGTAAAACAAAGAAAATTCATTCTAATTCGTATTTTGCACATTGGTACCCATTGAATATGCCTTTCTTGAAAAAAGGTCATCGTATTCTGTCCTGTTCGCTTCACGTGCAACTAAAAGACAGCGCCCCTTAGGACTGCCAAAGAATGTCCACTGCCAAGTGTGAGACTTGAATTGATTTGAAAGTCATGAAATGAAATTGGTCTTTCCCTCAAAAAATCTAAATAAACTGGACACAAAACCTCCCCTCACAGTACCGGTATATTTTCGCATTCCATTTCGACTGTACTGCGCTGGGTAGTGCTGAATTGACGTTTCTTTTATGTCGAATTAATTTGCTTGGCAAAATTCATTTCGATCAATATAGATGCACCTTTGTCGGCAAATATAAGCGAGTGAATTTATAATTCAATCAGTTAATCGATTTGGGTTACCAGGGGTCTCGAATTCGCGGCCCGCGGGCCAACTGCGCCCGCAGGATGATAATTTTTGGCCCGCGTCTTAGAATAAAAATGAAGATATTTGAAAGCATTAGGATGTTTTTATCAGAGCGTTTATCGCGGAAAACTTGATGCGGCCCAGCCTCACCCAGAATCTGCCCCCAGCGTCCCCCAGGTAAATTGAGTTTGAGATTCCTGGGTTAAACTAATCAGTCACTCAAAACTGCTATTTATGGTATGTTGCAAAATTGCTTCAATATTTGACGGCTTTGAGATTTTAAAGAAAAAATGTGCCCAAGCTATTGGAACAAAGAAGTAAGATAGAAAAAGCCTGGATTGAAACAAGTAAACCTCACTTTCACATTTCATGAGATAGTATGCTGGTCATAATTCAACAGGTTTGATTCTGCACGCTGACCAGTATGTGTGAGCATCCATCTAGCTCGGTTTAGCACACACTTTCTCCAGTGATGACGGCTCTTCTTGAAAAACTGGCAGCGGGAATGGGTCAAGTATTCTTGCAATCAAGGCATCCGTTTTTGCATAGTCAACATCTTTCCATGCAACGGTTCTAAGGTAACTACGGATATCAGCAGTCAGCTGCTTACGTCTCTGCTCTAAAAAGTTTTTATCCTTGTTGAAAGTCAAGGTAAAAATGAAGACTGCTCTTGGATAGGGAGCCCCTTCATTATCACAATACTTGAAAAAGATGGAGGCAGTTTCATACGACAATGAAGCTAACTCTGTCACAATAACAAGTTTTTGCGATTCTTGAGAATTTTCCAATATCTTGCTTAGTTCTTTGTCAAGATCTGCTTTTTTTACTGCTCTGTTTGCCATCTCATTTCCATCCAGCACAGATGGAGCCTTCCCATGGTTGAATGCCTTCCCAATTTGTCTCAGCAAGCATCCTAGACTCCTTTCATAACCTATTAAGCTTGCCAGGACAAGAACAAGAGGCCGATCTGGCCCTTTGTTACTTTGACAATCTATGAGATGCTTTCGTCCCAGTTTCTTCAATGTTTCCCATACAATCCTATCTTGCTTTGTAAACTCTCTCCGTAAGTCTTCAATCCTTTGTGCAAATTTAACATCCTGGCTAGCAGATGATGGGTTGAACAGATCACTAAACAAATAGCAAGCTATAACAAAGGCTGCGATTGCAACAAAGACAGCCAAACAGATGTAGATAGAGTCCCCAATATAAGAGTATTCTTTCTTCTATGAAAGAAAAAAGATCAAACATTTAAATGAATAAAAGAAATAATTTTCCTCCATTTCATGAGAGCTTATTTCATATTTTATATTCATATTCCATATCTCCTATTTTGATATCAATATTTTCTTGTATAAGATAATGTCTCTGTTTCTTGCCGCAACTGGCTTCTTGGCTAGTATTCTAATGTTACTATCATGAGTGTAATAACTACATTTCATATCTAAATAAGTCTTGAATTCCTTACTAAAATTCCATAAAATCAATTTTGTTGCAAATAATAAAATATCACATAGTTTTTTCCATAGAATTCTTACTTTTGTCTCTGCCGCTTTTTTACGTGTATCAGCCTCCTGCAAATAAGTAAACACAAACAAAATTACATATACATATAAATTAACATATAAATATATTTATATGTATACATATATATATATATATATATATATATATATATATATATATATATATATATATATATATATATATATATATACACACATATATATATATATATATATATATATATATACATCTATATATCTATATATAGTTGTATATACATATATATTTATCACATAGAAGGTGCTGTCTTCACCAGCATATAGTGCTCTATGTACAAAGTACAGAGCGTTGATGGCAGAAATACAGAAAAGGAAAAGACTGATTCTCTGTCACTCTGAGTTTCGTGCAAAAGCACTCGTCAGACAGACTATAACTGCGTCGCATTCCAAATTACACTGATTTTAGATAAGTAAATAGAACAAAAGAAGCCACTGTGTAAGTTACTATCTATTGTCTAGGTGATGCTATTGTTCATTAAATAACACTTTTTTCGCGTCTGCATTTTGAGATGAGTTCAGAGCGTTTGTTTAGGGGGCTATTGTTGTTGCCTTTGATTATGTGTAGCTTTTCCGATGCACAGAGGTTGCACCTTTTAGCTGCGCTGATGATAGGCCATTGGATTAGGTAGTCTGTTTTGTTGTCCTTAATTTGCCAGATGTATTTGGAAAGTTTGGTGCTGTTAGAGTACTTGTTGTTCTTAAATGACAGTTTATGCTGAGTGAAACGTTGTTTGAATGTTCCTTCAGTCAGGCCTATGTAATTTCTTCCTGTTGTGTCTTTGTCTGTGGTCACTTAAGCATTGTAGACAATGTTAGTGGTGAGGCAGTTATTGTTCAAAGGGCTATCTTCTTTTATGTGGCAGTTGCATGATTTTGAAGCGGCGGTGGACGTTTAGTGTTGAGGATTTTCTTGTTGTGCTTGTTGATGATGGATGCCATGTTTTCTGTGCAGCTGTAACTAATTTTCAGGTTGTTTTTATTGAAGATGCTGTGAATTCTGTGGGTTTTTGGAAAATGCTTACTTATTAAATTGCAAAATGTGTAGCCGATGTTAATTTGGATTTGCTTGTTACATGGAGGGTTGTACCAAATTATGTTCTGTTGTCTGTTTTTTCTTGTAAGCGTGGGTGAGTCATGGTTGTTGTAGGTGAGGATGCAATTGAGTCAGCAGGATTCTCCAGCATGCAGACAAACGCAAACACAAAAATTCATCATATTTGACATTGAAAATTAATACCCATCCACAAACGAGAGTCGCCTGAAAAACGCCATTGCCCATTGCCCAAAGTTCAAAAGTTTCTCCTTTTGCTGCAAGCCTTGCAAAAGAGGTGTCATTATACGCTCCCTTGCAATTTGACTTCAACGTCAGCAGATTTATTTTTTAATGACAACATATCTGCTCCATTTTCATATACAACATACTGCTTGCAAAACATCACTTCTTTTAGTATCCCATTTTACACTTCCTTTCCTTGCAATTTTTCTAAAAAGTTTCTTACATTGCCAATATTTTCCATTTTTCAGTTCAAGTAATTTGTCACTGAAAGATTGATATCAAACATCACTGAATCAATTCTGCATGGCAGATGCATTTAACATTAAGCTGCAAGCATCCCACAAAAAGTGGCCTCCTGGTACCAAGTCTAAATGTCAGCGGCTAATAAAAACAGCTTGTAGTAATTTAAATAACTCAAAAAATGCTTGCCTTTTTCACAGATTCCTCGCAAAAATCATCATATTCTTCTTTTACGGCTCTCATCTCATCTGCAACTCGTCTGTAAGGCTGCAAAAATACATTATGAAACATCATAAAGTACTTTATCATAGAAAAACAATAGTTTCCAACTTTTACAATATTTGGGGCATTGTAGGGTTTAAGTTCTCATTTTTTTGCAGTAAGACTTGCTGGTGCTCTTTTTTGCTTCTCTTTGACACATTTTGCATTCATTGCGTTGTTCCTATATACAGCTCAAGTTGATCATGTATCATGAGTATGCACTTGTTGATAGTTAGAACAATGCAACTACGAGTGGCATCTTTTACCCACTTTGCCTCTTCTTTATGTATCAAGTGAGTGCATGCTGTAAGTGACTTGCGAAGGGTCCCAAGGGCTCAGCAGCAAGCTACTCTTTGAGATTCTTGCATCAGGGAAACTAAAGTAATTTTTTAAGCCATTCAATCGCACTATCTAGCCATCTATCTATCTGTATATTCATCTGTCTGTCCATATATGCCAACCTTTGCCTATCAATGCCTATCTATCTATGCAGTACTGTACAAAAGCCCAATTGTACACTTCTCAAGGCTAGAATTTTTTCCGTTGCCGTACCCTTCCATGTTCCACAAACTTACATGGGTCTCGTCTTCATCGACCAGTCCATTGCTTCTCGATTTTCGGGGATTCTTTTTGTGTTGTCTGATTTCTGAAGGCACCTTCCCGTCCGTTCGCGCCATTTTGCAAAGCCAAGGTTGTTTTCATTATGTCAGCCTCTCTGCCATTTTCAACATGGCTGCAAGCTGTCAAATCTTGATTCTACAGTATGTGCCAAAATTCTTTTACTGGCATCTTAACAGGATTTATTCTAAGGATTTTTTGTCACCGCACATAATCTGGTAAATTTTGATGATATGGGCGTTGTCTTTATACATTTCTCATGAACACGCCCACGTCCGTTCTACTAACAGAATTAATTACAATACTGTTACTGTCAGAATTACTGTCAATTATTTCGACTTGTGAGAAACACGAACGGACCCACTCCTAAAATGGCTCTGTTAAAGTTATCAATGCACAAATTTTATTCTATCGCTGCACAATTATGATTTATCACTGCACGAATTGGTTATCACTGCACTTTAAAATGAACCCTGCATCTAAATCATCGTTTTATTCAGCGCTTGGTGTTTTTTGATACCCATAACCTCACATAGGCTAAAGGCCTTTAGGGTGGCAGTGGATGCTTCGCTTGGTTTCGATCGGTAGGCCTACGTGGCGTCAAAAAGTTTTGAGTTTGAGTTTGTCAGAGTGGTCGGCTGAGTAAAAATCAAACCGTAAAAGGGCGCGCAGGAACAGGCAAGAAAAAATTAAACAACAACAAATGGAATATGATTCATTTCAACAAATTAGGGCCTTCCTTTTCACAGCCCTTCAAGGTTAGATAGCTGACGAAATCAAACCATGAAATAGCCCGTGTTCGGTCACATAAACGTGTTCTTCCCATCAAACATGGAGACAGTACCTTAGGGTTTTTTATATATATTGTGGCAGCGTGTGTGCCAAAGAAAACGGTTCGAAGTAACTTTTAATCATAGAGGTTACAAGAATGTGCACAATGGCTTCACTCTGGCCAGAAAATTCTGAGCTTATTAATCGGGTAAACCTTCGCTTGGCAATGAACCACTCCTTCATTGACATTTTGACACATTCTTCCAAACGGGTTTTTACGCATCACCACAGCCTCAGCTTTCTATGCCTTACACAGCATAGTATAATAATAAAGGATTATGGTTCCAACCTGATAAAAGGTTGAAATCATGTTAAAATCATGTAGGTATAGACATACGTTGGGAAGTACTTCTATAAGGGTCGCTTGCGTTTAAAAATCATGCATTGGGTAGAAAATACATTTTTCTCATACAAATAATGGAAATAAATGGAAAATCACGATAACTATAAATCTTTGATAAAATTCACACAATTCAAATCAATTTCCATTTGCAACCTCATCCTAGGCACATACCTAAATGCAATAATCTGAAATGATACATTTTTATTTACTGCACCTTACGCATCTACCTTTCATAACGAATCTGACAAATTTGCATTCTGTCATGAATGCAATTTCAAAGTAATTTGGTTGAAATGCTTCGTGTTGTACCCAGCTTAGCAAACATGCATTCCCGTATTTTAAATCTTTATAATTCGGCAATCTTACTTCCTCAACTTCTTCCAAGATTATCAAACCAACCAGAAGTTCTAGCATAATTGACTAGCAAGGCGAAACTGGTTAGTACCACTGCTAAAATTAGAAGAAATATCGCAAACTGTATTGGTGGCTCTTTTTCAGAAACATCTTCTTCACAATATCTGCTATCTCGGACTCGCCTTCTCTCAAGGGCAATGGTCGACGACTTTTCCCTTGTTTTCGACCGTTCACGAACATCTTTCTGATTTCCTGATTCCTGAAATGCAAGAGGAAATTTGAATCGCAAGCAGCTATGTGTAACAACAGGTAGATATCGGTGTATATAAATGCAACGAGAGACGGAAGATCCCTAAGCAGTTCAGATTGAATTTCGTCTGGAACTTTGAATGCGATGCTGCTATTTGGTAGATAAATAGAGACAGCTAAGGAGCATCAAAACAGGTACCATATTTCCATCAACTGAAGAAAGGCAGTTTTGAAAAACCGAGAGGATGTATTCCAATCTAGGGCATCAGAACGGACTTGGCTGTTAGGCCGGTCACCTGATGCACCTTGCAAAGAGATGTAACATGTACGGCGAGACTCCATACATTTGAATTCATACTGATTATCAGTCAAAATATTGTTAGATTCAACAAAATTGTTAAACATTTGGTATATTTTATGTCACCTCATAGTTTCTTGCACGATGTGTTAAACCACTATTAACTGACTCCATGATGGCCACCGATTTCATCTATCTAGGTTCCAGCTCTTTCGTTTTTGCAAATAACAACTCAGAAGTGCTCCAAGGAAGCCCGAGGAAATGCGACTTGGTATAATAATATGTGACGCTTAAAAATGTTTAGTGCTTCTCAGATATAACAAGTTATCCGGAGAAAAGACGGCTCTTGGATGAAAGTGTGCTTGATGCTAGACAAGTCGTGGGTAAGAAAACTGGTACACGTTAGATGGTTGCAAAAGCTTCTGTTCTTCATCTAACCAAATTGAGTGGCTTAAGAAATCACGGAATTGAGCATGAAAATGTTTATCGAAGATACACGCTCATAAAAAACAAGACAAAAGCAAATTTAATCATAAATTGGACTTATAAAGTCAGAGAATGCCAACTTAACTAACAAAAATAAAGCTTTCAAATGATGTAAAATGGGAAATCTAAACATTGATTTAAATGCATTATTTTTCTGTTATTCATAATAATTCAGAGCTTGCATACATGCATATATTTATATATTCATTGAATTCCAAGAACTATCTATTTTCCCTCATTTAACTGCACTGGTTCTGTTTTGAATATCATCCCATAGGCTTCTTTGACATCATTCTTTAGTTGATCTTTCTCCACTTTTGTTTTATTCACTTCTGATGCCATTACTCCTAGAAAACTATCCCACTCTAAAGATTCCGTTTGCTTTGCTCTTTGAATGCATTTTTCCATATAGTCTATTGGGTCCTCAGGTCTTCTGTACAAAAGTGCAGTCAAGAGGCTCTGAAAGAGAATTAAGATGAGAATAAAACAAGATGGGGCAAAGGCTTTATAGAGTTGATGTCATTACAACATGTTGGATTTTGCTCAGCAAGCCAATAGCTTTACCTAGCATTTCTAAGCTCATTTATGTGTGATGGGATAGCTCAACAATAAGATTCTTGCGCATTGATCCTATGGTCAGTGGTTCGAGTCCCACCTCAGCTAAACTTTCACTTAGAGTGAGGGGAGTTGCCAGCTCTCTGTAATTTTAGGCATAGGAATCACGAGGTGTGGTCAAATCGAGTGGAAGGACCTGGACACTGCTTGATAAGCAAAAAGCTTCCCAGTGTCCAAACTTCTACCTTTGACGTCTAGGTAGAATCATGTGTATGTGTGAGTGATTTAAATGCTCCAAGAAACTGGCTATGGCTATGAGGCAAAGCTTCCACAGGCATGGACTGTCTCTCTCTGTGTCTAATATATATATATATATATATATATATATCATATATATATATACATATATGATTTCCAATTCAAATGGATATCAGTAGGCATGAAGAGTATCAGGATCAGGAAGAATACGCTTGATTTCCTGAGAAAAATATATGTGAAAGTGCATATAAAAGATGACAAGACTTGCAACTGAATAACAATGAGAAAGAGGTTGGAGAGATTTTGTGAGCATGGGATTCCTGATGGGACAAATGGTTTTGGACTGGGACTACATAGAGTAGGGCAGATAATTGTATCAAGAGAATGAAGAGTACAAGAGAGATGACAGTGCTCTGGGGTACAGCAGTACTGATTGGTTGAGGATTATAGGAGGAGCCATCAACTGTAATAGCAATCAGTCGACAAGATGGAAAGCTATGATTCCATTTGATGAGGCTGCAGTGGAAATGGGTTATTAGCAATTAGCAAGAAGACCTTTGTGCCAAACATGATAAAAGGCTTATGGAAATATCAGGAGAGATCTCTCTGCTGTCTTACCAAAGGATTCTAGAGGAAAAGACCAGACATGAGCAGCATTAGCAATTATATCTCCAGTAGAACTGGTTTTTGAAAGCCACCCTGGTGATCAAAAAGGACATTGTTTGTCTCAAGGAAATCAAGTAGGAGTTGTTTAGCGATAATAGTCTCTATTGCTTTGAAGATGAGGGAAATGATTGCAATTGCAAGGGGACAATAGTTGGATTGTTAAAATCGGATTCATTTTTTGGAGAAAGGAAGATGTGGACTAGCTTCCAGGACAAGGGCAGCATGGAGAGTGTAGGAAAACAGAAGAAGCCTGTCAAGAAGGGAGGCATGCTAGGGAGAACAGATTTTGAGAACTAGATCTGGGACTTGCAATTTGGAACTAATTTAAAATTAGATTGATTTACAGCATTTTGAGCTATTTAGATTGATGACTTGCCTCAAATACTTGGAACAAATCCTTTCTTGCAAGGTAACTTTTTGCATCTTCAGGTGTAATGTCTGATTTTTTCAAACTCATGGTGGGCAACTGAATGTTGTCATGACAATCGCCTCGTTTCTGAGACTTAATATGAGAGTAACTTTTAATCAGCTGACTACCCAGTGATTCCTAATCATAATGGCGTTATAAAATACCTGCTCTGATTCCAATTGTATACAATCATCCTTCGGTTTATCGGTTTACTTCCAACAGATTCGGTCTAGGTGGTGAGAATGAATGCAGTTATAGCACTTTGTCATTTCTGTGAACTGCATGGGCCTAGTATCTTATTCTGCACGCAAGCATTCCACTGCACCAACCACAGCCCTGAAGACGTGCTCAACGGCGCCGATGCCTCACTCGCTGCATGTGGCAACTTCAATCATAGTAGCCTTTTCGGGTATGCGAAAGACAGGCATGCTGCCGGAGAAGATGAAGTGAAGAACGAGGAGAAGTTGGACGAGACACCGAGGAAGGCTCATGGCAGCGCGAATGAGCCAAGGCAATCGACCTGTGTAGCATGCACGTCATTACAGCAGGGTGAACCAGGACTCATCAGCATCGATAGAGAGTCTCATATAAGCTATATTAGTCGGCAATATCCAGAGGACCAAGAACTTTATAGCATTGTTCGGCATGCTTGTGTCAGAAGTTTGAGTTGTGAAGTGTGCCCTGGGCGGGAAGGCCCAATCATGTTTGGTGACGAGGCAAGTGGATACGTGTTCAGTCACACATTTTTCTTAAAAGACAGCCAATCAAGAGGCTTTCAAAGATGGTACAGCGTTATTTGTGTGATGATGGATCGTGTCTATTTAGTCAACTCATGGCCGTTTTTGATCAGTAATTTCAAGAGTATAATTGACACCCTTCAAAGCAAAGCGGATACAACCTTCAAAGCCGAAAAGAACGAGAATCCAATGCCTGACCAAAGGCTCCACATGTCAGCAACATTGTTCCTTTTAAACAACAATCAATTCATAAGGACGAGAGGAGGCAATCAAAACTATAGATCATTGATAGACCTTGTTGGAGATAAGAAAATATTCCAGTATCTTCATCAGTATTTTGCTTGGGTTTTAAAGGCATCGGGACAGAGGTACTGCGAGCAGCTTGTGGAAGGTCCTTCATTAGCGGACTTCAGCTTTGTTGAGGAGTCATTTAAAGCTATGGAATTGAACCAAGGAAAACCAAGAGTAGAATCACTTCGAGAATTATCGAAGACATTATCAGCTGAGAAGTTCAAGTTGATAGCATACCATGTTGTAAGAGGAGATCAATTGATTGTTAGAGGAAAGTTTAACTCTACTGTGTCTTCTGTACTTAATGTTTTGAAAGAACTTCTACCTCCTGGTTGTTGTAGAATCAAGCATTGGTCTGAAGAATACCTGGATTCGTGGAAGTATAATTTTCTTGGTCTCACGGAAAAATGTGAGATCCCAGCGCATGTTTTGTCATCTGACTTTTATGTTCTTATTGATATAGATTTATCGTGTCATGAGAAGACTTTTGGAGAGACTGCCCATAATAGTAGAAGCCTTTTTTGTGAGGGCGATTTTAAAGTACAAGGAAGCCCGCTAGAATCTTGCCCAACTTTCTTGTCAGACATGCTGAGTGGAATTTATGATGAGGATTTTGCAGATTCTGTTTTCACAACAATGCTTTCAACATTGAAGGATGAATGGATGAATAAAGTTAAAGTCATGTTCAAGTTCTCTAAATGTGGCTCAAGGACGTCAGAAGAAAAGGATAAGCTATTAAGTGTATTGAATGCAAAACCAGAGGATGAAATCATGCTAAAATTTTGGATGACATCCCTCAGCCGGCCGTACAGAACCCATCTTCTGCATTGTGCAAGTCAGAAATCAGTGCAAAGGACAGGAGCAAAAGGACAGATATATAACAAAGAGTTGTTTTTTTCAATGCCATAAAGGAATTTTGCATAGTGTTTTTATATTTTGATTAAGGATTAAATTTTTGCCTAATTCACCAGTTGTTAATATTTCTACCACATGCAAAGTAATTTTTGATTGAAGATGAACGGAATTGGAAACAGTTCCAATCATAGGTTTATTTATTGCCTTCTGTTTTCTACTCAACATTCTAGTGAGGGCAGAGTTCTAGGAAACTGGGAAACTGAGCTTATCAGGCAGCGTCTCGGTTCTTCCCCTCAATGTTACCATATGTTTTGACTCCAAATTGCCTGGATATACAGAGAGCTACCCGCTGTGCATGAAAGTCAGTGAAAGGTCTGGCTGACACCACTAACCTTCGGATCTGTCGGATTAATCGAACTTTATTCTCAAGTATGCATTGAAATATTGGGGGCTTCAATTCTTTACACTCCCTTGATTTGCCCCTATTTCTATTCAATATCAGGGCCATTTCCCAGCAGTCAAACGAGGCTGGGACCAGACGAGGCACCTCAAACCAAGCGGAAGTTTTTCAAGCGGAGTTGCATACGGAAGGAGATGGCCGCTATGGAAAGAAGAACGGTAACAATTTGCTTTTTCTTCACTTTAATGTGGAATGTGAATTGTTACAATATCTTTTCGAAAGCAGATGATGGCAGTTTTTATGTAATTGATGGAGTGTTTGCAAAGTCTAAGAATGTTTTAGAGAAAACCCTGAGTTCGTTCGGGTCAACGAACTGGAAGTTCACGGTAGACGAGATTTTGCATAGCAATGAAACCAAACCACTTAGACTTGGCTTTAAAACGAAGTCTAAGGGGGATCTCAAAGTCTTGAAAGTGCATGGAATTCTTCAAAAGCTAATATCCAAGACACTTGGTTGTCCAACTGTTTTTCCAACCAATTTGCAAGGGAGGATAATCGAAAGAGGGGATTTCAGTCCAGTCGTGGCAAAATGCTTTGGAAATACATCAAGGCTTATTTCAATCATCACCTTGTCGAAGAAGTGGAAGAAGAATGATTATGGAGAGATGACTATATATGATGAGAATGGGGACGTAATTCGCTCATTTTACCCAAAGTTTGGCAGGGTGGCTCTTATCAAATGTGGGGTGCCTTTTAAAATTTCTCCCCCATCCATCAATGTGGCAAGAAGGCATTATTTTCTGATAACAGAGTTTGGACACGAGAAGATTCAGGATGCAGAGGCCGATTTTAAGGAGGAACCTAGCCTGTCTGAATTTTTCAACAGAAAGTACAAAGCAGATGACAACCCATTACCAGATATTGTTCCTGAGAATTACATCACAAGAAAGTTTTTTACAAATCAAGGAAGGAAAATGTTTGTGTATGACAATGCAGTTCCGTTACAGTTTGTTGATATCTTGCATGAGTACATTAGAAACCACGCTGATTATTATGAAAGTCCTATTTTTGAAAAGGACAGTGCAGACAATGTGAAATGGGTCATTTCACTTGATGACCCAGGGTTCGTTGATGGCCCAATTTGGAATGTTATCAAACAGCTTCTGGTGCATATTGGGGGGAAGGACTTTTTTCCTTACGATTTAGCATGCAATCACGTTCGTAGAACTGACAATACGCATGATCATAAGGATAATTATGATGATGCCGATGAGTACACTGTTCTCATCTATCTGAATAAAGACTGGAAGGATGATCATTATGGAGAGACCACATTCCTTGAGAATGGAGAAATAGTTGCTGGATTAAGACCAAGGTATGGCAGAGTTGTAATATTCCATGGCACCATTGACCACTCAGCACACCCTGCCAGCCCAGAGGTGCATGGTGCCAGGTATACTTTTGCAATAAAAACTGCAGCATCAAAAGAGCTCGCAATTTCAAGAATCCTTGCCCAAGAAGGTGGGCTTGAATATTCAAAAGTCATGAGCAAGCTAAGTGCACTGGAAGCGAATGGCAAACCAAAGGAAAAGGGGTTTGCAAAAAAGGCCATAATGCAACTTCAGTCTGGAAGATTGCCAGGTGAAAATTTCATACAAAAGCTGATTGATATGTTTGGAGCTACAAAATAGATGGGACGTCCTAAGATCCTAGTGCTTAGTCATGTCCATGCTTGTAGTAACTTTTTAGATAGAATTCACATTTGCACAGTCACTCCTTTTACAATGTTTCAAGTACTTCACTGCTCCAGCTTCTTCATACTAGGCATTCAGTGGTGCTTGAACCTTGATGATGTCATCTACCAGCTCCCTCAAGGAGTTTTGGACAAAAGCACGGACAAACATCTCTTCTAAACTTATCAAATTCTTCTTAAATTGGTCAATTTCCTGTTATCCTATTTTTATACCTCACACAGTTCAATTCAGTTCCTTCATATTTTAAATTTCACTACATACAAACACTCTAAATAAAAAACTGCAACAATGAATGAATGCATATGAATTAGTAAGACAATAACTCACACATATAGGAAAAAGATACATGACACTATAGGATTTGTATGAAGGGGAATTCTTGAGGAGGAACTCTCTCAATAGCTAAGCTAATCGAGGAGAGAGCACCCCCTTTTTTGAGATAAATTTCAAGAGGCTATGGGTAAATATAGGCTATCAATAATTTGATTCAATAGTTATGTTCAAACAGGAAAGCTTTAAATTTCTGACAAAACATCTTGACCGACGGTGACCTTTTTATTTCAACAGGAATGTCATTCCAGCATTAAGTTCCATAGTAACGTATTGATTTGAGACCATATTGACTAGTATTTTTCTGAGGCAGACAGCCTGTCTTGCACCATATTGATGGACAGATTCAACATATTTGAAGAAATTATGAAAACAAAAGGGAGATTTTAAAAAACAGATTCATATACAAAGCTCAGCAAGTTTAGCTGAAAAAGATCATGCAGCTTTAGGATTTTTAAGTCAAAAAATATAGGAGCAGAATATGAAGTAAAATGTTCAAAAGACATTGCCCTTATAATGCTTTTCTGCAACAAAAACACTGGATTAATATAAGTTTCATGTGTGAGACCCCAAACTAAAATTCCATGCTGTGGAAAGGGTGAAAATAAAGAATTGTAAAGACAGATGAGAGTATCAATTGGTAAGAAATGTCTTACTTTGAAGAACATACCTCAAGTTGTAGCCAGTTTTTTAGACAAATCAATCAGATGATACTTCCATGAGAGATTTTCATCCAGAAAAGCTCCAAGATATTTGACATAGCAAGTCGTTTTGACAGGAAAGTTTCCAATTTTGATATTGATCATGTCAGAGGAAAACTGCTGGGGTGACTTGAAAATAATAAAATTAGTTTTGTCAATATTCAGAGACAATTTATTAGCACCAAGCCAGATTTTAACTTTTTTCAATTCTTAGTTAACTATCTGTTGAAGAAGGTTGAGATTTTCTGCTTCAAAGTGAATATTAGTATCATCTGGAAATAAATAGAAGACAATTTTTGATGATGATTGAGGTAAATCATTAATGTAAATTAGGAAGAGGAGAGAACCAAGGCTTGAGGCACACAAATGCTTCCATCTGTTTCTAAACATTCATGGTTACTGAAGCACCGCTCTGCTCCTTTAGACACTTCATACAGAGACTGTTTAAGGTGTTGTATAATAAAGGCTTTGCAAATACATTATTGTGCAATAATTCCCAAGAATGAAGAAAATAATGATAATGTAGGTATACATAATTTATTTAAAGTTGGTTTGACTTCACTTTTATTAGCTAGTGGAATTCAGGTCACTAATTCTAGCATGCAATAGTAATGATGGTTTTCAAGCCCAATTTTCTTACCTCTAAAATGAACTCCTGATAAAGCAATAATTTTGAAGATTGTGTCTTATATGAGATCATTTGTTGATTAAAGTGATCAGTATGAATTCTCTGCAGCAAATGCTCTTTGGAACATGTAGATAGCCTTGCATCTGACTGTACTTTCTGCACCTATTGACAATTTTGTCTCTAGTGTTTTCTTAAGATAGTTATGACACTAATATAGCCCATGATATTTTGTGCACCACCTACAAGGACTCCGTTTTAATGCTTCCTCCATAGTATCCAAAAGTAGATTTTAGGATACTGAAAAGCTATTCTGATCCAGTAGTATATAGGTCTTCCATACCCATGTGACCATACCTTGTTACTCCTGCCCCTAAAACCCCAGGGACCCTGTGGTCCTCCTTTCTCTAAATGGAAGTTATGCCTCAGACAGTCAGCAAACCAATGATGATGTGATATGTAAGCAGGTGCTTTTCCAACGACTATCCTCACACATGAGCTTTGATAATTCAAAAGTCTCCAATAAGAGGTTGTCTAAAGTTAACATCGAGAAGAAACACTTTGAGATACTACTTATCCACTTGTTTTTGAATTATAATAGCTTTGCTCTATTTTGATATTTCTACATACACGATGGTTGTATCATAAACTACATGTTTCATTCTTTTGCAATTCATAGTCGCCAAATCATCCTTACACCTGTTGATTCCCAGCATCCTTTGCTACACCTTTCTTCACTTGGCCTTACAGCTCAAGCAGTTTTGATGGGATCGGTACAACCACCGTTGAATTTCTCTCCGTTGAGATTGTTGTGAGTGTCTGCAGAACTCTTAATTGAATGGCTGCGTAGGATTCAGAGATGATCTTGGACGCTTCTTTCAAAGACATGGCTGCTTTTAGCTCTCCATTTGCTGCTACAATCTAGTGGAATGAGAAATTCAGACAAACTTAGAACCACACAAAAATTTAGCGTCATGTTTTTCATAGCATCTCAATACGAACACTTTCTGGTCTGGGCAACCTAACCATCATATACCGATGTGGTATCCAGCAATGTACGTGGAAGTTGGCATAGTAGATTGAGCCCGTCTTTTTTGTTTTTGAAGGTCTGGGTTCGATACACGCTCCTGCGCGTTTCTTTTCACCCTCAGTCTGTCCATTAAGCAGTAATTTGGTGTCTAGCATGAAGCGGGGGTAGAGTGCAAGCAGAAAGAGAACAGGCAGCCCTTCCCCACCATGACGTGACTCGGGGTGATACCTCCCTAACAAAACGATGCTTGACGCACGATTCGAGTACAGAATTCGATTTTACTTGCACTCAATGTCCAGCGACACGTATAATTCATGATGGTCGCAAAAGATGTTTGAGTTTCATGCGCTCTGCTGCCCAACTTGAAATAGTTCCAAATATTTCTAACCAGGACGTAGATAGTTTCAACGCTTGAGATGAGGAATGAGCTGTTGGCTTGTTGATTAAGGGGATTCTAGTGACGGTGGCTATGGTAAGGAAAACAGCCATCCGTATGATAATGATTGTAAAAGTAACAGTGACGTAAGCAGAGCCTAACTTATTAGTAGTATTCACATACTGTTGCTTAATAGTCCATTGTCTATTCAACAGTTTCATGAAAGTTGGAAAATCAGATCTTAGAAATTGAAACTAAGATACAATTTAAGCTTAAATCTTTAAAGAACCAACATGAATGTCCCAACGCTGACTATAAGATAAGGAGCGATTCAATTTTCCTTGACGTAAAAGCAAGTCGCTCATCTCCTTTGCAACCAAGAAATAAACACCTTCCTTCCCAATCCCTTTTTTATTATGATGAATTCACTAGTAGCTCTTCGTTTCTTGAATACATGGATTTCTTGACGTTGATCATTCGTGTCTCAGTGAAATTAACTACGACTGCCTCACCTACTGTTCAGCTTAAGAAACTGTGGCTTTGATTTCTTGATAATTTTGATATTACCTTAGCACTTGCTTCTCTGGCGGCTTCTGCCTCTGCGGCCATTGACCTTTGCAGATGTTGAGGAAGGCGCAAATCCTTTCTACAATTCAACATGAAAACTGTTTTGACTTTGTTACGTTTGGAAATTCACAAATGGCAGGCTATTCAACGGGTAAATGAATGAAAGAAGGGGTGGTGTCGGTTCGACGACCCAATTAGGTGGTCGGGGAATGGTTTGAAATGCAATAATTATGAATGCTGTATCAACAGTCCTCGACCGAATTGTGGCAAGGGTGATGTTGAGCTGTGTATCAATCGAGTTCTTACGCATGCTCGGAGGAGGTGAGATGATAGTGTGTAGTAGCGAGACGCGTTTCAATGTAGATGAATTGAAAAGAGCGAAATGAGGACAATTTCCATACTCTTTCTTCCATTTCTAAATCAGAAAATTAGCATCATTCAGGCTTATCCCCTTTAGATAACATGTCTATTGTGCCTTGTTGTAGGCCGGACCCCCTGCCTTCTAAAATCCCTAGTTGCTCGCCTGTGTTATCAAATTCATTCATTTTTGTGTAATGGGGCTAAGTATAACCCTTTTCGTTATTTAATATTGAGGAAATTCGCAGCCTTTTTTGCTAAGATATTAAATGCTTAGGGCCATTTTGGGGGAAATCGTCATGTTTTGTGGTCGTTTTGTCGACGCTGTCTAGGCTACATCCCTCTCTCTTGGCAATTTACCCATTAGGATAATTTCGGTACCGTTTGGATACAAAGGCTAAGTAAGGACACCCTTTTCCACTGCGCTTATCGACGGAAAAGGAGAGGTACCCGACAAAGTATGTTTAGGATTTGCGCAATGCAAAGTTGTTTGTCCCCTACCTAATGCACGCGCATATAAGGGAGCGAGCTTCAAGCAGTAAGTCAGTCGAGATTGGAAGTTCGTTTGGAACGGACACAGGGGCAGAGCCAAGAGTAGAACGCTCTTCGAGTAAGGAGAAATACGTTGGTTGTTCCCGTTTATTGGACGTTTATTGGACGTTTTGTAGGGTTACTGTATCGATATATCCTCAAAACTTATTTTTATGAATGCTTATCAAATCTTGGACAATCCTTCAACCCTTATTGCTCCTACGCGACCGCTCTAGCTGGCCTGTTACATTTTCTTTAAGTCAAGTTCTGAAGAACTTTGATAACATCAATCTTGAACGAATGTGATGAATTAACTCTTACATTTCCACTCTTTCGACTTTAACACCCCATGGCGTTGTCGCCTCGTCTAGAATTGCCTGCAAAATATTCAAATCTGATTGTCATAAAACAATCGCCAAACGCCAAGGATAGATTTCATACCCATTGGAGATCATGCATTCAAAATTACCTCTCTTTATCTTTGGAACAGACTGCCATACCCATTTTGACGTATTCAAGGAAAGAGGTAAAGTTAATTTATTCAAAAATATTTCATTTACATATTATCTCACAGCAATTTTTAGCATTTTCATAGTACTGCATACAATACTGTATCGCTTTAACAGTTTCTGATAATTGTGCAATGCTCCTTCGAGTCTTTTAGATAAATGAAGCAGCATCAATGCTTTTTATAGCCACCACACTGTCATCCCATTATCAGAAAACTGCATAAAGTGAAACTCGATGATAAATTGGTTACAAGTAAAGTTGAGCCTCGTACTCAAAACAGGCACCAGGGACCAACCTGCTATAGAGGCACTATCCTAGGCCACAGCATTGTGAGGTAACCTGACCAGTTCCCTTTTTCACCCCACTTTACCCCCAGCTTTACACCAGCACCCACTTGCTGCTGTATAAGCAGAGAAGTCGAAGAGCAATGTGCATGGGGGTGCATCAAACGCAACCTTTCGTCCCATCAGCAGGGATATGTTCTTAGCACTATACTACCTACCCCTTGAATTGGTTCCAGATAAATTAGATTAGCACAATATTACCGATCACTCGCTAGACACGCTGTGTCGTTTTATTGGTCGGAGTGGATCGATTTCGTTATCAGCCGGAAAGTGCGGGATTCAATCCTGTTTCCCTTCGCACTAGACTCAGCCAATTATTTTCTGATGGGGAGTGCCACACTTATAATCAACCCCTAGATGATTTATTGCCCAGTGTAAATTTACCATAGTATAATGCTCGTACGATGTGTTGGAATGGACAGGTGCATGGCTCGCAGTCGTGGCTATAAATGATTAAACAGTGGCAAATTGCACAGCTGGATTGTAATGCTTTTGACTTGCAAATGCTGGCTGCTATACCACTGATACTCATACCAACCTGCATTTGCCTGCTGACGTCTTCTCGATCAAGCAGTGCCTCCGCCAAAGTTTTCGTTCCAATCATGTTGCGCATTGTTGTTTGTGCCAGCAGCTTAGTCGACCCCGCAGCGTTTCTGATTTTTGTAACCGACCTTTTCGCATCCATTATGCAGAAATACACCACTGCATCGACAGTCACTGTGACACTATCTCTAGTCAGCGCCTGTCATTACGATTATATTTACAAGAATTTATGACCGCATGTGGCAGAGCTAAATGTTTTCGGAAGACATAAGAAATACCAGCAAGGTGAATGAATCTATGATGGATGTTACAGACTTTTAGAAATGAGCATCAATCGTGTAGTGAGTAAAGATCAGAATCACTGCATAAAATACAATGCAGGCTCACATATGCAGGATAGTTTATAGTTGAAAATTTTAGTTCTCGTGCAAAACATGGTAACGCGACAGGATATTTGTGAATGTATTTCCGACCATGTGTGTTCTCAAACTTATTTTAAGGGTCTGGGCATTTCTGACGTAGTTTTACGATTTTCGTCTTCAGCTCTGGACGTGGTTTGCTGAGTGTAGTCATTGTTTTAAAGGTCAGATTCATAACCAGCCTCTCGAATAGCGTTTTTCCCATTTGGAACAATTCTGGTAATATTCGCAGGATGGATTAAGGATAAGAGTTGGAACGAGGGCTACTCCGGCGTAAGGAAGGCAGATCTGGTTTAGAATTAGAGATAGGCACTCTGAAATCCGTCTCTGATTTCTTCGAAGCTACGAATCGAGTACCCAATGCAGTTTAAGTACAAAATTCAAATCTCTAAAATTTCTGGGAGCCTGTATTCTGTAGCCTGAATTCTGTAGGCTGAATTCTACTGATTTTGGAATGGAGTTTTGCTATGAGGTTTTTAATCATTTTCCATCACAACAGATGATGCGATACTGAAGGAACTGAGATTTAACTGAGATGACGTACCTCCTGTGGCGGAATGTTGATTGTGATTGTTCTCAGGTCGACTTTTGCGAGATCGTCGATGCAAGGGAGGACGAAGAGTATGCCTAGGTTGCCAAAAAGTGGGTACTCAACAGACAATCTTGAAATACAGCAGGAAATTACGTAAAACAGAATGACATCTGAGCAGCATTTGACATGATGAGTCATCTATTTGAAAGTGCTTAAAAAAATTCTACGATGGGGCGTCGAGAGAATGGATCTTACTTTTCTTTTTCTTAGTGAGTTATGCTGAGGAAAAGCCATGATGGCCTATAAAAAGCCCCAACAATGGAAGAATGAAGAAAGTGAAAGCCTAAGACGAGAGGAGATCAGATCAAATTTACGTCATTGAATGAAATTTCAACAAAGAAGAAAATCAACTTCAACCACTGTTGCATGATGCTGAGGTCAGTTTCTTCATAAACTCATATGTACGTAAATGCTCTGGGCCTACTTTCTTACATTGACTTAGAGGGAATTTGAGGCGTTGCTTGAGCCGTGTGACATATTTCATTTCATTACCTGGTCCTTTGGCTACTCCTGGCAGTACTCTGCCGAGCCTGAAAATCACAGCTCTCTCATATTCTTGTGTCACCTTGAAGATAAATTTACTGCGTCATTGTGCGTTTTTTCTTTTTTTTAGTAAGTTATGTCGAGGAGAGGCCATGGCGACCTGTATAAAGCCCTAACAAAGGAAGAACGAAAAATTGACAGGCTAAGGGGAGAAGGATATCAGATCAAGTTTACTGTTGTATAATCTTGCGTAAAAATGGTGGCGTTTATGTATGCAGATGACTCATTCTATGTGACAAGTGTCTGGATAGCTCAATGGTAAGATTCTTCCACATTAGTCCCATGGTCAGTCGTTCAAATCCGCTTTCAGCTAAACGTTCTCTTAGAATGAGGAGGGCTACTAGCTGTCTCTAATTCCAAGCGTGTGATACGCAAGATTGGTCACATCGAGAGGAAGGATGTAGAAACTGCTCAATAAGCAAACATCTTTTAAGTGTTCATTAATAATTTGTAAAAAAACTCTTACTGTTATCGACCCGCTCGTAAGGGGAAACATTGAAATGGCATATTCAACGTTCGAACGAATTTGATATTGGCACGTTTGGAGCAATTTAGTGTAATTCTCAATCTGATTCATCATTCTAAGTGTTTTCTAAGTATATCAGATGATTAATGTACTTATGCATGTGCAACAATCCTATTCTGGAAATGACGTCACATAATTGGAAAAGATCACGACACTGCGTGATAAACATGGTTTCTCAGTGTCTGAAAATTTCCCTTAAGATGCAAGGGAGAGCAAATGCAATGAATTTGAACTAATCTCGCAATCAATAAATACCCCAGTATATTGGCAAGGACTTTGTTCCACTGTTGCTCTCACCCTCCGTTTGTCTGGTCCTGTGACCACGTCTTTACATCGAAATGGTACTCAAACCTAGGTGCATTCGCCACTTACCTTAATGCAAAACAGCATGGAGAGAGGGAAGGTGACAATCATCACCAATATGCAAAGGAAGGCAACAAAGTGGTTGAAAAATCCAAGTTCATTCTCTTCATCATCGGCAGATTTAGCTGTTATAGGAAATAAAACAAGCGAATAAGAATTCAATTCTAGATGGCATTCACTCTTCCGTCGTTTTCATCATCACTCGCTCTTCTGTTTGTCATACGGAGGGGGGTAAGGAAAGGGGGGCAAGGAAAGGGGGGCAACGCGGGATATACACCTCCTTAAAATTTCAAACAAGGTAGCTCACTCAATTCACTCAAATTCGACTAGAAAAGGAATGGGGATAGAGGTCTAAAAAGGAGCAAAGCCATAATGAAATTAAATGATGTTTACCGTTCAGAGTTAACCGATTCCGTCAAACACCGATAAGTCAAAGGCGTTAAGCTTTCTCAAAGCGGTCGATGTCTTAATATCATTATTCTTTTCTGATATTGATCTAAAGATGTTTTTTGAGTTTCCGCCCCCTTAAACATCTTGCCGGCGCCTCTGCTCATAAGCTTTTTCGTGCAAATTCGTCACAACATCTAAAGTACATGCTGCGTTCTCCGTACTCTTTCTCATTCTCAAAGCTAAAGATCATGCATAATCATACATAATTCCATTCCATAGTCCTTCCTTCAGCCGGAATTACAATCGAATGTTTCTCATTTCTTATTCATTTATCGTGTGGTACAATTTTAGCTAAGATGGTTTTCAAGAATCAGCAGTGCTTGAGTTGTTTATCAAGCTGTTAGAAGTGACAGCGAGATGGGCTTCCAAGCTATAACCTGACTCTCCCTCGCAATAAAGCACTTGATGAGTGTGGTTTGATTCCCTTTGCAGAGATTACCATGCTTGAAATTACTTGATAGGAATGAAACTTGAAATCGAGGCATCAGTCTCAAGCCTTATGTTTTGTTGCGAGAGTTTATAATTTTCATCAGATTTCGTTTGTCAACGACTTTTCTTGAGCTACACCATTGTTAACTCTGTGTTTTCCAATACCAGGCCAACAAGTCCTTGGTCGGTGGACGAAAATTAATTTTGCCACAATAATTTACCTGCAGGATTATTATTGTTTTCGTTGTTTTTGCTGTTGTTGTTGTTCAAATTGTGAAGAGCTTCAATGCCAACAAAGCATTCAAGCAACTATGAATAGTTGAGTAGATACAAACACGCTTTCATAGAAAAATCATTGAATGGCGTTTGCCAAACACGACCTGCCTCATGTCTAATTAGATTCATGCCAACTTGTTTTAGCTGTTGTCAAAGCAGAATAGGATGCATCTGCGTGAAATCACCACCCGTTTTAAGCTGATTTGTTTTGTGTTGTGAATCATATCGAACAAACAGAATCGTCATGAAGAAGGAGACCGACACAGCTGGCCACCGTGTGTAAACCGTCACTCCATTACCTTTCAAAGGCCTTCATTACTTCGAAATTCCTTCATTGCTTTTCTTCTTCTACTTCTAGGAGCTTCTCCCATTAAGTTGGCTTTCGGTGTGGCCATTCGAGTATCAGCTTTATGTGTCCATGGCGATATACGTAAAGCCCTTATGGTCGGATGCCACTCCTGTCACCAACGCCATTTAGTCCGCGTATACTACACGCATATGATATGGTTGTCCTATTCTATGTTCCTGGAACGGTACGGAGCCTCCGTTACCTGTCACGTGCTTCTATCTTCTTGAAATACCATCCATCCGGTATTATTGTTGCTTGAAAATGGAATAATTGCCTCTTCAATACCTTCATTGCCTTTGAAACGACATCGTTTCTTTGACAATTCCACAAGTTATTCAAATTATCCTCATACATAATCAAATGAGCAAATGAAGACTGCCCAATGCACCCAAGAGAAGCCACCCAGGATTTTCTGCCCCTTCATTCTTTGCCATTTGTGACAAAATGCTCCAACAGTCTTGTAACACCCAAGGACTTATTGCATCCAGCGTAGCGCAAGGCGCTTCAGCTCAAATTCAAATGGAAAACCAAAAGTAATTGTGAATAGCTTTGCGGTTGTATCACCCATCTGCCCTCCACAAAATGACACTTCAGCTATCAATCTCTTGCTGTTCTTGCCACATGGCTTTTTTTTAATCGCTGCGCAGGAGGATTTGATCCCCGTTTAAAGCCAATAAATGCTCTGCAGCATTTGCTACTGTGAAAAACAAAGAAAAACGAAGCTGTCCGAAGTGGCCTGATGTGAGTATCTCCCCTGGGAATGTATTTCCTTTTCGCTTGCTCTACGCAATGGGGTTTTTTTTGCCATTAGCTCCCGACCATACGTAACACAGATCGGATTACCAGAACGGTGCTAACCAGACACGTGACCAGACATGAGCTGGTGAAGCCGTGACCTGGAGGTTCCTTGTTGAACGGCGTTTCTACAAGCCCAAATGCTTCATATTCCAATGCTCTTCAACTGTTACAGCAACACGTGGATTTTCTACTAAAGGAAACCTTTCAATTTGCTATTGTTGTGGTAACTCTTCTCTGCCGGATTAAATGAAAGAGGGATTCAAGTTAATCTTCTTCATAACAACCAACACCCCCAAATACAGGTCATAACTTTCCATTCATGATCTCTCTCTCTCTCTCTCTCTCTCTCTCTCTCTCTTTAACTATGTTGTAAGACGTTGACTGCCATTTTCCTCCACACCAGCGTCTCTCTTTGAATTGTCCTAAAAGCCTGTTTTGTCCTAACGCAATCCTAATCCAAATATCTACTTCTTTTACAAAATTTACCCCTGGCCTTCCCCTACCAACCCTTCCATCCATTAGAAGGCAGCACCTAGATAGAACGGACACTTCTAATTAGCGGGCGAATATGATTGTCCGAAAATGTCACCTTTTGCTAAAAGTAATCTTGATTTATTTAAATTTGCTTGTGTCTAGGAATAAAACTTAACTCCAAATCTTCTATTGCAATGAGATTCTCGTGTTTTTGAAACATACATCTAAAAGTTTCTCATTGAAATTTCCTTGCTACCCAATGAAGGTAATTGCAGCCCGTGTAATTTGCTTTGACGTTCTGCTGCAGCTCAAAATCAAAATTTTGAGAGGCCTCTACATTTATACAGAAAATTCAAATTTCGTAATTGTCCATGTGTCCTTAACTTGCTTACTTCTGCTTGGTCAAATAGACAGCTTTCGAATTCACAGCCAATGTCGATCGAAAACGCTTTTCAATTATCACTTGAGCACCAAATGGCTACAGTTGCAAGAACACAGGCTTATTAGTACATCTACAACAATTTACGATAGGCGAACACAGAACATAGACAGATGAAATCATTAGAGAAAACATTTGAAGCCAACAAACCTTCAGTTCGAGCATGATTGTTATTATTATGCACGGAATTTTTTTCGTTTGCTTCGGCCGGAATCATGGCTTGCTTTTCAGGCAGAACTTTACAGTTTATTTCAACATCTACATTGTTCATTTCAGATTCGAAAGAATTCAATTCTATCGGTGACTGGCAATCTCTTAGCACCTCCATTTTATTGTATTTCAAGTGTAGAAGTTCAGTGCAAGAAACTGCGTGCTTCCCTTTGCCTCTGTAGATGCAGTGCTCTATTCAACAAGATGTTTCTGTTTCCACCCAACTTGACTTTATTTTCTATGAATTTGATGTTCGTGTGACCAGATAGATGCAAGCAACCTTTCGGAATGAATCTACAAACAGCGCTGCTCTGAAATCAATGCTCTTCTTCTGTTCCTGTTTCAGCATTTAACCACATCGGCAATATCTATAAAACCTTCCAGCAATCATCCGACATTATTTTCCTCTCGCGACGTCGCTTCTTTGGTGTGCGTCGCAGTGCAGATTTGCATTTGAGAACTCGTCACGATAAAAGCAAACACGGGTTGTTGGATTTGGGCTTGTTGAAGTAGCCTGAGTATTTCGATAACGGACGGGTTTGTTTCCTGTTTGCAAATGATGCGGCAAGTGGCAGGTCGATGTGATTCGGAGTATTTAGGCCTTGTACGGCAGGTGGATGACGCTCCAGCAGACAATAGTGCCATTCAGTTATATCATAAATAAAATGATAGACGCTATGAATATAGAAACTTGATTTCATTAGATTAAAAGTCCTTATTATCTAAATAAGTTGAATCATTGCCTTTCTCAATATTTAAGGTCTAACGAGAAGACTGAAGTTATTTCTCCTATCTTCCTTTCTTATTGGAAAACGAGGGCTGAGACTTTTTTTAGTGGGTTATGTTGAGGAAAGGCTATGGTGGCCTATGCAAAGCCCAAACAAAAAAAGAAAGCGAACAGCTAAGAGGAGAGAGAGACCAGATCAAGTTTATTGATCTTGGATTTGAAAGATGGCAAGTTGTAGGACTCGGGAAAGCAAGAAGAAGGCAAGACGTTCCATAAGTTGCATGTTCTTGGGATGAATGATGATTTGTGAGATAGAGTTCGTGAAGTAGGCATTGAAAGTTGGAAAGGGTGTGAATGATTTGAGCTTCTGGTGGTCCTGACACACCTCAGTGGAACTGGAATAATGTCAATGGCATACATTTGGACATTGAGAAGCTCTTAACTTATCGAGCAGTGTCCAGATCCTTACTCTGGATGTGACTCTTCGCTCTGAGTGAAAGTTTAACATAGGGTGAATTCGAACCACTGATTATTCGATCAATGTGCAGGAATCTTTCCTGTGACCTATTTGGATGTTCCAATGCCGAAACTGACTCTCTATGGATAGTGGTATGCACGATAAGAAGCACCGTTGGTAAACTCTTGTTGTGTTCCACCGTGCGAATGGATTTACGCAAAAGGCTATCGAGGCCTTTTGACACAAACCGACCATTAAGCACCGGCCATACAAAGGCATTTCCTTCATTGGAACAGAAAAATTGATTACTCAAAAGGCAAGGGTACATGACTTGTTTGTCAGGAATATTGAAATACAAGGCGGCAATTTTTTAAAACATTTGGTATTGTGGGTAGCATACTATGATAGGTTTGATAGGCAGATACTTATGGCACTGATGTTGATGATGCCGATTGTTGTTTCTGATGCCGACAACGATTGATTGATGATAGCGATCAGGTTATTATAATGATGATGATAATAATGACAATGATGATTCCGATGATGCCTCTAATGATTATGATGATAATGATGATGGTAATAATGATGATGGATGATGATTACGGTAATGATCATGGTGATGATAATCATCACGATTTCAATGATGATGTCGATGATGCTACCGATTATGATGATGATAATGATAGTGATAATAAAAATAGCTTTAATGATAATGATGATGGTGGTGATGATGATGATTGTGATGGTGATGGTGATGATGATTATAATAATAATAACAATAGCAATAATGATAATGATGACGGTGATAATGCTGAAGGTGGTAACGCCCGAAAGCAGATTTGCCCTATTGAATTTAAGCTTCACCCAGCTTTGATATTAATTATCCTTCAAGAAGCTTTGTAAAAGCTGCTTATCATTCCTGGGAGAATCACTTTGGTGAGTGGCTGGCTGACGCAGCATGCTTCATTAAGAAACAAGTTGTAGAACAAACACTTTACGAAACAAATCCTTTCGTTTTGTCTTCGGGTGACATGTTTTCATAATACTTTATTCTGTTGCTAAACGCAGCCCGAATCCTTTCATTTTTTGTCAACATAAATTTATTGGTTGAGAGGTATATGCTAGGGCAATTCATGCAGTCGCCCAAGCATTCTATCAATTGATGAATACGAATTATAAGCTGTTGGATGAGCTCTGGATGCGCTGCGCTTTGCATAAATGACCAGTTGGCAAAGGGCATGTCTTAAAAATCTGACAACTTCACTTGATCCTGAGAAAAATTTCAAATTTCTTGCTGCATCATTGCAAATTTTTTTATATTGCAAATAGATAACTCATTCCTAGGGAATTTCTACCTGACTGGCGAACAGTTTTGGAAAAATGTTGATACGATGTAATAAGTCAATAAGAATGGAGCTCTTGGTTCGACGATGATTTGTTTCTGGTAATGAAGACGTACAATAGTTAGCGACACGGAAGGCCTTGGAAAGGGTTTTGTTGTGCTTCTATTGATATGACTCTCGTAGATGTGTCTGCTATTGCAGTAACACCTCGTGAAATGATGATTCAGAAGACTGTCCCAATATTCCCAGATCACTGACCTATAGACTCAAAAAAGTTTTGAATGGCAATAATGAAGTAAATTATGAATTATCACCATGATTCTCGCGTTATTTTTTATGCGCAAGAATAAATTCCAGCTTCGTTAAAAAGGATATCAGAACTTAGTGACCAATTCATTGGTAGTATGCTAAATTGCCTAATCATCACTTAGATATTTATTTGATTTTAGAACATGGACCGAAATGTTTTTCCTTCAGTCTATTTTTTCTCAAGGCTTTGTCAATAAGTAAAATCCGTTTGAGTCAGTCTGCAAGCATAATGGACTGCATACATGCAAAATGTCATCGATTTATCTAATACTTCGTGTAATCATAGCAAATTGATTACTAGCTAAGCGAATTTACCGGAGCTGTAGAAGCTTACGTAGTATTAGAGGAAAATGAGAAATTGGCAGAAGAGACTATGCAGGTGGGTCAATTCAGTCTTCCACTTATTCAAGCTTAATAAATAATTTAGCATTTCATAATCATCAGAATTACCTCAGAAGAATGCGATGATGAACAAACATTTATTACCACCTGCTATTAATTCGGTTTTCTTTCAACTGACTTTGAAAGTATTCCCATTTCTTCCTGCTATAAGAGATGAAACGAATAAAGATCTGACTCGTTTGCAGCGAGTTTCGCTCTGATTGCGTTAAAGTTCGTCTTAATTTCTTTTTGAATTTTATTAACCTTTGGTAAGGAATGGGAAGTTTGCTTGAAAGATTTCAAGCAAGATTTCAAAAATTCAAGGTCAGATTCTCGACCACGTTCCCAAATAACACTGCTTTCAACTGTAGGCTTGACCTTTTTCCGGTTAATCTACAGAACAAGTGCCATGAAAGTCCACTTTGCACTGCATAGAGTAATAAGGCAAAATTCATCTGAACAGCTAAAGCATTACAGATCATCATGCGAACGATTTAATTCGACTGAAAAGGGAAAATTTTGAAGTAATAAATTATTAGAAATTGAGCTGTAAAAGAACTTCGCTGCACCAAGGCATTGAGATATGAAAGCAACTGACTAATTGACTAGAGACAATAGAATCTACAATAGAATCTACCCTCCTAATCAAATTTTATTAAAATGATTACTGCACCCCTGCCACTTGTCCATTCTATAACTATTGACTCGGGTAGGGTATCTTGTCGTTTTCAGGTGCTTATCGACATGCGTAACAGCAAATATCAGTATTGGAATGTTGTAAGTGATCATTGGTCTTGAACAATGGCAGACCTTCTCTCACACGTGATGCTACTTGATCATATATTCTATTACTATCTAACTACACTTCTGATTGAATGTGTGAAAACCAATTAAAAGAGTTCATACATAGCCATAAATAGTAAAGGATGCCATAAATACAATACTTACATAGCCATACTTACATAGCCATATTTGCATAGTCATACCAACATATCCTACATAGCCATACATACATAACCATACATATCCATACATACATACAACATACATGAATACAGTACTTACATCGTCATACGTACATTGCAGGGGTTATGCTAAGAATTCTTTATCACTGCACATATTTTGGTAAATTTTGATAATGTGGGCGTCGTCTTTCCACATTTTTCATGACCACACCCATTATGCTAACAGAATATTATGATCAATCATTTTGACTTCTGAGGAGCAGGAACTGACACATTTCTAAAATGGCTCTGTTAAAAACTTATCATTGCACAAATTTTATTTCATCCCTGCACAATTATGATAAATCACCGCACAAACCGGCTATCACTGCACTTTAAAATAAACCCTGATTTATTGCCATACATAGTCATACATACATAGCCATCTATACATTGCCATAAATACATAGCAATATATAGCCATACATACATAGTCATACATACATAGCCATACATACATAGCCATCTAGACATTGCCATAAATACATAGCAATATATAGCCATACATACATAGCCATACATACATAGTCATACATACTGTACATACCCATGCATATACATGACCGTACATGAATGAAATCGTGCATTTATACATTTTTTCAAGCAGGGGAATTTCTTTTTGAGAAGATACCGGGCAATGCTTGAAGGAAATAAGAGGAAATGAAATAGATGAGTCGGTATGAGGGAAATTTCTCAGCAGGAATGGAAGAAGACGAACACTAAGATTCAAATCATGTAGCAAGTGATCAATCACTTTGCTCATGTTCCAAGAATCCCTCAGTCCTCTTGCTGAAGCTTGTAAACGAGGCTTATGAGGCCTAATTCACGGAAAGAAGATGCACTCTGTTTACAAAAGCTGTGAAAAAGGGCAGAGGTACAGTTGGCAAACTTTATAGTTTTACTTAAAAAGCACTTTTTCATATTTCTACAAATCTGATATAATTTGCACATCGACATAACTTCCCAGCAAAGGCTGTAGTGGTGACGTAGTGAAGGGCGTAGGCGGCCGGACTCTTGAGTGTTGGGTTGTGCACTCGGATCCCACCTAGTTCACCACAGAGCACTATCGGTAAGGTACACCTCAAGAAATTCGCTTTCCTAGAAAAATCTCGGAGCCATGCCTCTGATTTTGGCTTTGCTCGGAACCCAGCATGCTACTCTTTATATATTTAAAAGGGATCGTTTGATACGGCAAGAGGCTATTTCACGATACAAATTTTCAATACCCTCAACATCTCGTAATTCATGTCACAGATATTTTCAATAGACTTTTTTGGCTATTTGCACGATTTCTTTACTCAACGAGGCCTTATTTTGAGCTCTGAAAGTCCAATAGTGGGAGCAGTTTTTGAACACGTACCAGCAAATGTTCTTCCAAGTATCTTATCTGTAAAATTGAAGCCATATTGTATTATTTTATGCTATGGGGCAACATTATACGCCACTCTTCTTGATCTGCAAGTGTATTTGTAAGCTGTGTGAGCTTTCAAATTCTCCCAAAGTTAAAGAACAGCTCACATAACATGTTCTCCTATTTGGTTTCCATGCCATTTTTTGCAATTCAAAGGCCAAGTTCTTAAATGCATCTTTCTCCCATTCCTTTCAGCTGAATGAAGACTCCAAAACCCAGACATGTGCTTTTTTATATGATCCTGGCTAATTTGGCAATATTCATCTTTTTCATCAATAAAAAGAGTTTTTGGCCTCAGGGAAAAGGTAATTTCCAACAGTTGTTGCTTTTACTGGATTTGGAAGTTGTTTTTGAATGGTGGCCCTCTTATCTTGATCATATCATCAAAAAGAAGAGCAATGAAAAGAGCTGGCTCTGTCAAGAAGAGTTAATGGGAAAAGTCCCTTGGCTGTTTGTGGTTGATTCTTCAGGATCATTTCAGAAATCTGTCATTTCACGCAAACGTAATCAAAACTTTCCACCTGTCCTCATGAATGGTGATGAACTGGACACTTCAGCTTGTTTCACACAACTTGGTCTTTCTCTTTCATCTAATCTCACTTGGAAAACTCACATCCATTCCCTTGCTAAACATGCATCTCAAAAGCTCGGTTTCCTCGCCAGAGCCCGTGGGTTTTTCTCATCTTCCCACCTTCTATCTATATACAAGTCCCAAATCCGTCCTTCTTTAGAGTACTGCTCCCATGTCTGGGGTGGTGCTCCAAAATCCACTCTCTGTCTTCTCGACAAAGTCCAGTCCAAAGCCATTCGTCTCATCAATAATCCTAACCTCACCAAATTGCTCCAACCTCTTTCCCATTGTCATTTAGTTGGAGATCTTTCCATCTTTTGCAGATGTTTTAACGGACATTGTTCTCAGGAGATCAGGGATGTTATTCCAGTTCCGTCAGAGCCAACCAACTTTCTTTATCATTTTATGGGCTAAAGAGCCCATTTCTCATCAACCAACCCAAAAAATATATCTGGCCCAAATATAATGCCTAACCCAGGTGTGATGCTCATATTACCATGAGAGTGTTATTAATAGCCCATTTACCTGAACAGCCACACAGAATAGCTACACGGAACAGGGTGGCATGGAGAACCATTGTCACTAATATCCATGCCGGATAATGTAGCAAGGAGAAAACATATACTAAAGAGTTAGAAGTTTTTGCATTATTGTCTTATTATGATGATTTTTGCGTAATTTTGGTTTTAGAACATCCATCATTCAATGAAGCTGTAGAAGAATTGGTGACAGTGGTCATCTATGACTTTGGTTAGTCTCTCAATGCAATCATTTCAGCTTCTTCCTATCCTCCCAACAGAAAAAAGAAATAGCAATCCACAACAAGAAAAAAACAGAGAAAAAATGTTAAATTTATGTTGAAAAATTTGAACGTCATAACTGGTAGACCCGCATATGGAAAGAACACCCATTTGTTAAAAAGTTTATGTTTGGGTAATTGATAGGAAGACACCCATTCTGCATGGGCGTTAGTAGTTTTGTACCACTTGAATTTTGCAAATCTAAAACTGTCTTATACTTGTTGAAAGTCAGACCGGTTTCGGTCACGACGGAAGGAAGAGTTCAGTTCAGTGGGATAAGCGTTGGTGAGCCGCCAGTCCAGCTGCTGAAGCACATTTCTTTCCACATTGGCAGTTGAAGTCTCTGTCAGTTGCTTGAGAAGGGTCTTTCCGTCTGGTTCGACGGTCTATGATTCTCTCAGTTCGCTCGTTTTCTGCGGTTTTTGCTCCATTGTGCACAAAGGAACGCCATTGTGCACGGTCAGTACATCGTTTCAGATCATCGATGTTGAACTTCTTAAGTGAGACCAGAAGTTCGTCTTTGAAGCGTTTCCTTGGGCGTCCTTTTTGCCTCAAGCCTTCTTGTAGTTCTCCGTACAGGAGTTGCTTCGGTAGTCGGTTAGCACGTTGTTGTAGCCAGTCGTTTTTCATTCTCCGGGTTTCCGCTCTTAGGTGTTTTTGGAACCCGTAGAAGTTGCGTCGGGTGGATCTTGTGCCACAACTCAGCCATTTCTTATGGAGTGTGTTCTTTTCCTCTAGTAGTTGGTTCATTTCTTCGATGTTTTCGTTGAACCAGTCACGTTGCTTCTTTTTGGCAAAGCCCATGTTTGACTCTGTGATGCCGTAAGCTGTGTCCCTTATGGTGGTCCATGTGGTAGTTACTGTTGTCGATGACTGGTTGGTTTTCCAGTGCAGTATTCAGAGCGTTGGATAAATCTTCCATCACAGCAGTTTGTTTTAGACGGGCGATATCAAACTTTCTTTTTGGCTTGGTTGTTGCAGTCTTTTTCCGTGGAGGTTGGATGGTGCACTTCATTTTGCAGAACACCATGTGGTGGTCGGTTTCGCAGTTCGTGCCTCGGACTGTTTTGGTGATCTTAACATTCGTTAGGTCTTGATTTCGACAGATAGTATAGTCAATGAGGTGCCATTTTTTGGATCTTGGGTGCATCCAAGTAGTCTTGTTCTTCATGGGCTGCTTGAAGAAGGTGTTTGTGATGGCAAGTTCGTGTTCCATGCATTTGGTAAGGAGGAGTAAGCCGTTGCTGTTACATTTTCCAATGCCGTGTATGCCCAATGTACCCTGCCAAGCGTCATGGTTTGTACCAACTCTAGCATTAAAATCGCCCATAATTATCAGTTTGTCCACCTTCAGTGTCTCGCATATACATTGGTCTAGTTGGTTGTGAAATTCTTCTTTGGTGATTTCGTCGTAGGTCATGGTTGGTGCGTATGCACCGATGATAGTCACGTATCGGTTCGGAGCATCTGCAGGTAGACGGATTGTGATTAGCCGTTCGTTTATTGCGTTCGGGAGGTGCTGCAGACGCTTCGCTATGTCTGAGCGGATGGCGAGGCATACTCCATGCATGCGCCTTTCACCTTCTGGAGGACCGCTCCAGTAGAAGGCGTATCCGCAGCTTGTCTCAGTGATGGAACCAGTTTCGGAGAATCGGCTTTCACATAGCGCTGCTATGTCGATGTCATACCTTTTCAGTTCGAGCCCAACTATCGCAGTGCGGCGTTGGGTGGTCTGTTCTGTGCACAGGAGAGTGTGCAAAATCTAAGTAGCCATTTTGAGGTTGTAGGTTTTTTTCTTGACATTCTGAATGCTATTTTAGCCCTGACAGCCACAGTCTGCTGGCAGGGGGCGAGACGGCTATTTTTAGGCCACCTTTTCTAGGCCCGTCCAAGTTCCCCCGGAGAGCAGAGACCTCCCTAAAAAGGGCTGCTCTGTCGCTGAAGGTGCTGCCAAACTGCTCCTCCGTTTCTAGTGGTGAGAGCAGAGCGACCAGAGTCTCCAGCCGCCATACGAGCAGGTTCCAGGCAGCAAGAAGCTGCTTCCTGTCTCCCATCGCCGCAGGACTTCACCCTTCCCTACTTCTGCGCTGAGACTTGTTTGAGGTGATGCAGGGTTGCGCACTACCTGCCGCACACACTTGACACCCAAAGCGCCGGTGCTGATGGCGAGCATAGCAGGACGACCAGCAGCACTGTGGGTGCTGCAGCAGCTGCCGTTGGCCAGTGAGGCTCTTCCGCCTAAGGGGGCTGAGCTCCCATGGATGGTCAGGGACTCACATGGGTATGAACTTTGACAGGTTTTGTTTTTAGTCCTGCTGGGTGTCCACTAGCACCCTCCTCACCCGGTTGCCAAGGCAACTAGGTGGGGGACCCGGTTGCCAAGGAAACTAGGTGGGGGACCCGGTTTAGTCGCCGAAGACCCAACCCATGTCAGCAGGCAGTACTGGATTCACATGGATGCCAGTAGCAGGGGTAAATCCTGGCCTGACTCATAACTCGTCTTATACTTGAAGAGTGATTAAAGGTTTGACAATCTTTACTGTGGGATGAATCTTTTATCAATAAATCACTCCGTGGTAAAACTCTTTTCAAATCGACAAGTTTTCCCTTGTGATTTAATCGATTATGATTTTGTAATACTGCCTTTTGGATAGTTAGCACATTTCTTCTGTGCTGAAGGTCTCATATTCATTTGCATTTGTGGATGCCCTCTATCCGTCCATCCAATAGTAATTGGCCATCTGGCACAAACAGACAGTAGATGAAATTCATTAAGGCAAGGAACTGAGCATACTGACGCACAATGAATATGTTAGATCTTAAGCAAGATGCTTCTCAACTCTTGTATCAAATATGGCACCCAACTTTACTTGTGATGGTTACAGCAATTTAATGCTCTTCTTTGCACCACAAGTCTCCTTTCATCTATCTAACTCAACAAATTTCATTCACAGAACATTTTGAAAATGATGTCATCAATACCGTGAAGTCTTGTCATAGTTTCAGACGACCTACCTTACCCACCCTTACATCTTCCAAATGGAAATGTAAAGGTTTGGTTTTTGACATTTGTCTTTTCTTTTCCCTGTTCTTTTTTTCTCAATGCCCTTGATTGTGATATTTGTACGTAATGGTCATTTATTGCTCCAAATATTAGGTTATCTTAGTCTGTTATGCTTACGATCTCCTATCTTTATAAATAGACTAAGTAATGCATTTAGTTAGAGTGATTGCTTAAGATACGTGAAAGCTTGTTAAAGTAGTAATGATTATAATAATGATGATTATAATATTAATCATGGTAACAATTTCAAAATGACTCTGCTTCCAGAGTTTTGCTAATCTTTTATTTACCTTGTTGAAATTGTTGAAGCTTTGTTCTGTTGCTAATATTTTTGGTATTATTCATTAGCTTTCTGATGGTAATTTTCTTTCCCCTTCCTGATCACGTGGACCAGTTTTATTCATTTATTTATGTTGATGTGTTTGCCAAGCATTTGAAGACATAATTTTCTAGGATTCTGAGAAGCTATACATATTGAGCACTGCCTTTGCCTGTCCACACATTGTACCCACATCTTGTGATTCCTTTGTCTGGAATTACAGAGAGCTGGTAACTCTCTCCTCTGTAAACAGAAGTTTATCTAGAGTTTGACCTGAACTGCCAGCCTATCGGTTCTATTATCAAGTGTGATATTCAATAAGACATCCTAAAAGCTTTGATAACATTTTGCTTTTGATACCTCCATTGCAGTTAGTTGTTTTAAACGTGCCAGTAAACCAGGCTGGAGATCAAGGAAGACCAGACAGGTTGGCATAGTTATGATTATTTGACTGATAGATTTTTATTGAATAGGGCTGCACCTATTTATATTTTCATGTAGCTGTTGGGCTGCACATTTCTGTAAGTATAGCAATTGTTAAACGTTGTATTCCGATGTGCAAAACATGAATGTTATTTACCAGTGTTTTAAGTCAGCCAAGTGAGTCTTATTCAATCTGCGTATCAAACCTTATTACGCCTCATACCACCCTACCACTAAAACCTATCGCAGCATAGAAGGCATCAAAATACTCTTTTATGAGCGACTGCTGCCCCACAGCCATTTTCCAAGGGAGATGGAATGGGATGGGGATTCTCATATTACAAATTTTGTATTTTTTAGATTTATAGAAACAAAGTATACAATATTTATACCCGATGGATTTCATTTGAAAGATTCAAATGGGTTGAAGAGATTAATTCTCCATCTAAATAAGAACAAAAGAAGAGTGCAAATGATATCAACAGCAGCTGAAAGTCAGAGGGCTCATTCACCAACTTGTGATCAACTTAAATTTGATTATAAGTAAGGCTTTCAATTTATCATTAAGCTTTGTGGTATGAGGGTAGCTCAGTGGTAGTGGCATAGCTCATATGTCCCATGATCAGGTGCCTGAACCCGCATTGAACTTAGGTTCCATGTAGAGTAAGGAGAGTTTGTGGCACTCTTCTGTAAATGAGAGGAAGAGCTGGGACACTGCTTGATAAGCATAGCTTCTATCCTAAAATCCGCCTTGGGAGCAATGGATTATAGGAATCTTGATTTGAGTTTTGCATTGTGAAAAAATATTCAGCATAGTTACTCAGTGAAATTAAGTCTACCTTATGGCTCTGAACCATAAGAATCTTGCTACAGCATCATAGCATAAGCAAAGGTTAAGGCTCTTCTTGCTATGCATGGATTCCCGGTGTCCTAGAATCTTCCTATACATTGCTGTTAGAAAAAATAAATAGCACAAATTTTGAAATTTTGATTCTGAAAGGAGTTTCCGCCTTGTGATAGCCGCTCCATCTGGTTATTCATAACTATGTCTTAATCAAGAAAGCCAACAAATCACTTACTTTGAATTAAATAATTTGCTTGTGTCCAAATATTTGACTCTGCTCTTCGTCCACAGGACATTAAACCAGTGGAAAAATGACCCTTTATTTTTAGCTATTTTTAACTATTTACTATTGAAAAGTTCAAATCAGTTTTTTTCTGATGTTTTGTAGACCTTATTAACATAATTAGATTTTTATGACTATACTTAACGTTGTTCTCTTTTAATTCCAGGCGATGGACTTTGTCATATTCCAATTCAAAAAGTTAGAGAAGTTGACAAGTTGCACATTTCTTCATTTCTTCTTTAAGTTCTGAAATTTGGAAATTTTTTTTATCAATTGAAAATGGAAAGTTTTACAGGAAGCTGGATTCATTTCAGGATTCATGGTACCAACTGAATCTTCAATAGGATTGTTTAGACAGGGCCCGCACTGATAACAGTATCTGTAATAATGACAAGGTTTAACCTGCATAAATATTTATATCATTATTACTATTATTCTAAAATTAAAGCTAGTGAAAGAGCCTTTGCCAACCAAGGAGCTTTCAAATTCAATGAGCTCTGAGAAAAGTTAAGAACAGAAGCATCTCTCTGTAGATTTAAACATCATTTTAAGTATTGTAACTTTTTTAACACATCATCCACTTATAGCTCTTTATTGAATTACCTGATTACCTGGACTATGTGATATTTCATCTTTACTTCTCACTTTGTAAACATATCCTTTTTTGATAGAAGGAGTCTATTTTATTTTGAATGAAGTAAGCCTGCTGAAATATGTTCAAAATAGTAATTATGATAATCTGGTTGTTTGTATTTTCTAAAATTGTTGATTTCTTGTTTGTATTAATGTTTAATCCTTTCAATTGGTTCCAAAAAATTATTTTCCCATCTTCCTTTGAATCTTTTTCAACAGAGAAAGTCGTTGTTGTAAGAACATTTCAACTCTTTCCCTTCCCAGGGCTCTTTTTCAACTTAAGTGGAGCTGCAAGTACAGGAATCTTTCTGCTTCATTTCACTGGCGCCCTTTCCTTTGCATCCTGTTTCTTGCAAGTTGCCTTCTAAAAAGGCTCACTATTTTTTTTTGTTTCCCCCCTTATTCCCTTCCAAACTGTCATCTGTCTCTCCTTTGCCCCGGAATTACTCCCTCTTCTCTCTCCCTCACACGCCTCAGCTACCTTAGCTTGGTCTCCCTGAGTCTTACTTTCATGTAAAATGCCTTATTTAATGTTGCAGAACCATTTCAGTGTGATTCAGTTGGTGGTAAAGCTGCCCTGCTGATAGAGACATCATATCTATTCAAACTCAACACTGTTTTCATTCGACCTTTTCAGAAAGGTACTTGAAACCATCTGCAGTTTGTATTCGATCTGTTTATGGGTATATTATGTTCTTTTTGGTATAATTGCATTTTCTGTTATCCCCAGCTCATATCACTGCACATCACTCTTTCTGCTTTTTTGTAATGAAAAGCTCTTTAAGACAGGCTCAGTAAACTGCGAAACTCAGAATTAGCCAGCTGTTTCCATTGAGTGCTTAAGTAATAGAATTTATTATGAAGACATGTGCAAATTCTACCAAATATAATTATCTAGAATTGATTTGCCAAGCTGAGAATAGTACTGTCATTAATGCCACCATCAGATGCATTTGCGGTGGAAGCTAAGCCCAGTCATTGAGCTGTCACGTTTCAATCACAGGGTATTCACTCGTGTGCCAAATTGGGCGAACCTTTGGTCACTGTCATCAAGAATCTTCGTGTATAGCAAAGCGTTGCTCATTGTGGCGACATCATTGGTCGTAGCCCTTGGTGTCTTTGTCATATTCGCAAAAGCCGCCCTGTTCTAACCACGTTGTGAGCTTACATGCTTTTTGACCTTTTGTATTATTTTCTCTCATATTGAGGATAGTTGTAAATGTTCAGCCAGTTGACCTTTGTTGTTTCCATATACGAACCCAGACCAGATGATTCAAAATTTCATGTGTGGCTTCGGAAAATGGGTAGGAAAACCCCATTAAGTTTAATTTGTTTCCTTTTTTCAGCCCTGTTTATTCAATCAGTTTTGAGAAAATGGAAAGTTCGTCTGCTTCTCGGAAATTCGCCATTTTTTGAAAAGCGAAATCTTTTCCAATCAGAACATAACAGGTTTCTTGAAAATTTTTTCAGAAATTCCAGCATTTTGCTTTACTCAACATTCATCACTGTATATCAGACTCAATTTCGAGCGTAGCAGAAACCAGGTGTAGACCTCTAACTTCTTCTAAGAAAGTGGATTTTTATGAGACATTTTTGAGACAGTTTCCAATTGCCTTCCTCGTCGATGGTATTTTTATCATCAACCATGCATAGTTTGAGCCCGCCACTGCTTCTTTATGTGGGTCTGCATGGCTACTTAAGCCACTACCCTGCAGCTCCACGACATTCACTAATCACCGAAGAACCCCTTGTTAGAGAGGTACCGTCCCGAGCCACGGCATCGCTTGGTTAGGTCTCAAGTTCCATTCGTCGCCGCACTCTCTCTCTCTCTCTCTCTCTCTCTCTCTCTCAGCTTTACGCCGGATGCCCGTTTATTCCTTGGAGGCAGAAGATAAAATTAGAGACAACATGGAAGTAACAGCGACTTGGAGTGATACCCTTCATCTTCTAGCTTCTTCTCCAATTCGCTCTTCATGTGAATGCCCCCGTATTTGTAATTGCCACTGGGTATGACGTTGATAAAGCGCCCAGTGGTTTCATTCCCAAACGTATCGTAGTATTTTGTTATTAATGTTGTATTAACAAAAGTGCAACGAAAAAATATAAACTCGTAGATGCATGCCTCGATCTTGGAACTTTCAGCGCAGTAGACATTTTTTGCTCAAAGCGCAAGGGAAACTGCATCGTTCAGCGTTCAACAGGGGCCTTATTTTGCAGCAATCTTCGGCATAAAGTTGTTTAGCCTCCAGCATCATTAAAATGTCAATTTGGTTCTAGCCAGCAATAATTCTTCATAGGAAACTACATCTCTAAATT
Organism: Pseudorhiza aurosa; assembly: GCA_964026355.1. Taxonomy (NCBI): domain Eukaryota; kingdom Metazoa; phylum Cnidaria; class Scyphozoa; order Rhizostomeae; family Lychnorhizidae; genus Pseudorhiza; species Pseudorhiza aurosa. The sequence goes on from OZ032124.1 coordinate 3,116,755, forward strand.
TTCTATTAGATTAAAGCACGAGAAGTATAGGAAACAACACGAAGAGAGTCTTTTTAGGAAGTAAGTGATAATGTTTTTTCATTTAAACATCGTTAACTTTAATGAGCCACAATTTCTGCTTTATTCCCTGTTTATGTTGACTTTCATAAACTTTCATGACACTGTCCAAGAACAGTCAGCAATCAATATGGCTCCTATTCTATTGAAGAGGCATGTAACTAGCACGTTTTTGTATTCTTTCCAAATAAGATATGGAATCAAAAAGGTAGAGCATAAAGATGGTTCCATGACTTGGCTGGGATGTAGCAAGGTAAGCATATTGACACGATATTTCCACATACCTCTTTGATGACATTTTTCTCTGATTGCACAACAAGAACCTTAAGTAGCTTGTTTGACATCTTGCTGTAGCTTTAGTTCGTAGTTGTGATGTGATACTTAATATGATGTCAATAAACCTGATATGGTATGGTATGATGTGATATAAACTGATGCAATATGTAGTTATAGATTACTCAAAGAAATATTTTATCATGAAGGAAAGATTTTTGAAGTATTGCAGCTGACGTTTTTTCACTATTTTACTTCACATTTGTTGGGCTGTAGCTATTTTTGAAAAGAGTGCTTGGAGGTTGTTCGATTGCATTCCAGGAAACGGCAAGGTGCTTTGGTACAATTATCAATGACGTTCCCTCATTCATATACAGTGGTAAATGGACGCCACCTTGCTGTCTTAGTAAGTTTCTTCTCATATTAATCTTTTTTCACTGGAAATTTTCCCTGCACCGAACAGGTTAATAGTGGTCTAGCGTTCTAGCTGAAGTGTTCGGATCCATAACATAAAGGTTGTATATTCTAATCCCGCACATGTGACAGGCATGCGTTCGCAGATAGCACCCAAGAGAGAGACCTGACTTCACCCAATATCTTTTATCGTGTGACTGAACTGCTATTGAAATTGTACTCATATTTTTAAATATCACTGTCATTGTATTCGTCATAATGAAGATGAATCAGAGCTATCGATGGATGAATGTGTAGTTCTGATAGCTACGCGAGAACTAGACATGAATGATGTATACACAGTTTTCACACAAAAAATTTCATCGCTGTGGCGGGAAATCACCTCATGAAAATTCACTTTCATAGAAAAACTGTAGGCGCATCTTGGGTTTTCGCTATGCTTCCAGCTGAGTATGCCATGTACCTTAAGCACAAAAATCCACTTCCCTGGAAAAAGATCCCAGAGTCCTGCCTCTGGTGTCTGCTACACCCGATATCGAGTTAGCTACGTGGTTCACGAAACAGATTCCTGCATGTTTTGATCCATCTTTTTACTATTCTCTTTAACAGGCAATCTCAGGGAAACGACAAGACATGTGTTACGAATTTTCGAGAACCTCCGTGTCAGTTATTGGCTAGAAGTAAGTACTCTTTTTTAAAATTTTGTTACAAAGTTTCGATGGCGGTGTTTGATATCATTTTGCTTGTTTATGCTATTTTTCCTCGCCAATTCATTTCGTGTTTTATTGTCTGCTAGCCATTTTGATTATACCATTGGTGCTGAGTTTTCTTCTTGAAACAGTTTGAAGACGCGTGTACCGTGTTGAAAATTCAGATCAAGTCAGGTCAGGTCAGGTCAGGTCAGGTCAGGTCAGGTCAGGTCAGGTCAGGTCAGGTCACACCCGTAGCCTTGCGGCCGTTGGGGCACCGGGTTGTCTCCTTCCATTTCTCTCGGTCCTCCACCGGCCGTACGCAGATCTCTACCGGCTTATCGATCCGTATCCTCTCATCTTCTATCCAGTTCCTCTGTGAATGACCTCGTCCTCGTCTTCCCTCTACCCAACCATGCATCACCGTATGAGCCAGTGTTCCTCGTCTCCTTGTCGCGTGAAAAATAAGCACCCAAGTAAAAATCTAAACTCCATTTTTTATTCGAGCGTCGGAAAGCAACTTGCACGAGAATCTCGAAAATCTAAACTCTATCTTGAATCTCGGCCTTGTCAGGTAGAGTGGCCAGCTTGCTTTCTGGCTGCTTTTGCTCCCAGCTTTCCGCCAGGTACCTAGTTACTGCTGGGTGGACAGATCGAGGTCATCCAGAAATGAGAACAAACGAGCCTTGAACATGACTCCTTCTGCAGTGTAAACATGTGCTCTAACCATCATGTCAACAAACCCTACTAACCCAGATACTCAAGGCATGGCTGTACTGCCAAAGGGTCAACATTGATACCGTTTCCGCCGTCGCATAATTTTCTGGGACAACACATCGATCCTCCATATGTCACCTTATCAATACGAATGTTGAAAAGGGCAACGGAAACAACTCCATGTAATCCCATTCCATAGAAAAAATCAAATCGTTGCTCAGAATTTATGCTATGCATGCCGCGTCTTCTTCCGTGTTTTGAATATTGTTGAATTTTTCAATTAATTATGATGTGATTATTTGTGCAAGTATGGGCCCAGTGGTGGAGTACTTGCTGAGGGATTCTATAGTCAGTGGTTCCCACATTTAAATCGACCATGCTTTGTGACTTTTTGTCATTTTTGCATGCAAAAGCTTTGTGTCAGCACAGCGTAAAATCGGCTTTGAATTTGACGTTTTCAAGGGGGGAAGTCTTCTTGGAGCAGCCCGACATGGCGATGTGATCCCATGGGACTATGACGTCGATATTGGAATGTTCAGGAATGACATAGAAAAGGTAATATTCTGCCATTTTTTAAACGAAATGGAAAAAATTTTGAATTTTGAAATTTGTCTTGAACAAAATGGATGCATCAGTTGCCGTTTGAGGAACCCAGCAAGGATTTGGTACATTGTTCGTTCATTTTCTTCATTTTTCACAGTTTTTTTTACAAATCTATTACAGTCCTGTCGCAAAGTATGAAACCAATTGCAGCTATGTTCCGTCAAAGAGAAGCTTGTCATATTCAAAGCACTGTCCTCCTTGGAGATTAAAGGTTTTGAATGAGTGATTAAAGAATCGTTCACAGCCTTATTTATAATTTTCCCACAACCACATTTCTTCTATCAGATACCCAACTTGATGCGTGCAAAACAAGGGAATAGATTTACAGACGATAAGGGGTTTGTTTGGGAGAAGAGCAGAGAAGGCGATTTTTACAGGGTACAGTTCAGCCAAATCAATCATATGCACATTGGTACGATGTTCAATGCATTTCATACAACAATCTATTCTAACACCAACTGTCTCTTGCTACAAACGTACTGATTTGAAATTACCAGTATCAATATCATTTAATGTAAACTATCTTCATTTGTGTAACTACTGGTGGGTTTTCCCATTAGCATCAAGCAAATATTGTGCATGTCGCAGGACGTCTGAATGCTCTGACTTTCCGAGGATAGAATTGGTCATTTGATTATTTGTTGGTCTTGCGCCACGAGATAAATTGTAAGTTATGAGGTCATTAGTTTACGATTCATGTGATCAAAAGAGTAGTTCATGGGTCATTCATTTACAAAGTTGTAAGTCATTAGGTCAAGAGCTTACATTTAATCAAATCCCCAGGTCATGAAGTCGTGTGGTCCGATTTTCGGACACTTGGAAGCTGAGCTTTGGGATCAGTAACCTGGTTCTTGCGGTGGTACCACCTTTCGTGATCCATGTACCTTTTATGGCAGATGTCTTTAAGATTTCTGCCTTATGTGAGTTCTCTAAATGCAAGTCGCACCTAATGTGGGACATGAACTATTGATCGTAGAGTTTCTTCTGATCAATCGATTGCACTTCGCCGGTATGATTGCATTTGAATGAGATTATTATTAGCATCAATGAAACTGCATGGGGTACAACGCCATCATACCGTGACTGATTTAATTATCAGCTTGGCATACAATTTGTTATTGCATTTATAGCAGTAAGGATTATGCTTGCGATCTTTTTTATTCTAGACATTTTTCCATTTTATGAGAAGGACGGTGTAATGACTAAGGATACCTGGTTCAAAACTCATCGACAAGACACCGAGTTCCCAGTGAGATTTTTACAACCGCTAGGGAGATTGAGTAAGTCAAATGAAGCTTCCAACTTTTTCATTCCAATTTTTTCAATCGTAGAATTGCAGAGATTTTTAGGTATTCATCGTTTTAATTCGTATTTGTTTTGTTAGATATTGAGTTGTATTTTTCTGTCGTCAGTTTCACGCTTGGAGCCATTTTCATATCTTTCTGTTTTGGTGACGTCCACTGCTCAAACTTTTTTGAAAGATCAAAGTTTTTCTCTCATATTTAGACAAAGTTTCAGTTTTGTAAATCTAAGGACGTGTTAGACAATAAAGATCTTGCATTGCCGTGGTTACACCTGAGATTACTTTGCCAAAAACTGACAAAACAACATTTCAAATCGATGGGCAACAATTCCCATGCACAAACTAAAGATTGGATGAGGTGAAAATAGCGCAGCTTCTTGAAAATTCTGGGTTTTTATTCGATTCTCTTAGATTTCATGGGCATGAACGTAATGGTACCAAATAATTACAAAGAATTCCTTGAGTACAAATTTGGAAAAGGTGTGATCGGAAGCCCAAAATATCCGAATGGACAGATAATTGAGGTAATGAAATAATTAAAACTTGATCAATTACCATGTTTAGCTACTTAGCAATATGGCTCCTTATTTTGTCTATATGAGTTATTTTTCTAGTTACTTACTTTGCTATGTAGGTATTTATTTTATTTCTTCGTTATTTAATTATTTAGCTATTCAGCAGTTCAGCTTTTAGTCGCCTTTAAGTTATATCATCTAGTTTGTTTCTACTGGCTATTTATTTGGTCACTCTTCTACTGTTTACGTGCGTGTTTACTTATTTGCTTAATAATTTATCAATATTGTTGCTTATTTTTTTATTTATTTAGTAATTTACTTAATTACTAATTTTGTTAAATTTAGCTGGTAAGATAGTTAATTAGCTAGCTACTAGTTCTTTATTTATCTCATTAGTTAATTGTTTGTCTAGTTACTTAGTTAGTTAGTTAGTTAGCTAGCTAGTTAGTTAGTTAGTTAGTTAGTTAGTTAGTTAGTTAGTTACTTATTTAGTCAGTTGAATACTTAGCTAGATTGTTGTTCCATAGTTGAAATAGCAATCAGTCGATGAATTTTAAAGTCGTCAGTTTATGTGATCAATAAATTTTTTGACATGTAATTGATGCAGTTTGTTACGGTTAACTTATGGCAAGGGTAACTGGAAAATTGAATGGATAATATTCTTGATATTTTAACCTTTTTAGATATCATCTTGAAAACTATTTAGCTCCTTCCCTCGCCCCTTGTCGTTCATCAGGCAGTGCCCTCATCTGTTTCTGTATTACATTTTGCTGTCCAGGCATATTGAATATCATATCATGCAATATCAAGGTGGTGTGGCCGAGTGGTTAAGACGTAGTGTTTCGAATCTTGTGAGGTCATCTCTCCTGGGTTCGCGCCCTACACAAGCCAAAAGTCAACTCAGCTGTCCATCCTTCCGATGTCGGTGAATGAGTACTCAGAAGTAACTCTGAGGACACAAGCACTGGACACACATTGATAACAGCTAATCTAAAGCTGAAGCGTTTCATGCAGTATAAAGCTTCATCTTTATTTTTGATTTAAGTATGTTTCTCAATTTCTTACTCTTTTTCTTCTTTCCTTTTTCTTTTAGAAGCGATTTGCAAATTCATGTTAACATGTTTTATTCAATATTTGTTACATTATTTCTTTTTGTTGGCATGAAGCAATTTTCTCATGATTTTATTGTAGAAATAGATCATGGTGAATTCCAATGGTCTTCAATTGCCGTAGGGATGAGTCTACTTTGAGGCGATTCTGTTGATGGAAAAGCTCAAGTTGGAGGGACCTTCTATCGTTGTGTTCACTTGAAGTCAGTTTCCCTCACCTGGACCAACAACCGCAACTGACTTAAGCAAAACGTTCCAAGCAGGTTTGGAGATAATTATATTGAACGCTATGTATGTACATTGCCGTAACCTCGTCCATTCAGAAGGCAATGATGAAAAGATTTAGTCATGGATTTTAATGATATACCTTCCATTATCATGTCGAAGTTTTTTGAGAATTTTTTGTATTTTAAACGGAAGATGGTCTAGGATTTGAGCAGATTTAATTAGATTATGCTAGATTTTTACAAGTAGATTAGATACTGAAGTTGATATGTAATTCATTAAGTATTTATGCTTCACTCAAGCAGATGCATCTGAGTCTTTGCACGAGGCTACCTCACTGTAAAATTGATTTTTTTGACGTCAATCCTCTCTCGCGTTTAAAATGGCTTACTTGTTTAAAAGAATCATTCAACACACACATAGGATGGTCTAGGCCTTGAATATAGTCAAAAAATCACTCATATCTCACTCCAAAATGGTCATGAGTTGTGGTGACATTAAGAAAAAATTGTCAAAGTATTGCTGAGTAAAGTTCTCGAATTCTGTCTCAGCAATAATGAATTATAGGATTTACGAATCAAAGGGATCACTAATCTTAGGAATCACGAATCATAGGGAACACGAATCATATGGATCACGAAGCAAAGGGATCACGAATCATTTGCATTCCTAATCATTGGAGTCTGTAAGCGTGGGAATTTTAAAGGCCTGTAATCTCAATCCAAATATCTATCCTATCTAATAATTTGATTCAAAGATAATTGGGTACAAATCCAAATCATGGGCCATAGGAATTTCATTTCATTTGAATTTTCATGTATATGAATCCAGAACTGGGGGAATCATCGATTATATGAATCATGAATCGAAAGAGTCCCAAGTTTTGATTACCTGTGGTTACTGTAAGGAGATTTTCCTCTCTTGTTGCTGAACTTAACATTACGAATCGCGAATCATAATTATTAGAGCCACGAATTGTAGGAGTAACGGACTGTAGGCTTCTTGAATCGGAGGAATCATGAGTTGTTGGAATCAGGAGGTGGGATAACTTAGAGAGAAAGATTTAGAAGATTTTCCTCTCATTTTCCTATTATTTTACTTGCTTATTGCTGCTACGCAGGGTCAAGGGAAACCGTTCAGTGAAATCAGCGAGACCTTGATGTTCCCGTCTTTGGACCGCATCTCTTCATTTCAATGGACTTTAAAACAGATCAAAGTTAATCATCACGTATTCCTTCTCAACAAAGTCAAAACAGAATCATTTCCCGCCATAACTACAGTTTGTCGTTCATTTTCGAAGGATCTTCAATTTGATGAAACATCACTATAAAGTAGTCCGAGTGCCTCTCTAAACTGAACCAAATCTTGCTCCAATTTAGCTGTAAAATATATTCATCAAGCAAAAGCAGTGCAAGAAATATGAATGTTTCCACAAAAATGTCATGCGGTGCCCAGAATATTTCACATAACGTTTTGCAATCTGAAGTTGGAAGATTCCAGAAAAACTATATACTTCCCTTATTTCTAAAGTAAGTTGAAAATGGAATATTAATTTGATTGTAGGCACTAAAACTATACTTACAAACACGATCCAAAGTAGAATATAACTCCTGTAATTTTTCCTGCATTATATTTCCAGTGGCGTTGTAATTTTGAAACAAGCATTTTTCTACTGATGCGCTGCAGTTTTCAATCTGCATATCCATACTCTTCTTGAATTCTGAATTAAACACAAACGCAATGTTTCATTAGGTTCATAAATATGCAATTTTGGTGTATCATGAATATCGCCTAATACATTTATGCCAGTAGTCAAAATTTTGAATCATAGTAAACTGAAATTCTGATGAAATTTAAGAATCATCTCCCACCTGTTAATAAAACCGAGTCATGTTTTCTTTTTGAGTTGATTTCAGCTACCAAAGATTGCGTTTGGTCAAATAATTGTTCGGATGAAGAGGTTCCCAAAATTCCCCTCTGGCGCTCGTCGCTAAACTTCTTCTTTTTTGGTGCCAGAATATCTCTTTCTTCGTCTATCGAATTTTTCTGCTCCCTATTCAGAAAAAAAGATAAGTAGAATTTTTGGTTTGAAATTTTTGGAAGCAAGCAAATTCACCGACGCTTTTGAAAGGAAAGCTGGGCATACCTTGTTTTTTCGGCATCTAGTAGAGGTGGTGCTTCTTCGTTGTCTCTTGTCTCCTCAGATGCAAGGACTCCTTGGTTATCCATTTTGAAGAGTTTTTCCGAAACAAATGTTTCTTCAATCGATAAATCACGCCATCTGTTTTTTGGCGGGAAAGCTTATCTAGTTCCCAGATCTTTCCCTCAGAATTGAAATGCCATAAAACAGGTGCCTTTATGACAGTCACCGTCATTATTTACCCACACCTAGACATGACTACTTTTAATTAAGTTTTGCTCCTTGGAAGATATTCCCTACAGTAGGAAAATAACATCAGTAAATCCATTTCGCAAAACCACGTGAGCTTCTTTCGTAGATGCGCTGCACAGGCGCATTATTAGTTGAGGAAGTTGGTGATTGTTATGATGACTCAAGGGTTTCCTTATCCATGATCGAAATCACCCAGAACGATGCGAGCAACCACTTCCCTTGTTAATCGTTGCAACAAAGGTGGAAAATCTTGCATCAAAGCTTGCTGAACAAGGAAGCAGTGATTGACAGAAGGCTACCTCCAGCTTGGAAGTAACTTTTATGATTGTCCACCGTCGAATTCAAAGGTGCCGTAGAATCAACGCCTTAAATCAAAGTTGTCATGGAGAGAATACAGCGGCTTGTGAGGTCACTCAGAACTGCCAGAGCTGCAGAATTATCTTCAGGTAAGGTTAATTAACTGCAATTTTCATTATTATAGAGTTCTCCTCAGATGGTGGTTTTTGTGATGAGCTCTTGCGAAATTATCATGAATATTTATGAAAAATTCAAAAGGAGTGCATGAAATCTTTAAAGATGTGTTTGCACAGATAGATATTTTGGTGAAAAGTCTAGACATCTGATTTTGATTTGAAATATGTATGGCTGTGTATACGTGGCTATGCATCTATGGCCATGTATGTATATGGCCATTTGCTGTACATTTACCTCCAAAAGTATGGAATAATGGGCCTAAATTTTCGGTCAAATAGATGCCTAAGCGAGGCTGTCCCACCCAGATTTTAGCGCGAACTTCAAGTTTGACATGAACATACCTTACCATCAAGAAGAATATTTTGGACACACGGTGCCATTTAGAAAGTTCCGTTCGAGGAAAACTTCACAAACATGGCCCTTTAGTAAGGTTAAAGGAAGACAAAGCATCTTGTTTCACTTGAGCATCAAAGGTAGAGGTGGATGAGGTCACTTGAAATGGCCTGTCTTGCACCAGGAAGATTTCGTTTTCTCAGATGAGTGCAGGCTCAATCGTCAGAATGACTCTAGAGTTGAAAGGGTATGGCAAATTAAGAAGGAGGCTGATAATCCCATGATCTGCCATCCAACAGTGTCCAATGCTCTTTCTTTAATGGTGCAGGGGTGCATTGGGCAAAATGGCGTCGGCCGCCTCGTGGTATGTGAACACAGTTTAAACTCAGATTACTACATCAACATTTTTGAGCACCACTTTATTCAAGCATAGAAATGGTTCATGGATATCCGTCTCATCCATTCGTTCTTCAGCATGACAATGCCCCTTGTCGTTTGTCAAAAAAGACAAAAAATATCTGCAAGATGAGGGCATATTATCATTGCTATGCCCTGGCCAAAGTCTAGAGATGAACATAGTTGGAAATCTATGCTCATACTTGATCCTCCGAGAACAGCAGATCAGTTGCTAAAAACTTTATTTCAGATTTGGTCCACAATGCCAAGATGCTTGATCAACAAGTTATATAGCTTGCTACCACGCAGAATGAAGGCCATCACAAAATGTAAAGGCTACCCTGCAAAATACAAATTGTAGCATGCAGGTTGTCGACCACAAGCTCTTCGTTGGTTAAAATATAGATTTATTTCATTTTAATTAATTGGAGTTAAAAACAACTGCAAATGTTTTCCAAAACGTGATTTTGCACTTTGATGTTCTGCCTCTTGCACATGTTTGCCGCATTTTCATGTTTACTAAGCCCATTTTTTCCATACTTTTAGGAGGTAAGTGTATGTATGGCCATGTATGTATGGCTATGTATGTATGTATGGCTATGTATGTATTTATGGCCATGTATTTATGGCTGTGTATGTATGGCCATGTATGGCCACGTATGTATGGCCATCTATGTATGGGTATGTATATATAGTCGTGTATGGATATGTGTGTATGTATGGCCATGTGTGTATGGCCACGTATGCATGGCTATGCATCAAAGTGTCTGTATGTAGTCATTTCTTTAATGGTAATGCCAGGTATAAGCTCGCATCTTGTTGACAGCCTGGTTCAGAAGTTGAAATAAAGGTTTTGAACATAAAATGTCCATTATTGCCATTACGTGTTGAATCATTAACCAGAGGATATCTGCAAAGGAAATTCTTCCTGAGTCTAATCAACTTACTTCTTTTTCGAATCATTCAAAATGCAGATAATGTTGGTTAAATTCCCCTATTTTTATCATCAATTTCCCTATAATTGTTTTTATCCAGTTGCATTTTTCTATTTAAAGAAATTCCTTTACAGACCCAAATGCAGCTGTTTCAACACTTTTGCCGTTGGTGATGAAAAATGAAAGCAAGTATGCATCCATCCTATATTCTGCCATCTCTGTTTGCTCTCATGTATTGGAAAAGAATCTCCATTTGTCCTAATGCATTTATTGGTATAAGGGGCCATGCATTCTGTGGGGACAGGAACTAATCCCCCCTCCCTAGAAAATGTCATAGCTGCTTTTGTTTTATTTCAAAGCAATTTAAACCCTACTGCAGAAGCAATACTGCAGAATAGAGCCATGAATAAAACATGGAACAGAACAGAGGGATAGCTATGACTCACATGTCAGTGACACAACTGACATCACAATAGTCACCTTGTCAAACCCTACTCAGTTCAATCTATTGGAGGCACTATGACCCCAGAACACTTTGTATTCATTCCCTCTGCTGATTCCCTTAATCAGCAAGAAATGTTAATGACTCTAGTTTGGATAAGTTTCTTTACCAGTTTACATCAGAGATGATGATCTTTAAAAGTCAGAATTTCCCAATTTTACTGGTGTATGATGGATGCTATCTATAGCTCAAGTGAAAAGGCAGATTTTCCAGAATTTATTTTGATCAAGACAAGTAGTTCTAAAGCAGTGTTGTTTTAGCTATTGAAATGGTCACCACTACCAAGAATCGAGCTTTGTCACCTGCATGATATTAAATTATTGTTCTGTTTGATTTCAGATCAGTATCAGAGCTGCTACTCTCATCTGACTTTGATGTGAATCATAGAATAAGAGGAGCAAGAACCCTGCTCCATATTGCTGCCAAGTATGTATCAATAAAGATTAATGGCTTTTGAAGGCCAAGGTGCTGACTTACAAGTCTTGTATTCTGACTTACAAGTCTCTGGTATGAGCCCAACTTTGAGCTTAACTTTCCTTTAAAATGGGGCAGTTGGTGGCTCCCTGTGGTTTTAGGCACACAAATTGCAAGGTATGGTCACACTGAGAGGAAATAACAGGGTTCTTCTGGAAAAGTACTGTATTTCATTCTCACATGATCTTCCTTTGAATGCTAGGCACTCTTAAAGAAGGAAAAACCTTTTCACAACAAATGGGACCCTTCCTATCATAGTCTATTTAGTCTTTCAAAGAAGCTACCTCAACAGTATATGCCAGGGTAGTGAGCTGGCCAACCGGTAATGCTTTGTTTTCAATTCCCTCGTTACTTCCCTGAAATGCTGAGTGCCTGAAAAAAGCTTGGTTTAAAATCTTCATAACTTTTAGTGCAATCTTCATTGGATGCAAAGCTTATTTTGTGTCGTAAGACAGTGTGCAAGCAAGCATGAAATCATTGCAATGTCATTTCATTCACTTATTCATGATAAATATATTGCTTGTGTCATGTTTGTGAATAAATAAGATTCTTATCATTAGACTGAATTGTGTCTTAGTTGAATATGACGAGAGAAACAGTGTTTCTTTGCTGAGATATTTTATATTTTATCAGATTGCTGAAGCAATACTCTAGAATAGAACTGTAAATGTACATGAATAAAACATGGAACAGAGCAGAGAGACAGCTATGACTCGCATGTCACTGACACAACTGACATCACAACAAATTGCATCATCATTGAAGTTTCTCTCCTGTTAAGAAAAATTTATCATTTTTATTTATCCTTTTCATGGGGTATTAATTCCTTTGATTGGATTTTTCATTTAGTGTTGGTGCCTACGATTGTTTAGTCATTTTGATAAGAAATAAAGCAGATGTCAATTGTCAAGATCGATCTGGAATCACACCATTACAAGTTGCAGCAAGAAACGGGTGAGCTTCCTTCTTTCCATTCTATCCTGAATAATTCGTGATTTGACAAATTGTAAATTTTCAGATTTGGAAATCGCATTCAATGCTCTCATTCGCATTATTCTTAATGCAATTTTTGTGTTATTTTCATAAGAATTGGTTCTCTGATTTATTCACAAGGCATGTTAAATGCATTCAGAAGTTGCTGGAAAATAAAGCTGACATTGAAATAAGCAATTGCGATGGAATGACTGCTGTGAGTACTTGGTTCATTCATTCTCTTACCTCTTTATTCATTCATTTACTTACCCATTTAATCATAAATCTTTTCATTTGTGCACCTGTCCACTCATTCATTTATCTATGCATCTATTCAATTATTCATTCATTCATTTTTCTTTTCATTCAATCATATACTCCCTCGTTCATTTATCCATTCCTTCTTTCTAGCAACTGCAGGGTTGAATTTATGGGTCATTTATTTGATCATCTATTTGTCATCATTTATTTGGTTATTCCTTCAATTCTGTCCATTCTTTTTTTATGATCTATTCATCCATTTGTCACCTCGTCCATTCATTACCTGATGCATTCATTTTTGTTAGCATTTATTCTCATTCTGCCATTTTTCAGTTGCATTGGGTTGCATCCAATGGACGAATAGAACTCCTTGGCGACATCCTACCATTTGTTAAAAATATTGACATACAGGTGAATTGATTTAGTTTTTTTATTGCAGTGGTTCATATTTATCATTCTTCCAAAGTTCATTTTACTATGCCAAAACCAGTTTGTGAATTTATTTCTATGATTTTTTGTTAATTTTGTTGTTTTAGCGGGTCAGAAATGAGCATTTTTAAGCTTACAAGGTTATTAATGATAAAGTTCTTTTTTAGGACACCAACAGACAAACACCTTTGCATTTAGCTTGTTTGACTGGTCATAAAATTGTAAGTAAATAAATCCATGCTGTCATATCAACATCTGTTTGCATTTATATCATGGGTCAGAATCATGTTCCTTTTATTGTTTCAAAATGTTGCCATTTCATTAATTCCCTTTTTTATTTGCATAAATATAGGCTATATGTTTGCAATGTTTGTGAATGTGCTCAAGAGACAAGTTATGTTTGCAATGTTTGTGAATGTGCTCAAGAGACATGCTATGTTTGCAATGCGCATGAATGTGGTCAAGAGATAAGTTATGTTTGCAATGTTTGTGAATGTGCTCAAGAGACAAATTATGTTTGCAATGTTTGTGAATGTGCTCAAGAGACAAATTATGTTTGCAATGTTTGTGAATGTGCTCAAGAGACAAATTATGTTTGCAATGTTTGTGAATGTGCTCAAGAGACAAATTATGTTTGCAATGTTTGTGAATGTGCTCAAGAGACAAGTTGTCAAGCCATCAAAAGTTCACAATAGGGGAACTGTAGCCATCACTATAGTATAGAGAAAGAGAATCAGCTTAGGTTTAGAGCTCATAATTTCACGTTTGTCAATTCTCAGCTAAGTGTACACTTATGACAAAAGAATGAGTAGAACGTGGGCAAGAGTATGCTTATCTGACAATGAATGAACATGGAACATAGAGTTTTAAACTAAAGCTTTTCCCCTCTGTTTGTACTGCACTATACATTAGATTAGAAAATGTTCATTTCAATTTTGATTAAGTAAATAGAAATAAGTTTTTAGCACCTTTATCAGGATTAGATTAGGAAGTAGTTGGTTAGAATGCGGTTAGAATGCAAACATACTGTGCTGACGATCTTGGGCTCAAGACATCCTTGTTCACCTTTCTGGGTGCTCTCTTTGTGTCCATGGATTACTAAATGAGTATCTGATGTAAAGCTTGGGGTAGAGTGCAGTGAGGAAAAGATCTGGCCACCCTTCCCCATAAGTGTCATGGTTCACGGTGCCAATCTTTGGTTTGGTGCTTTCCAATTTTTGTATTGAGTATGGGACTCAGATTAACTAAGAGGTTTATATAATGGTAATCAGTTTGTGGTCTTGATTCTTTCACAGATTGTTCAAAAATTGATTGAAAATGGTGCCAATTTTGAAATATTGGACTACAGAGGCAATAATCCACTTATGTATGCTTGCAGGTTAGCTCTTCTCTTATAATGTCTTGACATCTTTTTCAATATCTCAAAAGGAAAATTATTTGATTATTTGAGAAAGAAATTTAAAATCATGCGAGTGCTATCAGCGTTGCTGGGAAGGTGCAATTTTTCAAAACTTGTGGGGTCTTGTCACCTGGGTTTGAATCCCACTGTCAGAACCAGACCACAAGCCAACAGCGGACTCAGCTTTCCATCCTTCAGAGATCAGTGAATGAGTACTCAGAGGCAACTCTGAGGACACACGTGGTGGTGCGCAGCCCCACATCAGCTGAATAGTTGACCAAATACCCAATCTGTGCTAACAAATAAAGACCAAAGAAAGACAAAGATAGGAAGAATGGTCAAATAACACACAAATATCATTTTATTTTTTTGCACCTTTAAACAATACAATGACAACATTGTACAAAAGAAACTCCATTCGGTGTATGGTAGGTATAACTACCCGAATGGCCTTTTACCGGAAAACAATACAGATTCCAAGGACTATACCAAAATCCTATCTGCCTCTCTTTGCATGATCTCCTTGTACTGATTTGTCTCATGGGGTCCATTTTGATTATTCAAACTTCCATTTCCCTTCAGAAAACTTTAGAAGAAGTTTGATTCTTAGGCCAATTGAAGTCATGTTGGTGTTTATCAACTCAATCATAATTTCTCAAATCCTAGATGCAGGCTTATTTGGTTGCATTGTGTTTGAATTCTTTTTCTGCTGTACTCCTAAGAAGCATTCTTTGGCATAGTTTCAGTTCAATTGTTGGTTTGGTCTTATGTACTTTGTCCAAAGGGTATTTGACATGTATCTTCCAAGGTCGTCTAGTTCTTTGATAGGCTTCTACCATCACTGGTAGGGACTGTCAACTATCAAGTCCACATCATAATGGCAGTTTGGCTTATGCTGTATGGTTGGATGCTCTTTTTTGTCCCCCTTTGAACCCTCTGAGAATATGCTGGGCCCATGCTATACTAGTAATAATACATGCAATATGTCTTCCAAGATTTCCTGCCAATCTTTAAGTTATCAGTCTATCAGTCTATTCCTACCAATCTATCAGCTCAAGTGCGCGATAATCTATGTTCTAGCAATATCATCTATTCAACACTGATTCATCTTCTAACCATAATATTTTGATGTCATTTAAAAGCTTTTTGTTTTCAGACATGGTCAAGCTGACATTGTGAATTATTTGCTCTGTAAAGGAGGTACTCTTTCGAATAATTATGATGGTTCTTCGCCATTACAGATAGCATTGGAGGTAATAAAACTATTTTTTAGCTTCTATGGTAATTTCTATAACATATATTTTCCTTGTTGGGGCTTCGTATAGGCCACCATAGCCTTTCCTCAACACAACCCACTAAAAAAATGATAAATTGCACATAGAAAATAAATTTAAGGTAGTAAATCTACTTCGGAATCGAGCATTGGAAACCGAAAGAAATATTATCTAGTATATCATACCAAAATGAAATTCTCTGGAAAATAGGATAGTTACAATATAAATGATAAGGCAATAATCTTTTTATCATCTGCCTAATCCACAAACTTTATCCCACAAACCATCATTCGTCCCTAGAACATGCAATTTATGGAAAGTCTTGCCAACTTGCTTTCCTCAATCTGTCAACTTACCAAACTAAGATCAATGGATTTGATCTGATCTCTCTCTCAACTCTTAGCCTTTTGCTTTCTTCTTTCTTCCATTGTTGGGGCTTTTTATAGGCCACCATGGCCTTTCCCCAACATAACTCACTAAAGAATCACCATATCTCAAAATTTGAGCTCAGTATGCTAATCACTCTAGTAATGTATAGTTTTTTTTTCTGTCATGTATTTTCCTCCCTCATACGCCGAGTATTTTCTTTGACAGAATGGTCAGAAAGAGGTATGCTTCATATTAATTGAGCATAATAGCCGATTGCTGGAAAATCTTTTGGTTCTTGCACAAAGAACTGCAGTCTCAGAGGACAAGGTTTGTCTATTTCTTTCGACAAAGAAACGTCGTAATTTCTAAATGCATCCACAAGTATGAGCACTCTGCATAAAAGCTTTAAATTTGTTGTGTACTTCGAATGATGATGACAAAAATTGATTGAACAATTATCGGATTAAGATCTAAGATTCATACAGTTAAAGCTTCAGTGTTTCGAGCAATAGATCACTAGGTGGTTGTGATAATTTACAGCCTCTTATTGATATCAATCTCCCTTTCCTCTAACCCAGTCTTTACAAGTCAAGGTCAGTGATGTCTCAAACCGGCCCAAAAACCGGCCCAAATTTCAGCTTGACCGTGGCTAAGTGGTGAAGGCTGGTGATAGGGCGGCCATCGAACCGTAAAACGACGTGAACCCCGACCGTGTAAACCCCGGCCGTTACCTTAACTAAAAGAACTGCCTAAATCGATACAGTTAATTGAAGGATTGCGAAAAGCAGTTCTATAGCGACCCTTTTAAAGAAGGAGCCGGGAAAGATGCTAATTGTGATGTTGGCCGCACCCATCCTTTGGCCGCACCCATCCTTTGGCCTCATCCATCCTCTGCTGGCTTGGACAGGTCACCGGTACGGGAAGATAGAAAAGGCGTCTGCCCACGAGCTGCGTTAGCTTGGAACACTTTACCAGATGATATTAAGGCGCATAGAAACGCATCAGTATTTAAGAAAGAACTGAAATAACTAGCCGGGCTTTTAGAAACTATTTCTTATGAAAAGAAATCAGTGCTATAAGTAATGAGGACGCTAACTATGTATATTAATAGATCCTCTTTTAGACAATTTTTGAAAATTTACAACTTAGGAGGTTAATTTATAAGATTTGACTAGTTAATGATTGTAATAGGCTTTCTTTAATTTTTAGTAAATATTTTTAGATATTCCGTTTTTAGATAGCTGGTCCACATCAGCATTCTTGCCGCCAAATTTTTAACCTGCTTAAAGAAATAAACAGTGCATGTATGTTTGTATGAATACCTCAGTCTTCAGCTTCATAGAACTGATTGAGTGGATAGAGTCATAACTGGATCGAGTCTTGCTAGGTTGAGTCCATTAAGGAGGAAGTTGGAGAAAATGGTAACATTTTATTTCCTTATACTTCCATGCATTATCATATACTATCTTTCTTTCTCTTTCTTTTTAAGATACTCGGTGTGCTGAAGTATTTAGCAAGCAAAGGCGACAATTATCATTACTCTATTCTTATCCGATTGTCAGAGCATTCGCGAACAATTGGACTAGAGCTTTTAGCTTCTTCAAGTGACTACAACCAAACCCAGCAGCGATTCTTCAAAAGCTTGTCATTGCTATGCGCTATGATCTCATTCTCATCTGAAGACTTGAGTAGGCCTAGATCGGAAACAGCTCCACAGTCGGTTAGATCACGGCTAGATAGCACTGGTGCTCGGGTCTTGAGAACTCTGACCAACACTGGGGCATCCGTGGTGAAGCGTTTTCTGCCACCAGCCGCTGAGTATGATGACATTTTAGATGCCCTGTGGTGCTCACTGGAGGACTGGTTTGTTCTGATTCAAAGCGAGATCCGTAAGATTCCCAAAAAGGGAAATGCCGCTGGTGAATCGGAAGTGAAGAATCCTGATCAGCTGGAGAGTAAGAGTGATAATGAAGATATTGAGACGCGGCTGATTGCCAGCGAACTGGTTCGTTCGAACCCAATTGATGTGTCAGTTCGACCAAAGAGCACGGCTAGTCTTGATAGCATCCGCATGTCCCAACCAGCCGTCGAGTTCAATATGACGCGACAGTATGGTGATCACAGTTTGAATAGAGGCTTGTATCGCGAGATTAGCCGGCGATTGTATGAAGCATTTAATGCTAATTACTCGTCTGATTGTGCCGAGGGCAGCTCCAATAACTCATCAGAGCTGAGCCACGAGAACTTAAAAAATGAGGGGGGCGCCCAGTACACTGCTCATGAAAATGCACCGCTTTCAGTGTGTGATGAATCAACACCTTCAAATCATTCGCTTGAAGAAGATGCAGCGACAGAAACGGTTTATTCAGGCAACGTCTTTGACCACCGAAACTCAGATGGACCAGTCACGTCTGAAACAGGTGATCTAGAAGCAGGGTGTCTGTCATCTGCTATCGTAGAAGACAATGCTGATAGCACAAGTGAGCCTGTCAGAATCTGGGATAATGTCAACAATGACATGAGAAACTCTAGAGAGAGTGAAGCGTCCGTTGGACTGAACGGATCAGCAGATCACCCGTTCATAAGCCGTTCCATTTCGTATACGAACGCGGTAAGAGGAGGTGCAGCGGACGAAAGCAACTCATTGGCAGAAAGCGTTTTGCAGTTGAGTATGAATCGTACTGTTTCAAGAGCGATATCAGCAGACATGAGTAGTACTGACGCGTCGCAATGCAAGGTCGACAGCGAGGGGAAGAGCGATGATAACAGTGATAAGGAATCAATGGTAGAAAGATTTGCTGACCGTTTGTGTGCAGTTCTTCATGGCTATCATCTGTTCAGTTACAGCAGACCGTTCTGGGAGTCACCAAGGTCAGTGATTGTGCCATTCAGGTGATATTACTCTGCTTTGATTTTGTTGTAAAAATGGAAGATGCTATAGAATAGGCCCTTTTCGCCTATTCTTTCAAAATGCTTTTTCACTGCAAAGACAACTCGTTGGAAGCGCACTTGCTCACATTGTCAGTGGTTCAAACCCCTTTACAAGCCAATCTTTCGCTTAGAGTGAGGAGAGCCTCTAGCTCTTTGCGACCCCTCGTATAAGAATAACAAGATATGGTCACATTAAGAGCAAGGATCAAGACTGACTGCTCCACGAACATAGCTTTTTATTATCCTAAACTCTACCTTTAGATGCTAGGTAGAAAGTGTAAAAATATATGCTACATCCAGGATTGATAACTATGTAGCATTTGAATTGCGTAGTGATGCTAAAACCAGCTTTTCGAAGGGCCACAAGACCTATAAATGTACTTCCGACTTTCTTAGATTAGTTAAGGTATACATGATTGACTCAAGGGTATCTTCTAAAGAATTTTCACTCTTTGAATTGATAGAATCTAAGCGTTAAACCCGTTCAATTTGTCCCTTCTTTCTGTTAGCCTTTTACTCTATCATCTGAGTGGTTGCTCTTTTCAATTTGTTTTCGTCTGCAGAAAGTTCAAAGTTCGCGTTTCAAAGTTTGATCAGTTTATCGAAAGAAATGAAGAAGTTCTGCAGTTATTCATTGCAAGGTTATTGATTTTTATCGCTTATTTCGACGCCAGGAATCATTTGAAATTGTCACTGCTTTTTAAAGTCGAAGGCCATAGGTCAACGCTCGAAGTTTGAGGTTGGAACGTCGGATTTCTAGGCTCCGAGATGTTACACTATTGTTTATTGTGTATTTATTTCCTTTCCAATCAATCGAAATTTCCTAGAAGTTGAATTTTTTCCCAGAAACAATTCGTTTTAAGGTGATTATGATGTTCTGTTTCATGTGAGATGTAATATAACGGATCTGTCTTCTATCTGCCACATCTAAGATTAACTATTAATTCATTTACTTTTGATATTCAAAAGTGAGTCAAGCGAAAGTTTGTTATCTTCCAAAGGAGTAATAAAAACGAAACGATTCTCAAAAAGCTGTGAAGTCTTTGTTCCTAATTCAACTCAGATTATAATTGTTTCTCAGGTCGGGCCCTCTTATCGATCTCGGTACTTAAACAGCTGACAAATTAACCCCGTAGCGATTCTAATATTATTATTATTATTATCATTACTGTTACTATCATTTAATGATGTTATGCATATTACAATGACTCCACGTTTCCCTGTTACAACGATCATAGCAATTAATTCACCTTCTCTTCTCGCCGGTATACCTGGCTTTAATTCGCCATCGATTATAGCTGGAGACGAGTTATGGCCAGACCTACATCTTACAGCTAAAACCGAAATGTGGAAAAAACAGCTTCGTATACCGGGGGCTAAGATTTGGAACTCACTGTCAAGTGACCGTAAAACCGCCCATTGTTTTCCATCTTTTAAGATGAAACTGAAGACCGTGCTTGCATCGCCCGAATGAATTGGCTTATTTTTCACTTTCCGTCTTATTCTTAGTTGATGTTTTTGGTAGTTATTAGCTTAGTATGCTGTGTAAATTGTAAGATGGGTGTTTAACTTGGCCCCCTGTAAATAAGATCTATGATCTGAGGGGTTACCATGGGTAGAGAACGACTAGCTAGTCTTCGGTTTTGAAGTAAACCCCATCTCGTAATTAAGCAGAAAACTGAAGAAGTAGAGTTGCCCCCTAAAGAGTACACCATCGACTCAGCACAAATCCCAAGAGTTTTTGCCTTTATTTCTCCCATCCTTGTTCGTTTTCAGCATCTGCGATGGCGTCCGGCAGTGTTTGCCACTCTATTTCCCTTCTGACTGCGTTTTCCAGATTTTCTTTTGGGTCTTCATCCATATCCTTGTCCAGTTACTTCTAGCATCTTGTGACAAATCCCAAGGTAGAACAGTTCCCTTTTCCAGGTCTCTTCTTTCATTCCACTCTCTTAACCTTCTTCATCGGGTTTTGTTACCCATCCTTTCTCAAGGGGACGGTCAAATTCGCCTACTTCTCCATTATCGCTTAATACATCTTCAGTTTTCCTTGAAGCACGTTCCTTGACACTTGCGACTTTCTCCTCGTCGATCAGCAAAATAGACGCTTCCTCATCTCCCAACGTTTCATTTTATCTATCCGCACTACTTGCTGCGTCTTCTGCCGCAGAAGCGACATTTGGACGTTCCAAGCCGTCGTCTCATGTGATCTGTCCCTTTATGCCGATTGAAATATTTTTACTTTTATCTATCATTTGCTACAGTTTTCGGGTTGGTTTTGTGAGCCTTCAGCCAGACCAGCCAATCTCTCAAGCTACTCATGAATCAGCCATGTCTGCCTGTAACCATGGTATAATTTTAATTTTGATGAAACGTTGTCATCATCATAATTATCATCCTTTTTGCAGGAAACCGAAGCTCATTTTTGACCATTTTCAATTCGTTTTGGATAGCCCAATCGTCCTTCAAAGATACCTTTCAGTTATTTATCAGCAGGTACCTTTTCATTATCTTTTACCTTAAAATCGTTCTTGCTGTTTCAGGCTGAGCTCTAAGGATGACCACACCATTCGACATTTCTCTTCTTATTCCAGTTTTTATGTCTTCAAAGGCTCTTCCTTTTCGTCTCCAGCTTCCCATGCTTCATTCTGCAATGTGAATCATTAAGAAAAAAAGGTAGCAAAAATCTTTGGGGCAACATCAAATTATGATAAATCTTTTTTTTCATTGCTTCGAACCTCCCTGTTTGTTTCATCAGTTGTTGTATTCTTTAACGGAAGCAGCCCATATCTGTCCCATTTTTTCCCCAAGTTTTAAAGATGTTTTGATTTAGATTAGATCCTAATTTAAATTCGTAAATTCGATTTTGATTCGCCTTGTATTTTGATTCGAATTATGTTCTTATTTGAATTGCATTTTGCCAAATTCTTCGTAGCCTTTTAAGGAAAGACTCGAATGGTTCTATGAAAACCTTCATAGATATCAGAACTCGGACTGTTCGATGTTCGACGAAAAGTCACTGATGATATCCAGAGGTGAGGTGATTTCTGGCGCAAAATTATCACAGAGCTAGAATTATTTTGTATCCAACCAATTCAGGACTAAACATGAAGGAAGTGGCGTTTAAGTGTGATTGCAACTATTTTCATCTCTACACTGCAACACTATTATAATTATAAATCATCGCAAAGCCCTAATAAATTTCCCTTTCCAAGTTTCACTGCCTAATCCACGAACTCTATCTCACAAATCATCATTCACCCCAAGAACATGCAACTTATGGAACGTCTTGCCTTCTTCTTGCTTTCCTGAGTCCTAGAACTTGCCATCTTTCAAATCTAAGATGAATAAACTTGATCTTATCTCTCTATCCTCTTAGCTGCTCGCTTTCTTCTTTCTTCCTTTGTTGGGGCTTTGTATAGGTCACCATGGCCTTTCCTCAACATAACCCACTAAAAAAAAAAAAAGCGTTTATGGTTGCCTTGGTGATGTTGCAGCGATTAATCAATATGTATGGATGCGGAATTTCATGGATATTTTGTATGGTTCCGTTTAGACGCGTTGCTTCTGAGTAGCTGTGGAAAGGTTTTGGAGACGGATGGCGATGCCTTGAAGAGATCGTTGGCTGTACAATTCGAAGGCGAGGCTGGCATGGTATTTATGAATTTCAAGCTTCTAGCCTACCTCAGACTGATCATATGATGAACTGATCATTCATTGAATCAACCATTTGGTTCATTAATCATTCAGCTAATCAACCATTAGGTAAACTAATCACTAAATCATTTGATCGTTTAGTTAATCAATCAATAAACCATTTAGTTAATCAATCAATAGACCAATCATGTCGCCAATTAATCATTTTGCTAATCAATTGACCATTCCATGGATCAAATGCTTGCTCAATAATTTCATTTTTCAGTTATTCTTATATTCAATAAAATGGTTGATTAATCTATGAGTGAACCAGTCACTTACATCAATCAGCTTTTTTGCATTGGACATTGACAAACCAGCCGCGAATTTAGACTTGTCCTCGTTCAGCATTTGTCTTAAATTTGGTCGACGGACACTTCCCCGTGTTTAGCACGGTAGAAAAACAAGCGTTTTTCCTTCTTCAAAGAACCTGAAATTCTCGTTCTCAGAAAGAGACAAGGCGCTTTCATGGTTTTTATTTGTTTGCAAGTAGCAGTGTCATTAAGCAATAAACGAATATTTGTCATGTTTGTCATGTTTGTCATGTTTCAAGGGAGATGGCGTCGTTCGAGAGTGGTTTGATTTGCTCTTTAAAGAAGTGCTCAATCCGGATTACGCTCTGTTCACCTTGTCATCAGATGGTACGTGTGCAATCATATTCAAGATTAATCATTGATTCCTGATATTCATTTCATTTTGCCTATTCAGGGAGAGCACTCCTTCAGTAAATGGTGATTTTCAAAGGTTCTTCCTTCCATGATACGATCTGATACGATTTTGATCTAGTTTTGATTCCCGCTCCAGTTGGATGGCGTTTATCTGGGTCCACGCTATGTGTTGTCTAGCTTTGGGTTCACCCCCATTTCACAGTTGAATACCCCTATCCGCTGCCAACCCTTCTCATTTTTCATTCCTTAGAGGGCCAGCCCCCTTCTTTCGGTTATTACAATGAAATGAAATGATTTTGACATGACATGAGGAGAAAATACAAAATATAGCTACAAGAAGTGTGAAGCCCAATTGATAAACTTGATAGGCTATTCCATGGCATCTGCATTGCTAGCATCTTGATCTAATGAAACAGATAAGTAAACTGGAGCCCCATAATCGAGACGAGCTTTGGCAAGCACCTTGTCAAAGACGTGTCATCAGGGCTTCTTTTGATAGCATGTAATGTAAGCTGACTGAATCACTCTGTATAAAGATGTTATTGTTATTAATCTTAGTTGTTAACCAATGTATTTTGAGGTAGGGTGACCATACCATTTGTCGCTGTACTTTACCTTCGGGTTTACGCCAGGTGCCACCTCGTTGCTGGGTGGACAGAGAGGGGGACATCCATCAATTGGAACGAGCGTGCCATAGCCTTACCTTGAAGTGGACACTGCATGAATTGTCCCTTGTGAATACCACGCTACATCCATTTGAAACTCGTTAGTCCCGTTGTCCTGTCGTGCTGCATCTGTCTAAAACTGCACCGATATAGTATAGCTGCAAGGCCATTACGGCATAGTTTTGTATGACATCCATCTCTCGGGGTAGCACAGTTTAAAGAAGGACAATGATGTGTAGAAAACAGACCAAAACCCACAGCAAACCAAAAAATTTTTACATTTTTATTTTTTCAGTCTTTCTGACTAAACTTTTCAGTTTAGAGTTAATGAAAAAATACTTTCTGCATTTGCAGTATTTTTCAATTTTTCCTCTGCTTCCTGGATGGGCCATGTGGCCCGGAGCCCAATTTTTCCCCAATTTTGCCCCCAATTTAGCCCAAAACTGAAAACAACAAGTTTAAAAATGTATAATCTGGATTGGCAATTATCTAGAAATCGCACAAGTTGATTTTTAACGGAATGGCATTGTTTTAATTCAGGCATGGAAGGGTAAAAAAGGTCTTGATCAGAATACACCTCGGCTCATTTCGTTCTCTGTTTTCTCTGTGACATTTCTTTTTGCTAATGTATTTTAAATTGGTTTATACAATTCGCAATGGCCAAGTGAAGAGCTATTTAAACCAATTATAACCTAATCTAATCAATTATTGTTTAGAGCGTGGGTATCAACTTTCTTTGCCTTTTTAATGACAAAGGTGGCCTTTCGATCAGGGGTCTCAAACTCGCGTCCCGCAGGATGGTAATTCTGCGTCTTAGAATAAAACTGAAGATATTTGAGAGCATTGGGATGTTTTTATCAGAGCCTTTCTTGCGGAAAGCCTGATGCGGCCCAGCCTCACCCAGACTCTGCCTCCATTGGCCCCCAGGTAAATTTAGTTTGAGATCCCTGCTTTAGATATTGGTATGTTTACGGAACCTAGAAACCATTCGCGTTCTTCAATCGCAATCCGTTCAATTTCTATCATTCACTCCAGGCAGCACTTTTCAACCGAATAGCAACTCAGCCGTGAATCCTGACCATCTGAACTATTTCCTCTTCGCTGGCAAAATGATGGGATTGGCCATGTTCCACAAGAGACTAATAAGTGCTTGTTTCACTCGATCTTTTTACAAACACATTTTAGGTGAGGTTATTGTCGTTGTGATAAGAAGCAGTGCTTCAAATCATTTACCGTGAGGTTATTGTCGTTGTGATAAGAAGGAGTGCTTCAAATCATTTACCGTGAGGTTATTGTCGTTGTGATAAGAAGGAGTGCTTCAAATCATTTACCGTGAGGTTATTGTCGTTGTGATAAGAAGCAGTGCTTCAAATCATTTACCTCTTCGTACCCATTGACTATACAATTGCACAGTACCTGGCCATTGTGCCTGGCCATTGTGGTGAGTCGTGCTATTAGTTGTCAACTTCTAATAGCACGAGTGTAATATCAAAGGATGCCGTCACAGTAAAACGTTTGTAATTCGCCTGTCAATCTCAGCGATATTAACGAGGTCCCCCGCTAGCACCGGGCTCAAAATTTGAGATCAGATGGGAAATTTAAGATTCATTCTATCTACATGAACCGTGTCGTCGAGAGTGATTCTCTTTTTGAAGTTACCAAAGTTAATTCGTTGTTACTTTCAACTGAGAAAAGCCTCCACCCCGAGCAACATCTTCGCTACTGCAACATTTATAAAACTTTGAAATCTGATATCGCTATGCGTATGATTCCCTTTCGCAATTTAGTCCAATATATTTCAAAATGTTTTTTGCAGGCATTCCTGTGAACTACCAAGACGTGGCATCAATGGACCCAGAGTATGCTAAAAGTTTGCAGGTATTCCGTGTTTTGCTCCAAGAGAGAATTCTATCATCGTTTCCTAATTGGTTTCCTAATCTCTGCGTGTGAAGGCGATCTCTGCTTGTGAAGAATGTGTTTCCAGTGATGCTACTGATATTGCTGATTCCAGCTTATTTTCAATGATTCGAGCAAATTTATGTCGATTCAAACTGACTTGCACTTATTCTTAGAAATCAATTCATGGTGTGTGTCATCGGATTTAAGTAGATTCCAAATCATTCAAACTGAATTTCAGTGCTTTGAAATCGATGATTCAGATTGATTCAAGATGATTCAAGTTGATTTGAATGTTCAGGAAGAATGTTAGATTGTTACTTTGAACTATCATCCCTATGTCTCAACATCCCTTGTATTTGATCGTATGTGCAGAATTAAGTTTCGAACACTTTTTATTTTCAGTGGATTCTTGACAACGACATTTCAAACCTTGGCTTGGAAATCAATTTCGCTGTTGAAACAAGAGAATTTGGTGAAACAAACCTTGTACCGTTAAAACCAGGCGGCACTAATACTTTGGTGACAGAAGATAACAAAGTAAGATTAAAACATTTCGAATTTTCTCGTTAACGCGGTAAACTGGTTTGGAATAAAACAAGCTTAATCTGAAAAAAGGCCTGCTGAAGATCGTTAAGTCGTTTCCATCATAATGATATTATTGATCCAGCTTCAAAGTTTACAGTTCGCTGCATCCTTTTATTACATTCATGTATCATCTTTCATTTTATCAATCTTTGCACTCATGTTTTCCATTTACACATTGCCGGTACTACGCGCATCAGTGCATTTTGAATTATTTTACATCGCTTTTAAAGTCTCTATTTCTCTCTCTCTTTGAGTCTCTATTTCTCGTATTTCTTCTATTTCTTGTATTTCTTCTATTTCTTCTATTTCTTCTATTTCCTCTATTTCTCCTATTTCTCTCTCTCTCTCTCTCTCTCTCTCTCTCTCTCTCTCCTCTCTCTCTCTCTCTCTCTCTCTCTCTCTCTCTCTCTCTCTCTCTCTCTCTCTCTCTTCTCATCTCTCTCTCTCTCTCTCTCTCTCTCTCTCTCTCTCTTTTAAAGTCTCTACTTGTCGCTCATAGAGTCTCTGCTTCTCTCTGCTTCTCTCTGCTTCTCTCTCTCTCTCTCTCTCTCTCTCTCATCTCTCTCTCTCTCCTCTCTCTCTCTCTCTCTCTCCTCTCTCTCTCTTTTAAAGTCTCTACTTGTCGCTCATAGAGTCTCTGCTTCTCTCTGCTTCTCTCTGCTTCTCTCTATTTCTTCTATTTCTCTCTCTCTCTCTCTCTCCTCTCCTCTCTCTCTCTCATCTCTCTCTCTCTCTCTCTCTCT